>ML677334.1:19754871-19937816 GCA_007922305.1 Dermatemys mawii
ACGCCTCCGCTAGTCGACAGACAGCTCTGCTGCACCAGTCACTCCGCTAGCCGTCCTGCTAGCCGACACACAGACTGCTCTGCTGCACCAGCCACTCTGCACTTTTTCCAGGTCCCCCCTACTTAAGACAGTGCTCAGTGATTTCTTTAGCTCTTAGGTGATTTCAGCTCACAGTAGGGGAGCCTTAGTACAGGTGCACCAGTGAGCCCAAAGCAATTGTCAGCTCAGCAGCCTGGAACCAGGCTCCTAATGGAAGCAAAATTCAATTCTGACATTCCACAGTGGAGAGAGGCAGGGTGCACTAGGCCTGGGAGGCCCTTAGACAAAGCCCTCACCAAAAAGTATAGGTGTTTGTCCATCACCTCTCTCAATCTCACAGTGTTCTGAAAACGCATGGCCCTTGCCCAGTGAGTGCTACCTAGATGATGGCGAGTCCCTCCATCATAACAAGGGCCAAGTACATGTCCATAGTCCTTCATTCACATAATCACAGTAACATCACTTTATCATTCCTGCCCCAATAACATAGAAACTGGGGCTCCCTCATCAGCCGAAGTGGCCATGTGGGCTGCTGTGGGCTCAGGCTAGGCGCAGTGGGTGTGTCTATGCAAATTGATCAGCCCCAGACTTATTTTGCAAGGCTCACTGCAATTCCCATAGTTCGCCACCAGATGTCAGAATATATCTCATTCCTGACACTGCTTACATCAGAAAAATACCCAAAAATCAGGACTGTCCGTATAAAATCAGGACATCTGGTCACCTTATGTTGTTCATTGCAAGTATCATTGTAGTAGAATACTTCCTTAGCCTCAGTCTTCAGAAGGTAAACTGCAAGTCTGAGTCAAAGAAAAAAAAACACAGCTTCAGAAACCTAAATAAACTAGACTTGATTCTGATTTCTAAAGTATGTTTTAGCAAAATAAGTGAATTAGATTGTATTATACTTTTGCCTATTAAGTAGAATGACTTCTATTGTTTACCGTCTCAACTGTATGACGGTTAGTGGAAAATCACCTCTAGATCTGAATCCAAATCTGACTGCAGAAAGATAAGACAGGAGTGTGCCACCTGCTAAGATAAGAAGTTTGTTTTTCATTGCAAAATAGTTTTGCCTTCAGGAAAAAAGAAAGCACTTAAACACACATTTATCTGTAATTCAATGGGACTTAAGCACACACTTAAAATTAAGGAAGCATTTAGGTGCTTTCCTGAATCAGGGCTTAAATGAATCAGTGTTACTGAATGAGCAAGAGAGAGCTAGGCCTACAAGAGTATTATTTTTAACTATTAACAGTGAATGTTCTATGGGGACTTTGTACACAGGTGCCTATAATTATTGGTTAGAATCAAGATCTTGGATGGAGAGAAGGAAGAGGGGAATAAGAAATCAACAGCATTTGAAATGTGATCTCTGCTCTGTTGCCTTTTTGTGTGTAGAAACAAAGTGTTGTCTGGCATTTTTATGTACAAAGCCATGTAGAGCACATTAAAAGATTATTGTAAAGGCTGTATACAAATTAACAATTTTAAAGTTCCAGCTTAGCAGTTAGTCTTATTAGGTGACTGGACAATCTATCATGATCATAAAAAGGGAGTGGGGGTAGGCTAGCACATTTTCGAGTATTCAAGCAAAATGGAGGAAGATGGGGGAAACACATAATATATCTCAGAAGCAGTAATGTCCTGTTATTGTTAAAAACTGCTGGGACCTCATTAGTGACTGTGAAAACATCATCAGTGAGTACTGTGAGGCAATAAATCTGCAGTGTCCAAGGAAGAGAAAAGGGGGGTGAGGGAATAGAGCAAGATCAATGTTTGTACTTGCCATTTTTCTTACCCAGCTGTGTTAGTAATTTCCATGTCGCCTTGCCAAACGGCTTCCAGAAACTATTACTGATTACGTGAATTCAATAGTCTGCTAATGAACGATAAGATAATGGGGCAGGAGACAAATAGTTATTTACATGTAGGACTCCCTTTTTCAATTTTTTTTTTTTTTACATTTTCTAGGCCAGACTCACAGCTGCTGTAAATCAGTGTAGCTCCAATGATGCTCACAGAGCTGTGCTGATTTACATCATCTGACACTCTGTCTCAAACATCACAAAACTGCTATCAAATGAACTGATCTAGACTTATTTCTGGAGTATGTATTCCACTGACATTAGATGAACTTCTTCTGTAGCTTTAGATGAAATAGTGCTTTTTTTAACCCCCTCCCCACAAAAAATAATTAAAGCAGTAATTGGGATCATCATTTCTTTAAAAATATTCAAATAGCTCCATAAATGTATGAAGTACTTTACAAAACTTAGTCTAAAATCTTTGAATAGTTTTTATCACACACCCATCTACTGTAGTTAGATTAATGATATTTTATAGTCCTTTTTCATCGTAGGGACCACCTTTAGCCGACACCAGTGGGTGCTCAGACCCACTGCTCCCAGGCCCGCCCCCAACCCTACCCCAACTCCACTCCTTCCACGCCCCCATTCCCACCCCTTCCACAAATCCCTGGTCCTGCCTCCTCCTCCCACAGGAACGCTGCGTTTTCCCCTACACCGCCCCGACCTCCCAGGCTTTCGCACAGCGTGCTCGAAGAAGAAGCGGAACGGCAGCATGCTCAGTGGAGAAGGTGGAGCGGAGGTGAGTTGGGGGGCAGTGCTCAGGGATGGCTGCCAGCAGTAGGTAATGAGGGGGTGACCAGGGGAACCACTCCCAGCTCCAGCTCACCTCCACTCTGCCTCCACCCCCTCCTCGAAGCGTGCCACCACCGCTCTGCTTCTCCCCCCTCCCTCCCAGGCTTGCCTGCCAATCAGCTGATTCGCGGCATGCCTGGGAGGAGGTGGAGGCGGAGCGGAGGTGAGCCGGTGCAGGGAGCTGTCGGTGGGTGCTCTGCACCCACCAATTTTTCTCCATGGGTGCTGCAGCCCTGGAGTATTCATGGAGTTGGCGCATATGCTTTTCATCCCATAGGTATGTGGAACTACTGCAGCCATGGTGGAAGCAGGCATAAATCCATCAATGGCAGAATGAATGCCCTGTGCTATGGTTGAATTTGAGTCTGGATATGCACCTGTCATTATAATGTGGTAGGGTGACCAGATGACCCGATTTTATAGGGACAGTCCTGATTTTGGGGTATTTTTCTTATATAGGCTCCTAATATCCACCACTCCCTGTCCTGATTTTTCACACTTGCTGTCTGGTCATCCTATAATGTGGACCTTTCTTGGGTGGCCAGGACCCAGGCAGTGCAAGTTTACTGAAAATCAACTCGCGTCCTGCTTTTGGCCTGTATGCTATAGGTTGCTTATCCTGCTCTATCCATTAGACCACACTGCTTTGCTCAGAAGGAAAGAAATGAATTGGAATGATTCACCTCCACGGATATTAGTTGGCCTCTAAATGATAAAATTACCTCACAGATACACTGTAAGGATTTAGTCAGATAGTCACTAAGCATGCTCATTGTTTCTTTTCAAAAGTGTTAAAATTTTGATATTTGCTTTTGTAAATTTCTGCATGAGTGGAACATTCCAACATTGTCAGACTCTTCAGTATGAAATAACATGGGAACCAATGGCTACCAAACACTCATACTATCCTCACACTGAGGTGCGTGTCACAGAACAATGTGTTGCCATAGGTTTAAAAAAAAATCAAAGGATGGTTTGTGATTAAAAATAAATAATCTTTCTCCTGTTAAATTAGACACACTAAAGCACACTAAAGAGGAGTAAACTACGGCCTGTGCGCTGGATGTGGCCCATCAGGGCTTTGGATCCAGCCCGTGGATTGCCACCCCCTTGGTGCTGCTAGCCTGGCCCCACTCTGCTCTGGGATGTGGCTGGCACCATGTCCCTGCCGTGACTCGGGGAGGGGGACCAGAGGGGTCCATGAACTGCTTTTGCCTGTGAATACTTCCCCCAAAGCTCCTATTGGCCAGGAACGGGGAACCACAGCCAATGGGAGCTTCGGAGGAGATACCCAAGGCGTGCAGAGCCCTCTGTGCCCCTTCCCCCAGGGGCGGCAGGGACACAGTTCTGGCAGCTTCCAGAGCAGTGCGGGGCCAAGGGCAGGCAGGTGGGGAGCCTGCCCTGGCCCTGCTGCCATCCCGGAGCCACTCCAGGTAAGCGGTGCTGGGCCAGAGCCCACACCCTGAACCCCTCCTACACCCCAATCCTCTGCCCCAGTCCTACAGTCATGGCCCTGCAAGCAATTTCCCCACACTGATGCGGCCCTCAGGCCAAAAAGTTTGCCCAGCCCTGCACTAAAGACATAGACATTTTTAAAAAAAAAAGTCCTGTGCTTAGTGTGACTAAGGTCACATTACTCATTAATAAGAAAAACTCAGTTACAACAATCCAGTCAACCACTATGACACCGGAAATATCTATCCAAGTCTTATCAAAATCCATAATTTGCCCAGCCTGAACTCCTTGAATGTACTGAAATCACTCATTACATTCCTATACAAAAGCATTTCTAGAGTCAGTGGCTCTGACCTGTCAACCCAGTACCAGGTAGGGTTGCTAACACCTGATGTAACCTCCAGGAATGTGTCCATCTAGAGTTGGCAACCCTCCCTTATACTGAATCTCATAACTTATCTGTTTTACAAGACTTTGAAATTGTGTCTAATTGTCAGCCAGGAACTCCGAACCTGATTAAACATCTCTAGTCTGATCACAAACTCTGCTCTCAGTTCCATTGGGGGTAATTTCATTGTCTTCAAAGAGTAATTCTGGATTTAAATTATTTTACTGAGATCAGAATCTAGTCCCATGTCAGAACAACAAAAATTCAGGTCCTACAGTAGAACCTTATTTTAAGAGGTGCTGAGCACCTCAATTCTAAATGAAATCAATGAAAGTTGGGGGTGCTCAGCACCTTGCAATTCAGGACCTCAAATTGGACACCCAAAACCAAAGGCATCCAAAAGAAAGTGTTGGTCTAGCTCTCTTTTGTTCCTTTGTGAGATCCCAGCTTTGAACTCTCCTGTTCCACCTGCACCACTTTAGACAAGAATACCTTTAATGTATCCTTTCTCTCTCTTCCTTGCCCAGTGGCTGTAATCCAACACCTGTTAGTTCCCCGCTGAAAGAGCAGAGAGGATAGCCTTCTTCAGAAGCTAGGAGCAATGCTGGTTCATAATGCAGGTAGACTCAACAACAGCAAAAATGAAATCTGACCATATCCAATCAAAGGTCATCTCCAGCAGCATATCCCATTAGTCAGGAGGTAAAGGTGGTCAATCATGATTTACAGTAATCTGAAATAAAGCTCTAGTGCTTGCCTTGGAACGGATGCCAGGTTTAGTAATGGATCTAACAGAATTACATGCTAGCTCAGACTGTGTTCCATAAATGCAAAAAAGCCAATAGGAAAGCAATGAGCCCCTGATGAGCTGTACCTTTCAGAAAAAAAATGACATTTTATTGGACTGGGCCTTTGTGTGATCCCCATTAATAGAGAAGAGAAAAGAACAGTTTGACATTCATTCCCAAGGGTCGGTAGCATCTTCCTTTTACTGAATTGTGTGCACACACACATGCAAGCACAAATGGCTAATTAACCAATATAGTGTATACATAAAGGAGTGATTAACAAGAAGATATAACAGTTACCAGTCTGGACAAAAGATTGGAGCAGTAGTGCAATTGTACACGTGAGCAATCTTACTGCTTTACAGGAATGAGGAGTATTCATACAAAAAACTCCTGCTCTCTGCATCATGTATTTTGTTTGAGGAAAATTAGGAGCATGCCTTTTTGAACTCAGTCACACACAAATACCTTGCTTTTTTTCACTCTATCCAGAAGTCTAAAGTAGCGGTTTGTTTTGATCTGATGTTAAAAAGCTAGTATAGTAAAGTGATGTTTTGATAGAGATGTCAGTCGATCTGAGAAATAGCAAGAAAAGAAACAATGGAATAGGAAACAATTGGAGGAAAAATAGTAATATATGCATTATTTCCACATTATACATTTGATTAGCACAATTCTAGTATGGCTTTAACTATATATCACTGGACTGTCTAATATTTGTATTTTCTGAGCTGGAGATAAGGAATGGTATTATGTTTATTTGATGTTTTGTTTTTTTCTTTTTTTTAATCTAGTATCTTAAATAACAGTCCATGAAATGTGGCAAGAAAAACAAATGACTGTTTATGACTCTGTGATACTGTGATTACTTACTGTCTGGGTATACGCTGAATGCCAAAAGATTAACCACCATGACTGGCTAAGAAGGTCAATCCTGAAGCTAAGATTTGCAAAGCCACTTAATAAATTAATAGGAATTGGGCATTCATATTTCTTAGACAGTATGCATGTTTATTATCCCCCAGATTAACCACTACATGCTAGCAGGAACAACTATTAACAGACCTTTATTCTCATTCCTCCATGCTAAATTAGATCATCAGACAAACTTGCTAACTTTTTTTTTCTTAATCTCTTTTCTGCACTGCCATGTATTTCCAGCCTTAATATTTCCTGCTACTCTATTGGTTTAGTCTCCTTCTTTGTCAGAGAAGATGACTAACCCAAGGGCTAGTGTGCACATCTTCTAGCTGTGAATTGGAATTTCAGCTAATTCATGAAGAATTAAGTTACTAATAGAAAGACTCATCTGGATTTTAGAGGAAATTAATCTACAATGGTGAAAAATTTCCCGAAATCTGAATAAAAAGCCATCTGACTAGAGCTGGAAAATCAGCCCAAACATGAAAGCTATTAATTAGACCCTTACGCCAGCTAGTTACTCTGTCAATTAAAGTTATTGAAGCAAATGAACACTCAGCAACTGCCAGAGTTTTTAGTCCACCCCCTTGATAATGTGCAAGTGCTGATAAATTACCAGACCGAGGACTCTGCCATTTTGGCCTCTGATTCAATTACTTTAAAATTTTCCTGGCAGGTCAGTTGTTGTTGTTTGTAAGCTACAGACAATACCAGTAATAGGCACCTAATTCTGATTTCACACCTGTGCAAATAAAGAGTAGTTCCATTGAAGTCAATGGAGTAAAACCAGTGTAAAACCAGTGTAGGTAAGCTTAGAATCAGGCCTGCTCTCATTAATGGCAGCCCAAAATTCTACTGCTTATTAAAACAAGGATGGCATGGATGCCATCAAACGCTGTCCACGTTCCCAGGGAGACTGTCACCCCGGGAACAAAACAGATGTCCCTTAAGGAGTATGTAGTCTTCAGGTGAACTTTGCCAATATTGCACAATATCTCATGAAAAAACAGGTTAGCATAACTCATTACTTCTATAGGATGGAAACAATACTTTATGGTCCAGTCCTTTGAATTGGCATTTGTATCACATTTATATTTTGGGTTATAGATATATATCTACGTCTGTATTACAAAACTTGTGCTTTGTTTCTGGGTGACACCCCTGGACAGTTTGGGCATCAGCTCTGCCTAGCCTGTTTGATGGCCCATTAAGGACCATCAGCTATACAATTGTCCCATATAGAGAAGGCAAGGGATACACCTTATGACTCAGCAAGGCGTGCAAAGGCATGCCTATGGACAGAAAAGGCTTCCAAGTCATGTGCTGGGCAGTTTGTGTTTTGAAACAAAGGAAGCACAAGCGCATGGCAAAAGACTATAAAAGGCAGTTGCATCTTCTCCATTTTGTCTTCAATCCTGCTTCTTAGCTCTGGAGGAACTTTGCTACAAACTGAAGCTCTGAACTAAGGACTGAATGACCCATCCAAGCCATGGATATGTTCTAGAGGGACTTTCAAGCCAGCAGACTGACCAATACTGCTAGTAATCTGAAATATGGACTTTGGGGTCTTTGTATGTATGTGACTGTTATACCATTTAACATCTCTCTTCTTGTTCTTTCTTTTTTCTTTATAATAAACATTTAGTTTTAGACACTAAAGGATTGATTGGCAGTGTGGTATTTTGGATAAGATCCAAATCTGTACTGACCTGGTAATGTGGCTGACCCTTTGAGGTCAGAAGAACGTTTTGTAGATGTGAGCAAAGTTTAAAATAACTTCTCACTGTACTGGACCCAGGTGCTGATTGGGAACCAGAAACTGAAATGCAATAAAGAGGGTTGTGTGGGGTTTTTGTTTTTTTTTTCATTCTTGATAACCAGTTTGGGGGATCAGAAGCGCAGTTTGTGACTGGTTGTGGGGTTTAACTTCAGTGTTACCTACCAGTCTTGGGAGTATCTGCTTTCTCTTTGCAGCCTGCCCTGACCTTGCCATTACCAGTGAGGGCTTCACCTGGCACCCCAGGTCACAACTACTATTACTTTAAAATGTACTCCCCTGGAATTCTATGAGGATTCCATGTAGTTGGTACTTGGAGCATAACTGCAAGTAGACAGTGTTTATTGCTGATTGAGGCCCCGTGCTGCAAGCTGCTCTATGCAGGCAAACCCCTAAACATTCAAGGAATCCTAATGGCTCCATATGGACACAGGGGTCTGCCCATGCAGAACTGAATGCAGGATTGGGGATCCAGTTTCCACAAGATTTTAGTGCAATTTGTGTGTTTGTTTCAGATCTCAAGTGGGAATGTCCATATGGTTATTTTTAGTGACATCATATGAGCCTGATTCTGTAGACCTGGGTTCTGAGACTCGCTGACATAGTCTCTGAGGCTCTTTTTGCAGAGTTGATGTTACCTTTGGGGCAAGACAGGAAAGGGATATCCCAATCCAAACATGGGGATGGGGAGGGAATCACTCAGCGAAATGAAAATCACATAAATCCATAATTGGGGGACAATGTTATAGTATGTAAATGGCACCATTTGTTTTACTTCAGTCATTTTTAGGCATTATAATTTCAGCATAATTAAATAACATAATTATACCATATCCATCAGCTTCAAAACACATTTCAAAACAAATGTTTTTATTTTAGTTTCATTCTTTTATTTGTTTATGTAAACTTAAAAATAGAGGATAATGTAAAAGGAAAATATTGGATAATGAGACTCAGAGATGAGCTCTTCTTTCCTCTATCCTGGTGTTAGAAAACAGGGAGAGAGAGAGAGAACTGGTCAGAGCACAACAAATATGTGCAATATTTCACCTTCCTGTTAACTTTATTCTATGTGCAGGAACTAATCTAGCTAGAGCAGAACTCAAAGCTCAGTCACTTCTCTCCATTATTAGCCCCAAAGTCTTTTCATTTTGAATGGATTATTCATATTGAAGTTTGGAATGTTAAGCAGCAGCGTTAGTGCTGGGCAAATACTTCAAATAATATTCATAAACATCCATGCAACTAAAAAACAGGTATTTGATGTAATGATCAATGTTGACCCCTTTTTTTACTTGCCTTTCACAAACATTTGTGGGATATATGTTTCTTTCAGAAGCAAGGTAGCAGAAAGAGAGTCTCTCCAATATCTGTGAATAGGTATTTACAGGAATGTACACACCAGAGGTGTTCATGTGCACATCTTGCAAAATCTGTGTAAGTTCAGGAGTAGACCTGGGCAAGGTTTTCATCCAAAACTTTTTTCAGCCAAACAAAATGCATTTTTGGCAGCAAATAAATGATTTGCAAATTGGTGTCAGTTTATCAAATTGTTCGTGTCCCGTCCCCACCTCCAAAAATTCTAAATTTTTTTACATTTTGATTTTTTTAGTTCATTTTATTCTGAAATTTCCTTTAGTTTTGTTTTTAAAAATTAAAAACCATTAAATACTCAGCATAGAAATTACATATTTTGTTTTGAGTCAAATGAAATGTTCTGTTCCACTCAAAATTAAAGTGTTAACTTTCTGATTTCCCCAAAACGTTTTTGGTGAGATCCAAAGCAATTTTTTATTATCTTCAGAATTAGCACTGTACTGCAGATCTGTGTTCACACAGCTTTCTGTTAGAGTCAGTCAATCAATGGAGACAGAAATAATAACATGTGACTTAGGTAGCCAATTATACAATACAAATAGCCATCAGTGGTTTTTAATTCATCATAAATAATTTGGTAGCAATAAGGCTGAAATAAACGGCTTATATAAATGTCAAATAATTTCTAATAATAAATAAATGTTGAGTGGATGTTGTATATAATAAAACAGGGTAATGAGAAAAGCAGTAAATTAGATAGTGTACATTGAATGGGACTGAGATCCACTCACTCAACAGATAGGATTTCAACAAGTTAATGCTGAAAGTATCATGTGAAGATTTCCTCTTCTGTTCTAATATGTTCTTGCAAATAAATATTTCACACCTGTATCGTTCACTTAATACCATCCAGACGGAACATTGCAGAAGGCAGGAATCCTGCATGAGTAATAGTGTACGGTCACATAATTAAACACTGCAATTTAGGCCCCAATCCAGCAAGGCTGGGATTTTCAAAGGGAGTTACAGAAATTGGGTGCTCAATTTCTGTGTTTTTTTTCCCAATGGGATTTGGGAGCCTACCTCCCTTAGGCCCCTTTGAAAATCCCACCTAAAGCATTTAAGCACATTTAAATTTAAGCACGTGTGTGGTTCCACTGAAGTCAATAGAACTACTCGCATGTTTAAAGTAAAGCAAATACTTAAGTGCACTGCTGGATTGCAGCTTCTGGAGGGGTGTGTATGGCTACCTCAATAGAAAGATAATTTCAAGGTGGTTTTTTAAAGTATCTGTCCATTGCTTTAGGCAACTTTCCAAACTCTACTGTGTGTTTATCCACCATAATAATGATCCCTCCTGTGACCAACCTCTAGCTCTCAACCTGTCCAAATGCTTGGGGAAAATGATGTGCTTAGCAGAGTTCCTGGACACTAGTCTGCCAGAGCTTGGGTGTGAAAGTGGGAGTTAAAGTGCCCAACCAGCAGGTCCATTTTCTTTTAAACCAGGGGACTGCTTGCTCAGGTGTCTGCTAATCACAACTGTAGCAGTAGCACACACAGAGAGACTGTGTTAAGGTAAATGGAGGGAGAGAGGGTAGATGAGGTAATATCTTTTATTGGACCAACTTTTGCTGATGAAAAGTACAAGCTTTCAAGCTACACAGAGCTCTTTGAGTCTGGAGAAGGAAATCAGAGTGTTTCTTATTCTGGGACCAACACAGCTACAATACTGCAAACGACAGAGATACCGTCTAAGATAAACAGGTGCTTAAATAAACTCTATCTTATCTCTTATCTCTCAGAATTTTATATTGGTGCCCATCCTCTTAGTAGCAGAGTGTCCTCAATGTGGAATCAAGAGCAATAGTGAAATCCCTAACGGACTTCGTGGAGTCTCTGACACTGCTCCCTTTTCACTACTCTGCTTGGAGTAGTGGCTTGGCTAATATTTTAGATTTTATTATTTTCCCTTTTTTCTTTTTGGTTGGTTGGAGTTTCTGGGGTAGAAGGAGGAGTGTCAGTGTTGGGAGTGTCAGTTTTGGGAGTGTCATTTTCATTGTGGAAAGGTCACTAACACTGCAAACCCCACCTTAAGGCTAATGGGCATCCGGAGCAGATGACAGAGCACTTGCGTAATGTGCTTGTCTGTGTGAAGCACCACTTCAGAAGGCAGGCAGCTGTGTTCTAGTTTCAGCTTCCAAACAGTCCCAGGGTGTAGTCTGCATGATAGTGCTGTTACTCCTTTTGACCCAAGTAGTTAGTCAAATTCTGTTGTGGGTCGTTCCAGAAAGGACAAACTGATGATAGAGGCAAGTATTTTTATGCACTTTTGTTGCACTTACTAGTCAGGTCTGAGATTTTGTTCAGTTCAATGTGGTACTGTGCTTGCTTACTCGAGGAAAAAAAAATCCATGATCCTAAAAGAATTCCTGGTACTAATCCAGTTCCCAGTGCACAATTGCCACATCACAGAAATCATATCACTAACCTAAAGGCTGTGTTTATCATTTACAAATGTCACTGACTTTGCACTCTTGTTGGGAGTCTCCCTGGGAAGGCCAAGGACTGAGAATGGAGACAGAACTAACTTATCTATCTAGGCACTTATGTGGTTCTCATTGTCACAGTTTCCAAGGGCTTCTCATCTAGAGGTTGGGTTCCTTCAGTGTAGAGTTTAGGCACACTGATAGAGGAGAATGGCACAGTCCATGCTCTCCACCCGGTCAGTGGAGATAGGATTTTATTCTCCAACACTATCAATCTAGCAGCTCGGAAGAGCAGTAAGTTCTCTTTCACTCTCACACTCACCAATATGTTTCAGCCAAAAGAATCTGTAAAGTCGATGTATAAACTGATCGTCCCAATTCTTTTTACTTTTCATCTCCTTTCCAAGGCTACTGCTAGTCAGCATTAGCATGAACCCACCAGAATATTTTCAGTAATAAGCTCTGTCTTGAAAAGCTGAACTTAAAATAAGGGGAGAAAAAAGTATCTTCAAACCAGATGCCACAGCTGCTCATGAGGCAGCCTATAATTCACACCTGGATACCCTCAGGCATACTCTGCATACATCTTTATTTTAGGGATAATGGTCCCACAATAAAAATACTGAGAGTGGTTTTGCCCTAGGGATCCTGTACAATTTATACACAAGAAAAGGAGAGTTCTGTCACTTGTAAGTAGGGGTCAGGAATCTGCCTGGGTGGAGGAGGCAGAGCCAGTGCTTTCCTGAAATCCTTCCTTGTGCCAGGAAATGTCACCACACCCACAGCTTCTAGATGTGAGCCAAGGTGTTCCAGGGGCACAGTCCGTCACACACAGCACGCCTGTGGAAAATAGTTTTATAAAATATATCCCATTTCTTTCATCCCTTAGTGCTGAAAAAAAAATCAAGGTAGTTCATTATGAGGGGAAAAATAGAGCTTTTGTTCAGTGTCCAAAACTGAAAGAGCCAAAAGCAAACTTTTTTGATTTTTCACATATTGCAGGCTGGTCAGGACAGGGGTTATTTCCACTGGGTTAACCAGTGGATAATTAAAATTTGTCCCTGCTGGCATAAATCAATCCTCTTGATGGAGTGACATGGGGTGTGTGGGGGAGAGAGAAAATAGGCAGAGGCCTCCTGCTCAAGTATAACCTGCAAAAATATTCAACCCCTGGTTGTTTCTGGTCCATACCAGTTAATTTGTGTTTGATTAAGTAATCACCCCCACCATACCTGGTTATAAACTCTGGTATTTTGTAATCAGGAATTAAATCTGTTTGTGCCTACCAGTGTACTGTAAAATAACTAATCACATTTTATTACCTCACGTCAGGTATAATTATATCTCCAGCCAAAAATCGGGCTCAGAAAAATGAATACTTTTATTTTGAAAGAATTAAAATGAAAACATTGTAGGGTTGTTCTGGTTTGCGATCATGTTTCTGATTATTGTATTGGAGATGAAGATCCGAGCTAGTTGTTCCTTTTCAATAAGCAATGCTATCATCTGTCTTGTATCGGCTCCCCCCGGAAAGTGTCCGGATGCATTTGCTTTTACAGTCTATAAAGTCTGTAAAGATCTTGAATATCTTCTTGTTTGCCTCAGGCATATTTTGAAACTGTACGTTCGATGGCTTTCTCATGCAGGCTGGGGCACCATGTTTCTCGTTTTCAGTGGAGGCTGGAAACATCTGAGAAGTTAGTATGCACAAATGATATATACAGGTACCCTCGGAGATAATATGCAGCAGTGGCTAAAAAAAAAAAAATATCTCTAGGAGATTTTCCTGGCCATTTGCAGTCAGTCATGTATGTGCTGCAGACAGAAGCCACAACTATGAATCAAATGCAGGCATGGGTACACATGCAAACTGGAGCTGGGATTAGAACTCCTGTCCTTGAGCACTAAAACACATAAGACTTCCTTTAATTCAAATGATAAAAGTCCAGGTACTCATTAATAGTGGTAGCAGATCTCTTATCCTTTGTGATCTAGCCACAGAGGTAGGGTTACCACCTTTGAAATGCACAAAAAACCCAGCAACTCCCTGTCCCCACAACAAGGTAAACTTGCTGCAACCCTTACCCAACCCCCAACCACAAGGCAACTCCACACCCCCACCTACAACAGCTACTTATAGTATCTAGAGAGACGAAGTCTGTTTCGTTTAGCCAGTTGTCATTAAGTGTGCAGCTTCTGACACAAGCTTTTTTTCCCCAGGGGCAGTAGGATCACTTGCACCATCACCCTTATTTTCCATTATTTAATATGTCTGCACATCTCCTTACTTTCACATGACTCAAACCTTCTCTCGCACGCACACACACGTGGCACCCTGGCATGTTGGTGGGCAGACAGCTGCTGCTTTTTTTTAAAAACAGTTTTAATCTGTTACCGCTTTAACTGTAGAAGTGGGAACGCTGCTGCTGCATCTTTAGCTGGACACAGAAACTTTTAACATTATCTATCTTAGTGTATTGTGATAATGATGCAAATCTTTTGACCCATGTAAAAAATACAAAATGACAGATTATTTTTCTGGCAACTGGCAAATCCATAAATAAACCCGCCAAGGCGGGTCATATACTGGCCAGGTGGTAACCATACTTAGAGGATGACATCACTGAATCTCTCATACATATAAAGCTAGTAAACTGGATACTTCCTCTAGTTAGACAAAGCTCAGCTAACATATCCTAGCTTCACAGGACTATACATTCTATGTTTAAATGCCATCAGTAAAGAATCTACGGACTGAAAACTATGTTCTATAGACCATGGATTCGTGGTCATCAACACTAGAGTTTAACTCCTGGGAATCTTTCACAGAAAGATACACAAGGAGCTGAGACTAGAAGCCTGGTGAACTTCAGGAGCTCTGGATCAGCTTTGTCTAACTTGGTAGGGAGGTAAGTAAGTATTTAGGGTGAGGTCTTCATTGCTGCTCTGGCCTCTTTATGCTGAGCAAAAGGGATGGAGTGTTATAAAGGGGGCTATAAAAGTCCTGGTTTCAGCTAGGAGAAAATTCCCCTGATGCGGGCACTGTAGAAGACCATTATAAAAGCCCCCTCAAAAGACCTGGTATATAGGGTGTGTGTTGGGCGTGCAGCAGGAGATGAATGGGAAGAGGCAATGCTGTGTTCCCAGGGGCAGAGGGGATGCTGTAACTTATGCCCCCATGGCTCTCCAAGTTACACCAGGAACTGCTTCAGTCCATGAATCTGGCAGGTGTAAATCCCTCCCTCATGAACTTCAAGTTCTTTTCTGTGCCTCTTAGGGCTGGGCTACACATTGTGGGGGGAGGGGGGTATCAACCTAAGATACACAACTTCAGCAGATAGTGTAGCTGAAGTCCTAATACCTTAGGTTGACTTACCTGGCCATCCTCATGGCAGCAGGTCAACTGCGGCTGCGTCCACTTCCCTGCTAACTCCGCTTTTTCCTCCTGCCGAGACGGAGTACAGGTATCGATTTGGGGATCAATTTATCGCGTCTAGATGAGACACGATAAATCGATCCCCGATACATCGAGCTCTACTTGCCGATCCAGCGGGTAGTGTAGCCATACCCTTAGTGCACTAATTTTCCATTTATTGGTAACTGATGTTGCTTTCTAGTGGCTACCCACAGAGAGGATATGAGATCTAACAATTGCAAGAGGTCTCCTTTAGTTCAAGTGGTAGAAGTCTGTTTTTGGAACTGATAAGCTCACAAGAGTTCCGGTCTCCATTTCACATTTGTGTCTGTAAGCTTTGTAATTTAATGTCTGCTGTTTTGCAGTACATTCATTCATTACAGTTCTTATTCTTGGCTTCAGACTTTGGGTTGCTGCACATAATAGTTGCTTCTTCTAATTGTTTTAATTTTGAGTGTTATGCACATACAGCTGTTTTTAACTATAATGGATACAAACATAGGATGAAGTATTGTCTAGTGGCCTGACCTATGCAACACACCAAGCAGCTCTACTGACTTTGATTGGAAGTTAGTTAGCACCATGCAGAATAAAGTCCTTGCAGATTTGATTCCTGGCTGTATGGCAGTCTTGCTTGGAAAGCCACATAAATTTTATATGTACCTCAGTTTTCCTTTGTAAAATGGGGGTGTAAATGAGATATTTTGAGAATATATATTAACTCGTGTTTTTAAAACACTTCAAGATCCCTAGATAGGGAATATAAAAGTGCCAAGTGTCATTATTTATTTTATATTCATGAGATTTCTATATTTTATTCTCAATTCTGATTGGTTGAAACAACATCTTGTAACTTTTGTTTTGTTCTTTTGGCTGGAAAATTTAAAAGAAAATAAAGCTGGCAATATACCCAGAATTCACATATATACCCAAGAATTCTTACCACTATTAGTCACACAAAATATAAATAACAATAAGAGAGCTTTAAACAGCTGGAAATTGTTGTCCTTTGGAGAGATAACACCTTAATTGTGAAATCATTCCCAAAGCTGAATATTACCATTTTAAGTAATACATCTGTCCCTTAGGCAATAGATAGTATTATTGAATAACTGCAGCTATATCAGTTGTTTACAGCAATACTATCAATTGTTAAACACATATACAGAGTCTGATCCGAAACCCTTTGAAATCAATAGGAACATATTCATTGACTTCAGTGGGCATTGAATCAGTCTCAAGAAATCTATAATTTAACATATACAATAGGAGGCACACTTTGAACACTGTCTGTGTTATATAATGGAAGGCAATAGCTTTAAACAACTGTCCTGAAAGCATCATTTTCCAGTCATTGCTTGACAATAACTATCACCATTTCTTCATTAGGGTTTTGCGTGTGTGAATAAAAGTGCTGGGAACATGTTACATTGCCAGCATATTGTCAACAGAAAGATCTTGCTGCTTTGTTTTAGTCAGTGAGGTACTGTTTATGTCCTTGGCTGGAAGACACAGTCCACTTCAGATGTTATGTGAAGTAACTAATTTGACACTCTTGCTCTCTTGAATGATCAATAGTTTTTTCTTAAATTAATAATTGTTTACCAGTTGGCTGGGGAAAACCCATAAAGAAGCTTTATGACAGGATAACTCTGACAGCAGAGTATGTTTAGGGCCACACTTTCAAAGGAGCTCAGCTCTTATTCAGGTACCTAAATAAGCAATCAGATTTTCAAAAAGCATTCAGCATGGTGGCTACTGAGCTCATTTGAAAATCTAACCATAAGTGGTCCAATGAGTGTTGTAGGGTGCTGAACATTTTTGAAAATCTGGCACCTATTCTGGATACTAAGCATTTGAAAAACCAGGCCATGAGCTCTTTTTAAAACATGAGTCTCCTTAACCCTGATTCTGCCAGATCCTACTTAATCGAATTCTGCTCCTGCTGAATCTAATGGGAGTCACTCAGCACTTCACAGAGGAGACACATCACCCTGTAAGCTGGGGCCCTGAGAGTTAAAAAGAAACTGAAAAAATGCTGACTTTGAAACACTGGATTAAATTCTCCTCTGAGTTGCACCTGCTCAACCTGTAGCCTCTATTGGTGTCCCTGAGAGCAAAACTTGACCTACTTAAACTTGTTCCACATTTTGGGCTAAATCCTTGCAACAGTTCTACAGGGTGGATCTCATCTCAGAGGCAGAAATGAAAGCTTATTTTGGCAGCAGTACAAAAGGGCTGGATGTTTCCAGACTTCAAATAATGTTTTGCATCAGCTGCATGCTACGTTCCCATTGGGGAAAACTGATCTCCAAAAGGGCAGTGTTTTGGCCATTAAAAGGGTGTTTCTAGCCAAATCACCCCTACAGTACTTTGGATTCCGTTGTCCTAACACTGGCTGAAATTAAAGCCATATGAGATGCAAAAGTTACTCCACCCCTTAGGTGGAAAAATTATCCACGACATCCTCTTGAACTCTGGAGCCACTAGGGAGAGGAATGGACATAGTTTGTGCTGTGTATCCCTCACATATTCCAGCTTTTGCCAGTGTAAAGTTCTGAACAAAAACATTTGTGTTCCAGCTCACAGCATGGATTTAGGACAATCCCATATCAATTAAAAATTGTTTGGCCATTATCGCTTTGCTCCCACATTTCATGAAAAGTGAAGGGAATTCACAGAATCATAGAATGTCAGGGTTGGAAGGGACCTCAGGAGGTCATGTAGTCCAACCCCCTGCTAAAAGCAGGAACAATCCCCAAGTAAATAATTCCAGCCAGGCCTTTGTCAAGCCTGACCTTAAAAATCTCTAAGGAAGGAGATTCTACCTCCTCCCTAGGTAACCCATTCCAATGCTTCACCACCCTCCTAGTGAAAAAGTTTTTCCTAATATCCACCCTAAACCTCCTCTTCTGTAACTTGAGACCATTACTCCTTGTTCTGTCTACTGCTACCACTGAGAACAGTCGAGATCCTCCCTCTTTGGAACCCCCTTTCAAGTAGCTGAAAACAGCTATCAAATCCCCCCCTTATTCTTCTCTTCTTCAGACTAAACAATCCCAGTTCCCTCAACCTCTCCTTGTAACTCGTGCTCCAGTTTCCTAATCATTTTTGTTGCCCTCTGCTGGACTCTGTCCAATTTATCCACATCCTTCTTCTAGTGTGGGGTCCAAAACTGGACACAGTACTCCAGATGAGGCCTCACCAATGCTGAATAGAGGGGAATGATCACGTCCCTAGATCTGCTGGAAATGCCCCTACTTATACAAACCAAAATGCTCTTAGCCTTCTTGGCAACAAGGACACACTGTTGACTCATGTCCAGCTTCTCGTCCAGTGTAAATCCAATGGCCTTTTCTGCAGAACTGCTGCCTAGCCCTTCTGTCCCTATTCTGTAGCAGTGCATGGGATTCCTCTGTCCTATGTGCAGGACTCTGCATTTGTCCTCGTTGAATTCATCAGATTTCTGGGCGAAGCCAAACAGAGACAGCCAACATGTTTGACCACCAATGACAGAAGCCTGGGTAGCAAAATAAAGGAACTAGAACTTCTGGTACAGGAAGTGAAACCTGCTCTCACAGGTTTAACAAAAATGGTGGATTAGTAGTCATGACTGGAGTACAAGTATTGAAGCGTATGTGCTGTTCAGGGAAGACAGAAAAATGGTAAAGGTGGTGGGAGTAACATTGTATATTAATGATGAGGTACACTGTATAGAAATTAGAAGTGATGGAATGGGTAAGACAAGTCTGTTTGGGTGAAAATCACCTTGAGGAAGAAAGATAAAAGAGGCCCCACTGGGACAAGTTTGGGCTTTGATTCAGACCCCCAGGATCTGATTTAGATATGGATAGAGACCTCTCTAATATTTTTAATTAAAATAAATGTCACTTGGAATTGTGTGATTATGGAAGACTTTTTAATTTATCAGATACAGATCAGAGAGCAAATGCTACTAATAATGATAGGGCCCAGATATTCCTGGGATTTGATAGCTGACAGATTTCTTCACTAAATAATCCATAAACCAACAAGAGGTGATGCTATTTTAGATTTAGTATTGGTAAGTAGCAAGTATTTCATAGAAGAACTGGTTGTAGACGATAGCCTTGGTTCGAGTGATCGTGAGCTAATACAGTTTAAACTAAATGGAAGGATAAACAAAAATAGATCTGTAACTAGATTTCAAAAGGGTTAACTTTTAAAAAAATAAGGGAATTAGTTAGGGAAGTGGACAGGACTGGAAAACTCAATGATCTAAATATGGAGGAGGTTTGGAATTACTTTCAGTCAAAGTTGCAGAAGTTACCTGAAGCCTGCATCCCAAACAATGGTGGGAAGAGGGGGTGGGGAGAATCATAGGGAAGAGTTGCAGGCTAAACTACATGAGAAAGTATCTCAGGCAGATTTTTAAGAGAGAGTAGAAAACCTACAAGGGAATGGAAAATGGGATGGATCAGCAAGGAAAGGTACCTCTTGGAGATCAGAAGGTGTAGGGATGAAGTGAGAACTGCCAAAAGCCAAGTAGTGTTGGACCTTGAAAAGGAAATTAAAACCAAAACAAAAAGGTTCTATAGCCCTATAAATGAAAAGAAAACAAGGTAAGAAGAAGTGGTGCCACTAAGCACTAGGATGGGGTGGATATTAAAGATAACCTAGGAATGGCCCAACACCTTAACAAATGTTGGGCCTCAGTTTTTAATAAGGGTAATAAGGATCTTAGGAGTAACAGCAATCTGGCTAATGGAAATCAGGATATAAAAATAGACATCCAATGTGAAAATCAAACTCAAATAACTTAACGGGACCAAGTTGGACAGCCTGGATAATCTCCATCCAGGAATATTAAAGGAACTGTCAAATGAAATTGAATGCCCAATAACAAAGATTTGTAATGAATCTGTAAACCCGGGAGTCATACTCTGACTGGAGAATTGCTAATACAGTACCTATTTTTAAGAAAGGGAGCGAAAATGTGATCTGGGAAACTACAGATCTGTTAGTTTGACCTTAGTTGTATGGACATATTTTGAAAGAAAAAGTAGTTAAGACTATAGAGGTGAACGGTCATTGGGATAAAATACGACATGGTTTTACAAAAGGTAGATGATAGCAGACCAATCTCTTTGAGAAGTCTGATCTAATCTACCTGAATTTCAGTGAGGCATTTGTTACAGTTCTACATGGGAAATTATTAGTTAAACTGGAGAAGATGGGGATTAATATGAAAATTAAAAATTGGATAAGGAACTGATTAAAGGGGAGACTACAATGGGTCTTATTGAAAGGTGAACTGTCAGGCTGGAGGGGGATTACTAGTGGAGTTCCTTGGGGATAGGTCTTGGGGCAGATCTTATTTAACATTTTCATCCATGACCTTGGCACAAACAGTGAAAGTGTGCTAATAAAATTTGTGCATGACACAAAGTTGGCAGGTATTGCCAATACAGAAAAGGAACGGAATATCATACCAAACGATCTAGAGGACCTTGAAAACTGGAGTAACAGAAATAGGATTAAATTTAATAGTGCAAGTGCTATGTCGTGCATTGTGGGAATAACAACAATCTTTGCTAAAATATGGGGACATATCAGTTGGAAGTGACAGAGAAGGAGGGGGTGTTATGATGAGATTGTCTACAATGGCATGTGGTCCATCTGCAACTACTAATAGCAAAAATCCCAGAGATGGGACACTAGATTGGGGAGGGCTCTGAGTTCCTCCAGAGGATTCTTTCCTAGGTGTCTGGCTGGTAGGTCTTGCCAACATGCTCAGGGTTCAACTTGTTGCCATATTTGGGGTCGGGAAGGAATTTTCCATCAAGTCAGATTTGTCAGGGCCTCAAGGATTTTTTTTTTTTTTTTGCCTTCCTCTGCAGCTTGAGGCACGTGTCACTTGCTGGTTTGAACGAGAGTAAATGGTGGATTCTCTGAAACTTGAAGTCTTTAAATCATGATTTGAGACTTCAGTAACTCAGCCAGAGATTATGGGTCTATTAGAGGAGGGAGTGGGTGAGATTCTGTGGAGGGAGTCAGACTGGATGATCAAGATGATCCCATCTGGCCTTAAAGTTTATGAGTCTGCAATGTGGTAGATGTCTATTTTTAAAAGAGCACATTCTGTATCCTTTCAGATAAGAGAATGATTTGGATAACTGAGGATGATCTTGATAAAATACACTGGATATGATGGAATATTATACAGTTTCATTGTCATATGTTTGGAATGTCCAAATTTCTCCTCATTCAGTGACTCATGCTAGCCTTCCCAAATAAGTGATGCATGATGAAAGGAAATGATTTACAGATAATGTACTATTTAGCCACTGGTACTCGTCCACTAGATTGCTGGATTTAGGCACATCCACCCCACCCCACTCCATGGGAAACACAGAATCAGTTCTCTGGAACATGCACATTACCATACCCATTTAAGGGGTGCAGCATACATCCTCCTGAGAAGCAAGACAACTCAGCAGAACAGTGGGCATAGCAGAGAAGCCAAAATAAAGAATCTCAAAGTAATGGAGTTCACATACCAGGCTGCACCTGGAGGGAGAGTCAGGCTTAAATGAGGATGAAGCTCAGCTGGAGAGGAGAAGACTATAAAACAAGAAGTTGAAAGCAAAAGGAGGCTGCAAGGAGAGAGTCAGCCATCACTTTCTGGGACTACAAAGAGGAGCAACAGGAGGGTCAAGCAGAAAGTCCAGGGGGGAGAGTTGGCCCTGGGATCCTCTGCTAAGTGGAGAAGGGTGGCAGACAGCTAGGGGAGAGGCTAAGCAACCACAGGGAGTGGAGATGACTGCAGTGGCAAACTGGTGTGGTGCCAAGTGGGTGGAGAAGGGGACGACAGTGACAGAGAGCCCTGAGAAGAGAAACCCCACAGGTTGCCAAAGTCATGGTACAAGGACTTGGACTTTGACTTTGACTTGTTGCCTTTTCTATTATCCCAGAATGGGTGGACTTAGCGACCTGGGTAGAGGACTGAGTCACAGGAAGAGACAGATCTCTGGAGGACTAAAGCAGCTCTCCACATGGGGCGCCAGATGGGGAGAGAGACAGTATGCCATGTCTCATCGTGAGGAGGTGCTCCAGTGGTGAGTTAACCACTTTACACATAAAATGTAAGGCTCAAGAAGTCATCCAGTACCTCTCCCTGCCCCAATGCTGAAGTATGATGAAGTATACCTAGACCATTCCTGGTAGCTATTTTGTTTCACCTATTCTTAAAATCCTCCAGTGATGGGGATTCCACTGGCTCCTTCAATAATCTGTTCTGGTACCTAACTATCCTTACAGTTAGAAAGTGTTTCCTAATATCTAACCTACATCTCCTGTGCCACAAATTAAGCCAATTACTTTTTCTCCTAGCCTCTACAGACATCAAGAACAATAGATCACTGTCCTCTTTATAGTAACCTTTTACATATTTGAAAACTATGAAGCCCCCCTTGAAGGCAGCTAACAGGAGAGTTTTGGAGGGTGTAGCAATGGACTCTATACTTTGAGGTAGTGGGATTTGGAGAGTGATGTGTCTGGCCCATATGTGGGTTGTTTAACTGTGTGTGTGTTAGTTCTTTGTGCACAGGCGGTGTGGCTGGGCTGTGTCCCTCTGAGTAAGCAGCTGAGACAGGTCTGTTTGTAGGTGTCCTGGGGCTTGTCTTCACTACAGCGGGGAGGGATCGATCTTATGGCGATCGATTTATCGCATCTCATCAACACGCGAGAAATTGATCACCAGCGCTGCCCCCGTCGACTCCGTAACTCCAGCTTGACCAGAGGTGTAAGCTGGAGTCGACAGGGGAGCGCGCCGCCGACTGCCGCCGCCATGAGGATGGCAGGTAAGTCGGCTGCAGATACGCAGACTTCAGCTATGTGATTCACGTAGCTGAAGTTGCACATCTGCAGTCGATCCTCGCCCCTAGTGAAGACCAGGACTTGGTAATGGCCACCAGGCTCTGCTTCCTGGAGCTTTGATCAGCCCTGCTGTTTGAAGTCTATGAATAATTAATCACTCCCCGGTGGTGAGAGGTGATGCTGAGCTGAGCTAAGCAGGAAAACCTGGCATAAAAAGTCACATGCTAGGCAAAAACAAGAAAAACACGAACAGAGGCAGAAGAGAGTTTGGTGAGGGTGTGTGGATGTTATTGCTGATTGTTGCAGCAGCTCCTGCTGCTGCATGGCTAGTTGCTGTTGACTCTGTCAGCCATTTCAGCAGCCTGTCCAAATCCATCTTTCTTAGACAGCCCATGGGAATAAATGATTCCTTCCCCCCCGCACCTCACCCCAATTCCCCTTACATCCGGGGTGATCTGATGCCCATGTTCTCCGCCATTTGTCAGAGTTCTCAGACTGCAAATGAGTGCCTCCTACTGAACAGTCACTGAAAAATCCTTAAGGTGCTCCCATCTGCCTACGGAGGAGTCCCTCTGACACACATTGTGATCAACGGTCTTTGGTTGATGGGGCTTGTGGCTCCCACACCCAAGCCCCTTTTGTCCATTCTCAGATTCTGTAACCCTGAAAGGGGTAGACGCTAGCGGCACCAACTGCCTAATTAGCTTACCTTAGGACTTGCCAAACGTCTTATCCAGCCAATAACCCAAAGTTGCTGTCTCCCTGTAAGCACGGAACTGGGGGCTGGTAAATGGCCGTCCTGAGATCAGTTTCCTGGAGATCAGATTCCAGGAGTCTCCTTTAGGAGTTGTAGAGCCACCATCTGGTCCCTCTCAGAGCTGCCCTGCAACCGCTGGGAAAATCCTCTCTTTAAGCCCTTATTCCACCCTCAACATGATTCACAGCACAGGGTAGGGCCAGCTTTGCCCACAGCAGTTATTTAACTCCTTCATCACCCATCACAGTCCTGTATAATACACCCCATCATAGTCCTGTACTGTACAGGAGGTCAGATTAGATTATCATAATGGTCCATTCTGGAATATATGAATCTCTGCCTTCTCATCTCTAGACTAAACACGCCCAGTCATTTTAACATTTCCTCATGTTTTCTAAACCTCCTATCGTTTTTGCTGCTCTCCTCTGGATTCTCTTCAATCTGTCCATATCTTAGTGTGGTCCGCAGAACTGGACACAGTACTCCAGCTGAGGCCTCATCGTTGCTGTGCAGAGCAGAACAGTTACTTCTTGTGTCTTTCTCATGACTCTCCTATAAATACCTCCCTTTTCTGGCACAACATCATATTATTGACTCAGACTTAATTTGTGATCCACTATAACCCCCTCCAGATCCTTTTCTACAGTAGTGCTGCCTAGCCAGTTATTTCCTATTTTGTATTTGAGCGTTTCATTTTCCCTTCCCAAGTGTAGCACTTTGCACTTGGCTTTATTGAATGTCATCTTATTGATTTCAGACTCATCTTCTAATTTATCAAAAGTCCTTCTGAATTTTAATTCTCTCCTACAAAGTGTTTGCACAGGGCTGGCCCACAGCATTTTGACACCTGAGGCGGGGAGTTGAAATAATGCCCTCCTTGCTTGAGCCAAAACTTTGAAAGGTCTCTTGTGCCCTCCTTTCTCCAGCACAGCACTCCACCATCTCTGTTCATCTAGAGCAGAGAGAATACATATGCACCAGCAGCAGACACAATTTTCTACACTCTGTGTCCTAGTAGCACTCTGCGTCATCCCCACCCCCCACCCAGTCTGACACCAAGGCAGTTGCCTTAGTTCACCACATGGAAAGGCCAGCCCTGTGTCTGCAAGCCCTTCTACCTTAGTGTTATCCACATTTTTTATAGATGTACTCTCTATTCCACCATCCAAATTGTTAATGAAAATATTGAATAGTATTGGACCCAAGACTGACCCCTGTGGACCCCACTTGATATGTCCTCCCAGTCTGACAGGAAACCATTGATAAATATTCTGTTAGTATCATTTTTCAACCAGTCGTGCACCTACCTTATAGTAATTTCCTTTATGCCTCTGTCTGCTATGCGCCACCTTTGAGGTCTCGTACAGCTCAGGGGAAGTAATTGGGATGCAACTCATATACTTTCTTGTGCACAGAAACTGCAGATCTCTGCAGCTTTAACATGGCCTGTGTATGATGTTATCTCCTTATTGCTTTCCTTGACTATGTATTGGCACAAGGACCTGATGAATTCGAGCCCAGCATTACAATGAATAAAAGAAAGCAAAACATTTTACTTCAGAACCTTTCTACTTAAAACGCTCCTATTTTGGCAAAACTTTTGTTATATTCCAAATGTTCTGAATGATGGTCTTATACAAATCCTTTCTGAATAAAACAATTCCTTTCCATTGCCCTAGTGTGGGTTAAACCTACAAGTAAAAAGCTCTGATATATGCAGCTATATTTCTGAATAACATCTTACCTGATGAAAATATCATCTCATTTACTTCTGAGGGTCAGTGTAAGCTAGAGTTAAGGACAGGAGACTGAGACTTTGGCTACATGCTGCATCCTTGGATAAATCTATCAGATGTATTTTTAAAGAAAGGTTCTATTGTGAAGCGTGAGTTCACTTTCATACTCAGCAACCTGCTCCCCAAGTGTATTCAGGGGTTGCCCTGCATAGCTAATACAGTTGAGTCTGAGCTGGAGTCTGTTACTTCCACTATATCCTCAACAGAACGGTTTACTGAATTGCACACTTGTGTCTGGCTTAGTGAGGCTTACTTAATTAAATTTACTAGTGCACTTTCAGATTCTTGGATTAAGATGCCATTTATGTGCAATATGTAATATGCTGTTTTATTTATTTGTATTGTGCTAGTACCTAAGAGTCCCAGTCATGGCCCCACTATTCTAGACAATGTACAAACATAGAACAAAAAGTTGATCTAAATATATTTTGCCATCTACATTTGCAATTAAATAAATATATTGGGTCAGAACCTGGTGTAAAGGAAAGCAAATGGACTTACTCTGATATACACCAGCTGGGGATCTGGTCCACTAGTTATTAATAGACATTTTGGAACCAGTTACCATCATTTTATTGTTCTTGTACCTAAAATGCTCATGAGATATTTTTCTTATCTGCACAGGTCTGACCTTACATACTTCTAATGGCCCCTGTTACCAAAGTATCTGTGCAACACCCCTAGGAGGCGCAGACTGGGCTATGTTCCCCATTTTATAGATAAGGAACTGATGCACAGTGACCAGCCCAAGGTCACATAGGTTGTCTTCAGGGGTAGCAGGGAACTGAAGCAAGGTCTCCTGAGTCCTATGCTAGCACCCTGGCCACTGGATCATCCAGAGGGAATGCTTTTCAACAGTCTATTTATTTCTATTTTACAATGCTGCATGGCAGAGCTTTCTTAATGTATATGGATTCAAGTATTTTAAGTTAAAATTGAGTGGTTGAAGATAAAACACATGCAACTCAACTGCTATGAGTTACTTAACCAGCTACCAAATTTTGCAAGCCCAATTATTTTCTTTGTCAGAGAATCTGCAGTTTGGTTACCAAAGGATGAGAGTTGGCAGAGATCCTCTGAGTTCAGCAATTAGCTTGAGCTTAGAGTTTAAAATGAATTACTACAGATTCAGTTCTCTCTCTGTCCCTCGCCCAAATGATTATTTCGTTATGACTGACATCTTAATATGAGCCAATCATTTTACTGCTTCTTTAATTGTGGGTGTTGGGCATAGCTAAACAAAGCGGGAGGTAAAGGAGGCAGAGAATCAGAACCAGCCAAATCTGTGGCCTAGCCTACATATTGAACTTGATCTCTTTTTTTAGGCTCCCGCCTACCCATCACTCTAGTAACACTACCAATGTTTTCCAGTTTCCAAGCTGCTATAGTATTATAACAGTTTACCTGCTACAAAGTAACACTGCTCATTTTTTCCAAGCCATTTTATATGACAATATTCATAGAATATTAGAAGTCCGTATTCTCTTTCTGCAAAAGAAGAAGAGGGGAAAACATTCACAAGGCTCACCGGTGTTAAGATGATCAGTGATCATTTATATCAGGCTTCAATACTCCTTTTACTAGTTTTATACCTCTATGCATTCAGCATAATACTGATGCATGTATCTAGATTTAAGTCCTACTGCAGTTGTCTAGAAATTACAATTTCAGTCAGACTAATGGACCTTAGCACTGCTGTACAGTTATGTGTCAAGAAATAAAAGGAAAACTTTAAGAGCTAGACAAGGCTTACAAACCTCCAACTGGCACCTTGTTCTCATTATACTGTATTTGTGTAATATATGATAGGAGACAGCATTCTGGCATTGGAAAATTGCCGTAGGAAAAGACAGAATTCATGCTACAAAATAAATACTTGTAGGAGCTGATTTTCCAACTCTCTTAACATAATGCAGGTTTTATGTGTTCTGCTACTCTATAACCCATACAGCGACTGACATCAGAGTATTGTTACCAGTTGTAAATAACTGAGAAGCACATCCAAGTATTGAATGAAACACATGCAAAATATTCAGACCTTGAACCATTCTGAGATTATCAGATGAGACAAGTACTATACCACATCCTCAATTTAATTTTTGTTCATGCTGTGAACCTGTATTCTGCTTCTTGTAACAGACTGACAGTTCGGTTTTCACCTGCCTGAGGTTTGGCGAGTCTCGAGACACAGCAGTGAAAGTCATGTACTCAACCTCTTCCCTACCCAGGGTGAAATTTTGGGGAGGTATCTCTTTTGTTCCAATAGAATTTAGGGTCTAGTAACAGGAAGTGTTTTAGTTAACTTGTACAGAGAAATACTGGGCTAAATCCTTCATTGTGCCAAGTCTACACCTGGTGCAACTAAGGAGAGAGCGGCAGGGACACAACCTTTCTGCTCCCACAATAGCAGGCTGGCCAAGGACTACTTCACCCCAGGAGTTACTAGCAGCATTAAAGCCCCAGGACTAGGAGCAGATTCAAGTGCTGTTCTAAATTACCCCAACAGCAGCCAAATGCTGCCCCAATCAAAGATCTGGCAGACTGCCAGGAACTTTACTCTCTACATACTCCTGCCTGAGTATGCCTTCCCCTCAGAATTCTCCAACCAAAAATGTCCCCTTCAGGTAGGGGTGGGGATGGGTGGCAAACCTAGCTTTGCCCACTCTGCTTAATCTGTGGATTCCCTGAATCGGGAGAATCTTCATTTGCCCCTTTAGGGCAACTAGAGGAAGGGGCAGGGAGCCCAGTGGGAATAGACAGAGATGAGCTTCCACTGCAAATTTCACCGCCAGATTTGAATTGTGAATATCCCAATGCTTTAGGGGCCTTTGGATTCAGCTCATGATCAGGATGCTGTGAAATCCATTTTCAGAATGAGATCTGGATTTGGATTGCAAACACCACCTCTCTTTGGAAAGTGGACAACTCTCCCCCTGCAGGATCTGATTATTCCCCACTAAGGTTAGCGGGAGTTATTTGGATCTTGTAGAGAGAGGATCAATGGCCCAGCGATATCGTTCAAGCCCCTCTTTCTCAAATGAACATTAACCAAGAATGTTACTGAGTCTACACCATTAATTGAGAGGGGAGGGGAGAGAAGGAATCTGGGCTCTCAGATTAGACCAATAAGTGAATATCATTGGTTCATGAAATCTAAGATGAAAATCTTTTTCATATAACAAATTCATGTACATTCCCCAAAACATCTATTTTGATCAGAGAGAGAGAGAGAGAGAGAGGGAGAGAGAGATCGAGATCCCTTTATTGGCTAATAAAATAGTCCTTTCAGATATTTCCATTGTTTGCCAATTTATATTTGCATTGTTTTGCTGCAGCACATGATTGCATGGTTTTGAGAATACCTGTTGGGCTTTTTTTGTCAGTGCCCTCTTGTGAAAGTTGCTGAGTTATTTATTTCTGAGGTTTAGTTGGCAAGATATTATGAATAAACAAACATACAAATGGACAATCCTGTCGTTACTTGCTTCCAAGTTTAGTATTTTAACTCTTTTTTAATGACTCCTTAACTGTTATATGGGTGGGTGGACAGATGTTTGCAATTACGTCCATATATGTGGTCCACAGGTATGCCAGAGTTGAGGAATTTGCCTTTTTAAAAAATATTTTCAAGTAACCAGTTGCCACGTTGCTCCATGCAGCCAAACCACACAAATGGAAACATACTAAAAGAGATGGGTAAAGTGAAATACTTCTTTAAAAACAGAAAAATGACTCATGCTCATAAAATATAATTACTGTAGTAATTCTTTAAATATACTGACCAACGATGGGAAGGAAAATCTCAATTGACTGTTCATTAGAGTGATTTTTTCCCCCTGTGTCCATAATTGCTATGGCCTACAGACAAGCAAGGATTGGAAGGAAACACAGAAAGGACCTACCCAACTCAGACTGACAATAATACTTCCTGTAACTGTGTGCTAAAAATACTGCAACATCACCCAGTCCACAAGTCTGCAGTCATCTGTGAAGATTGGATAGCCTTGTGGGGGCGGGTTTCTGTCTTCCAAAACCAAATCCATTCTAATAACTTTTGGCGTTTAATACTGAAGTCCTGTGAAACCTGAAAAACAAACATTTTATGAAAGAAGGAAGAAGGAAAGAGAGAAATTTCCAAATTTTAAAAATATCCACCAGGTACACACTGGTGCCATGATGACATAGCTTCTGTTTTTCTGGAATCTCAGGGGCGCATGCAATTTTTTCCTCTCAGCATCTTGCAATGGGACATATTTTCATGAGCCACTGTTTCTGTGGAAAACAATCCTAAGAGGACATGGACCATACAACTAGACACTTTAATGTAGTTGTATTATTTCTCCCAATTAATGCAACTCTCTCTCTCTCTTTCTCTCTCTCATACACACACACAAACACACACACACACACTCTGGGCATGATTCCTCATTGCACTTGTACTTCGTCTCATCACGTATTACTGGAGTGGAAAAAGTGATCATCTCAGAATGGGTAGCATTAGACACTCACTTTGCGTTGGCGCACATGTGAACAAAGGTGCATGTAGGGATTCAGACATTTTCATGTTTCACATAATCTTTGCTCCATGTGGGTAGGTGGAGGATATATGACTACACTGCACACCGCTGGCATAAACATGTCAGCTGTGCATAGCTACCTGCCTCTGTGAAAATGTGGCTGCTTCTACACTGTCATGTGTAGCTACACACAACAGTGAAAGGCTCCAGCAGGGAAGAAAGGCTCCAGTTGCACACAGTAGCTGGAGCCTTTCCCCACTGCAGGGAAAGATTCAGGCAGTGAGGAGCAGCTGGAACCTTTCCCTGTTGTCTCCCCATTGCCAGAGCTTTTCACTGCTGACAGAGTCTTTCCCTGTAGCAGGGAAAGGCTTCATCAGCAGGGAGGCAGCAAGTTATTACACTGCTGAAAATAGCAGCATAGATGGGGGAGGCACTGCTTGGGCATTTAGGCAGCTATATAGAGTATATAACCTAAAGTTCTGGCATGTTTACTCACTTATGCAGTGCTTCATCATCTACTCTGCTCTTTATACCCGTCCTAGGTGGGCCTGCAGCGTATGTACTCTATATGCTTCTGCAGGGAGTGTACAGTATTAACCTTACTCTATACACAGGGTTGGCTTTCACAAGAGCACAGCACCCTGGAGATCACATTCTGTCCCAGAGAGCTGCATGCATGTGGATGGTTGTGCTGGAGAAAGAGACAGAGTGGGAGGGTGTCTTCTATTTCTCGTTAGGAGAAGCTGTATTTTTAGAGCATTGTCCCTTTATTAAATAGCTCAGCAACCAAAAGGGAACTGGACAGCCTCTGGATGCAATGTCTGCTTTTTAACTTTTCAGAATACCTGGGGATAGAGTGGGTGGGGAAAGTATGTTCTTCCTGTTCACTCACAGCAATGTAAAGAACTTTAAATCAAGGTAAGACAAATGAGAAAATACTAGTGGACAAGATTGATGGTCACAGAAGAGAGGTACCAGAGCTTTGTTTTTTGGTTCCCTCTACCAGAGCTGACTGAAGGCCAAAAAGGGGAATGATAGCCCAGAAGGTTCAGTCTGGAGGTTCACTGGAGCTGTACAACTAGTTGAAACAGGAGCCAGTGATAGTTTTCCCCTCATCCCTGATCTGCTTTATAGGTGTTCTAATGCTCAGAACTGAGAGGAATTGCTCTAGTGGAACTGGGTTTACACTCCACTCCCATTCTCCAGGCCAGCTGTCAGTTTTGTTAGTTTTGGGGTAGGAGCCTTGTAATCTTTTGTTATAAATGGTCCCATTCTTATCAGCTCGAGTGAGTTCTTTCAGATGGCTCTAAACAGGCATTTGGGGCTTGGCCCTACACCACTGCAGTTAAAAAGCATTTTTCACATTGATTTCCATGGCAAGAGGATCCAGTCCATTCTGAGCAAGTAAATATCACCTCTCGGCTTTTATCTTTTTTAAATATGAATTTTCTTTATGCTAATGTGGACAGAGGCTTATTTTTTACTTCCTCAGTAGAAAACATATCTCTACATAAATATAAAAAGGATCCGAAAGAAGACCACTGATAATCTCAAGGCTTACTTTAATTTCTTCAGGTAAATTCTGTAATACCCATATATTCTGTAGATGTATATGACTAGTGGATTTGGGTCCCCTCTTTGACACACCTAAATGTGTATTTAGGATTGTCAAAGAATGGATTTTCTAAAAACTAAGCCCCTTTGGGGGGGTCACGTTTGACCTTCAGTCACTACTAACTTTTGAACATTTAAACCAAATACATTTTAAATAGAAACAAATTCACGGAAAGAAATAGTCTTAAAGAAAAAGCTGTAGGAGAACTTTTGGAAGCAAATAATAATAGTTGATGGATTTATATCATTACATGATGCAGTCGAAACATGAATGCATGTGGTGGTATAATAACATAGATTGAATAAATGCTGCTTATTTTCATTTAGACTTCAGGAAAATCCAAACGCTTCTTTGGAATATGCCAGACTTCAAAGAAACCATATATGGTGTGAAAAGGGCTTGAGAAGAAATGAAACAATAATAAAGTGATAAACAGCACATCCATCCCATTATATGATAATAAAGTGATTTGATACTGTGTGCAGATGGAGTTGACATGTTGTGGCCAAAAGGAACAGCTATGTTCCACCTTATCTGGCACCTTGCTTGCTTGTTTGTTTGTTTGTGAAAGTGTATCTGTGTGGGAAGTTCCCCTTAGTTCCAACTTTTTTAACCAAAGTAACTTTAATAAATGGAGCAGAACTGGGTGAACACCATAATCCTTCAAAATTGCCTGAAAACATGAGCATCAAGGCCTGCCCCTAAGTTTTATTGCAGAAACTTGGTTGAGTATATTGCCTGAGTATTTATAAAGTTATAGACACTCCATTGCCCTGCTAGCAGGAACAGAAAGTTCTCAGCAGTTTTGTGCCATGCAGAGTTCTCTTCTCCAACCCTCACCTGCCACCCATGCGCACCTCCCCTGGAGCGTCCCTGCCTGCGCCCTGGGCAGCGAGCGGCTGTGGCTGCTGCCAGCTACAAAAGGGAGCAGTGCTGGCAGCAGGTGGGAGAGCGGAGGGAGTACGGGAGGTGGCCCACACATGATGGCAGTCCTCCCCACCCCAGCACCCACTACAGGGGAAGCGAGGGGGCTTCCTGGACCTGAGGATCTTGGCCCCTTGGAGCACGTGCAGTGACAGTGCTGGGTGAGTGTGGCGCTGAGACGGAGAGGACTGGAGGGACTATGGAGTCCTTCTTTATGACCCCAACCCCAGGGTATCCTGCCTGCATCCCAAACTCCTTATCCCCAGCCCTGCCCCACCCTAGAGCCTGCACCCCCAGCCATAGCCCTTATCCCCCCATGCCCCAACCCTCTGCTCCAGCCCTGAGTCCTTCCCACACTCCAAACTCCTCATCCCTGACCCCGCCTCACCCCAGAGCCCGCACCCCCAGCCTGAGCCCTCACCCCCCCACCTCAACTCTCTGCCCCAGCCCTGAGTCCCTCCCACACTCTGAACCCATCTGCCCCACCCCATTAATTTTGTTATGTGCACCAATATGGAAGTGATTTGTCACACATCACTTCCATATTGGTGCACATAACAAGAGTCATTCTGCACATGAGTGGGAAAAATTAGAGGGAACAGTGCCATATACTGTATGAATGCATGAGGGGAGAAACATGCAACGTAAATTCAGCAGTCAGTTTGGGGTATGATTGTGTACAGCACAATAGCTGATTATTTTATATTCTTTAAAGTATATAATTGGTTGAAGAACATTGCAAAAGAAGGGATTACATTTTGTTTTAATTTTAGAAAGTATTTGCTTTTGAGGGTTATTGATCCAAAAGTGCTTGCTTGTTTCCATGTTCAAAAGAGTATTCATAAAGTTGATATTCTTACTTAAATAATGTTTTCTAATGATAGTGATATTGTGCAATATAGGGAAACTGTAAAATGCTTATTGTTCCCTGTCCATTTTTACATTATTTTAAAAAGTATATATCAGCTTATAAGGCAGGAAGGGGTGGGGATGAGTGGGACTTGGACCCGTTCTGGGCACCACCAAAAATTATACAAACCTGCCACCCCTGTTTCTGAGTACCTATGCACTACGCCAGTATGTGAGAGATCCTGATTCGATCTGTTTTTTTTATCCTAGTTACTCTTAAAAAGGATTTTTGCTTCGCAAGTTAGTTAGCGTCGTGTTCATAATGGTGCCACTTACTGCCCCTTTCTCAAATAGCTGAGAGTTCCTAGAGCAGCAGTCTCAGAAGATGCTGCTTTGCATTGCTAGCGGCATGGTAATCGTGGGCAATCACAGCTGCTGCTATGGCAAAGCCCCGGTCTTCACTGAAGGCATGGGAGGGGAGGGGAATGGATCAATGATACCCAAATTCAGCTACGAGAATAGGGTAGCTGAAGTCAGCGTACTTGGACTGACTTACCGTGGTGTCTTCACGGCTGTGAGTTGACTGCTGCCGCTCTCCCGTCAACTCCGCCTGCGCCTCTCGTGGCGGTGGAGTACAGGAGTCGACGGGAGAGCACTCGAGGATCAATTTATCACATCTAGACTAGATGCAATAAATCGACCCCCCAATAGATCAATTTCACAGCTTCGATCCCCAACGTAGTGTAGACCTTACCAAAGAGACAAAGGAGGTTGGAAGAGAGATTTAGACAGGAAAAGTTAGAAGCCTAGACGAAAGGAGTGAGAAAAGCCCAAGGACTCCAAGTTGGACCAACTAGCTTTGCACTCCAGTCACTGCCTTGGGGAATTGTAGGGCCTTTTGGCATACATATCCTTGTCCCGGGTCAACTGGGTGAGGAAAAACATAGGCTGAGATCTCTCTGCAGAAAGAATGAGGGAGGGAAGGAAAAACTTTGGATGGCTTTTTGGAAAACTATAAAATCAAATGCAGTTCATAACACATGCTGTTTGATCAAGCAGAGCTCCCTCTCGCCTGCCAGAACTCTGCTCAGGGACTCAAAGATCTTTTTAAAACTACCTGTGATATTCTGTTCGCTTTTGTGTACCATAGAATAAACTATTCCATTCTATGTGGAAACAGAACCCAAAACATGCATGGATATTAATGGATCAGATCCTTGATTTTTATTTATAATAAAGATGTATATTTTGTAAGACAACCTCTTTCATCCTTTAATTCCTCTGCTTATCAATGACCTGTTTCCTCAACACAATCATGATGCTTGAAAATCTCATATAGTTACAGCTTCCTGGCCTCCTACAATAAAGCTGTCTGCCAATGTAGTAATTAATTAACCTTCAATGACCAGCCGTGTCCTTTTAATTTTTTTTATCATTTGAAAACAATAGATATTATTCTATGCCATCTGGAAATATGCATTGTTGCCTGTCTTGGTAAGAGGACTATAAAGCAATGCAATAAAACAAATCTATGGTCATATCTAAACAAATCAATCTCATGTCTGCCAGGTAGTTAGTATCTGGAGGGTCAGTTGGATGACTAATTGAGGCCTTTTCCACAAGAAGCACTTCCCCTGGTAGAACATCCTGTCCAGACAGCAAATACAATGGGAAAACAAGACCACTGTAAAGGATGCAGTGAGACTCAGGAAAACCAGAGTCTAATATGTACATGAACAAACACAGATGACCTGTACTGCCGTGTCAAAAAAGTGTTGTGAAAGATATTTATAGCTCTCTTTGCTCCAAGGGTCCATGAGACTTTATCATTCAGTCTGATCTATGACTGTTTACAATACAAGTGAACCGGCTTATTTGGATGACTGGCCTTGGAAGGCAGCCTACCATGACAGTCAGGATTTAGCATTTCAAGATTTAGATCATTAAAGCCTTTTACACCTTGGCCAGTTTGACAAACGAGGCCTGGCCAACACCTGTGAATATAAAACTAAACACATCCTGTCTAAAAATAATTCTTCCGTGTTTGTTTGTTTGAAAACTGATGGATATCCTTGCTGGATTCAAAGACTAAACAATTTCATATGCCTGGGTTCCAGGGATTAATGGCTAATCCCTTTTATTTCATCTAGACTCCATAAAATACTGTAGGAAATCCAAGCTGTTCTGCTTTACCTTTGGACTAATTGAAAAGAAATAATTTTAAACTTGATTTTTTCTCTTTTTCAAATTGTCTTCACCCTTCACACTTTCAGGGCAAGTTATTCCCAACATTTTCCTAAGGTTTATTTCTAGAATCCATATATAGCAAGACAGTGAGTCAGATCCAATGACACCGTGAAGAATATGAAAAAAATTGAATGTCTTTAAAAATTCTGGTCATCTAACCAGAGACCACAAGTACAATCAATGAATCAATCATAACTGTATGGTTATTACATAGAGTCATTGACCGGGTACTTTACTATATATTTCCAGACCTTAATGTTTGGATTTCTTTTGACTCTCATTGGCTGGGGTTTATAAAGCGGTTTTGAGGGATAAGATCGCTGTAATTTTTGAAGTAATTTTTGTCTAGAAAATATATTTAATTTACAGTAAATCTCCTTTTTCAAAGTACAGAGTTAAGAGCTTGTGACTGGGTAGGAAAACACAACAACCTCTCAACATGCAGCAATACTTCACACACAGCGTTGGCCAGTTTTCTTGAGTATAAGAATGTTGGCCAGGAAGTTTCTGCCCCCTTCTCCTTCCCTCCCAAAATGCCTTAGATTCACTTTCATCTGACCCACCACAAAAGACAAGCCAAAGGTATCAGAGCTTAACGTAGCACCCGAAGGTTAGACTGGCAAAATAAGCCAGACTGTAGTGTCTGTACAGGGAATGAAGGCAAGTTCTGGTTAAGACATTCAAACCCATGGGGACTTTCTGGTTCACAACTGAAAGTGCTAGCAAATGAGTTATATTGACAACATGTCTGATTCTTCATCATTTGCCTGGGAAAATAAATCTAAGTTTGGAATCAATCTTACTCTGATAAATCTTGTACGTATAAACATTTCCAAACAGTATTTTATTAATACAGCTGGACAACTGGCTAATAAAATAACATCTTACCTTTAAGACAAGGTACCTTTCATCCTGAAGCATTGCAAACAATATGCTGATTCTGCAACCTCTCTGCTCTTGGAACTATCATTGGAGTCAATAGAAAGTGCTTTGTGGGGCTGCAAGGTCAAAGCCAAAATATATACAGCCACCAACCTCTGAAATGCAGACGCCCACTAGAACACGGTATAGGTAAGGGAAATTTTGGCCAAGAAGATGGCTAAAAAACTCTAATAAAATGGAATCAGATCTTTAATGTTCACATGGATCAGATGGGGTTATGGTTTGTGGTGGCGACAATAGTTGTAATGAGTATTCTCATTGGGGTTTTGAAAATAATTCTATCCAAATAATAATTCAATGGCAGTAAGCGAAGGTAATAAAGGTCACATATGGTACCATATTAAATATGGAATACTTGCTTTAGAAAAAACATGCCCTAAGATCGCTATAGGAAGAGGGAGCCTGAGTCTCCTCACCTGTATCAGTGGAAATCAAAGGTAAAATCATTATAATTGAGGCAGAAAATATATTTAGGATGTTGGCATGTTGGGCTTAATACTCTGAGGTGCTAAGCATCCCCTGCAAGGTGACAGTGGTCTCTGTTGCTATGTCAGTCAATGTCAGGTACAGGGCCAGCCTCAGGGAAAATGGCACCCTGAGTGAACTTTCATTGGTGCCCTTTAAGTACTGCTCCCTGTGCAGCGGGCAGCCACTCAGCAGGCAGAGCAGCAGCGGGTGGTGCGGCAGCAGCATTGTAGCAGTCATGCTGCCAGCAGGGTGGTGAGGGGATGTGTATGAAGACTTTGCTCCCACCCTGCAGCCCTCATTTTCCTCTTTCTCTGCCTCCCAGATGGGCACAGCCCTTCTATAGCTTCTTGGCCACAGTGCCCTAGGCAGGCACCCACCCATAAAGCCGGCCCTGAGGAGGTAAAGGTACTAAATACCAAGGAGGTGGAGTTCAACACCTTGTAGGATTCAGCCCATAAAAAAATAAATCCTGAGCCATGTTTGCTGTCTATCAGTTCAATCAAAAAGGGGGAAAAAAATCAACAATTATGACTGAGATATAAAAAACAAAGTGATCGTCAGTGGAGACAACACAGTGTTTAAGATCTCATCAGCAGAAGGATGGAGGGTACGTGAGAGTACAGACCAGGCATTCTAAAACAGCTAGATCAGCATCATGCCTACATGGTGCTGCATTGTGCTCTACGGGGGTGTGAACTGCACCAGATGACTAAAACATGGTTTGTTTCAACCACCCGGTATAAAAGCCTATGATAAACATGAAGGTTTGCTTCTTCACTGTAAGATCTAATGGTTAGGGCACCAGAATGGGCATCAAAACATTTGGGTTCAACCTTTGTGATCTTGGGCAACTGATTTCACCTCTGTGTTGCTTGGTTGGAGCCTTTCAGTACTACTGTAATGTGAGAACTAATAGAGAACCATTTAAATTTACTATTAAATGATAGTTGTAATAAGCAGGTTATTAAGAGGTTGTTAAAACAGTATTTGTCTTATTTTAAATTCTGAAAATAATAATCTAACAAGAGCTATAAACATCAAAATAGTTTAAGTAGTTTAAGTTCAAATGTTCTTTTTACCTTATGAAAGAAGTAGTACAATATTTTTTTTGGCTTTCATACCACAAGGGAAGCGAATCCAAACATAAGCATTACTGTAGGCAAAAACAAGAACAGTGCATAAGAAGAAACGTGGGCAGTATTATGCGTACATGGTGATTACATGACAAGATTTCTGCTAAACTGAGCTTCTCTGTAAGGGTTACACACTCTCTAACAATTGGTGCTATTCGTACTACTATAAATGTACAAGTGCATTTAATGAGCTACCCTGATGTAATATGAGCAAATCTTTCCTTACACTCTTTGCAACCCACACTCGCATGAGAAGTGTTTGCTTATGAGCAAAAATGAAATCAGTGGGACTACTCATCGTGAACTGAAGTAAATGAGTCTACATGAGGGCCAGAGAAAGTCTATCGCCTTTACTTAGGTTGTGTAGTGTTTCACTTTGCCTTTGGAATGAATGGGCCTGCTTCTGAAATAAGGTACTGTTCAAAAGTGGCAGAATCTTGCCCTCAGTGAGTAACCCCTTAAATGTTCCATTCCACCCCGCAGCAAGAACAACACTGCAATGTAATTTGTACATGATTTTTGTAATATGTTTACTGCTGGTTACACTGGGTTACTTCTTGCTTGGGAGTGTGAGAAACAGCTTCCCACTACAGTTTATAAATCTCCTAACAATGTAACAACAATGCAAAATCAAATTAATGTTTACCTCATATGAGTACATATCTCATCTAGTTGAGGGCTAATACTAAACCCTTTATTTCAAAGATCACAAAGAAGAAGAAGAACAGAAAAGGAATGTCTTTCATGCTTTTAGCATATCTGATCACAAGAATAAGATCTCTTAACTTGTTTGCAGTGAATGTTAAAACAGGATTGTCATTATTACAGTTTAATTTTGACAAAAAAAGCTAGAAATGATTGCATTGTTTTGAATAGGTTAGTAGTCTTGTGACATCAGTGGTTTTCTAAGTAGGTACTGAATGTGTAAAATTCACCTCCCCCTACCCCATAGCCCGATTAAATGGGCGACGTGCGGGGAATGAAGTGGTGGCTGAAGTGGAAATGGAAACAACACCCCAGTGCTAGCCTAGGTCTCAGGGCTGCAGTGCATCCTCTCTGCAGCTCTTACTCAGCATCCACTAGCCCTCCTCACTCTCTGCTTGGAGAGGTCTCAGGCACTGGTTCCTGGGCACCTGACTAAAAGGGCTCCTTTCTAGGTGGATCAGTTTCCCCCTGCCACTCCCAGCATACTATGCAGCCAGCATAGAGCCCAACTCCCTGGTGTGGGGGAGACGAACAGCTCCCCTCATGTCCTCTATTGTGCAGTTACCTCAGTAGTTCAATAGCAAAGAGGGTCTTCAACAAGTAAGTGCTGAACAGTGAAATTCACCTCTCTGTATACTTTGTACAGTATCCTATAGCATCTCTTCCTAAGCCTCTCACACTAATAAAGGAATAATAAGCCTTTTATAATAAAGAATGTTTGTCATTTACAATAATCTTGGTAAACTCTGGTAGGTTTGTGACCTACCATACTGAACATACTGTGGATTAATGAGAAAGCAGGAGAAGATTTAGACCTATCCATTAATAATATATTGAACTCATCATGCAAGGTAGATATGTGCCAAAGAACAGTAATGCCAGTCAGTGAAAAAAGTAGCACATTTCCATGAGCTTACATTCCTTTTAGTATATTTCAAGGGCACCAAGTCAACTGTAATATATTTTATTAGTGTCCAAAAATTATGTACTTATTTTGAAACTGTGCATTTTCAAATTTTATGTTTATTGGTGGGGGAGGAGTTGTTTGTGATGCAGAATTTTATGGAATCTATCCTGGAAAATAGAAAATGCAATTTAAAAAAGCTTTTGTAAATGTGACCACTAGGTGGGAGTGTTGACTTTATCTAAGAACCTTCACAAACCCTAACATGAACTTTTCATTGCGATAAAAGGGTAATTCCCAAGAAATGAGCAAATTAATCTTATCTGTGTTTTGAGACTTTCAAAGATATCATCCTTTGTATCAAATACAGCATGAACTCTTTCTCAGAAGTACGGCATTGTCCATCTATTGCTTTTGGCACCATGTCTTATTCAGGAGATAAAGGAGAATTCTCTGACTTGTCAGGTTTAAGTTAACGCAACTCAGTTACTTGCTTATCACTCCCATAGGTGGCAGGGGATTACTGTTCATCCTGTTGAATACGTGATTTTTAGAGGAAAACTGAGGGTTTGCAAGAAAAAACATGAGAACACCCATGTTTATGCAGAGAGAACAGGAAAAAGCATCCAAACAACTTTAAACTAACACTCTCATACTTACTTTCAGAAGAGAGAGAGAGATTTTAGAAAACCTTGTCTACATTTAAAATAGGGTAATTAAATGGAGGGATAAAAGGCGTGTTATTCAAAAAAGAGAGCAAGACTGAGGGAGTCAGTAACCTGCTATGGATTCTGTCCCCAGCTCTGCAATTGAATCACAATATGACTATGGGCAAGTCACTTAGTGCCAGATTTTCAAAAGTGACCATTAATGTTGAATATCTCCATTTTTGGGTGCTCACCTCAGATACCTGTGACCTGACTTTTGGAGGTGATGAGCACCTGCCACTTCCTTGACTTTAATGGAGCTATGTGAAAGTTGAATCGGGCCCACTGTAATTACATCTGCTGGAATATGGCCATTATACTCTTGCCACAAAAAATGTAATGCCCAAAAGAACCTCAGTGTTATATCTCAGGAAGAAGATAACACCTCCAAAAGCACAGATTTCCCCTACTACGACGCTGAGGCTATGGTTCAGCAGCTCAGCTGAAACCGTGCCTGCCAGTGGACCACCAGCAGAGCCTTGCTTTGTTTTGCCTATGGCAGCTCCAGAACGTATTGTGTCCATGTCAGGCATAATGCCAGACAAAGCACAGGAGCAGCGTACACATATCAGCAGCTTCCGTAATGTCCTTTAACCCTGTAGGCCAGGTCATCTTGGCCCACAGGGTTAAAGGACATAATGGCAGCTGAAAAGAGATTGTGGCCCAACGTTTACCTGTTTGATTCCTGCTCTTCTGGTGAAATCAGCACTAAAATACCCAGTCATTGTGCCACCAAGGCCAGATTCTCTCTGTTACACGGATATCAATAAAAGCTGAATTTGTCTCTGGGAGCAGAACACAAAGCCCAAGATTGTATCTAGTCTCTTCAAAAGGGGAAAACTTGGAGGACTAGGAATAGTCTAGCCTGTCATACCCAAACAGCCCAAATTCCAGGTGATGGGAAAAGATATCTGGTAAAAATAAATCGTTACAACAGTATATGGATTGAACAAAGCATAATTTAAAAAATAATTTTCAAACTGTCAAAGTATCAGCCCTACATACTTGCACTTATGGAGTAACTTCATTAGCAAATTTAGATGTTTTAAGTGTGTTTATTATTCATTTGAATGTTTATTGTAATAAAAAGAACACCTATCCAAGGCTCTTAGAGTCTGTATCACAAGTTATAAGAACAAAAATAAAACAAAACAGCAGTTTACCCTCTGCCAGCCAGCAGAACTCAGCCCCCAACAAAACTCACACCCTCTCCCACATGGAAGTCTAACAACCATCAAACCCAGCTCTTCACAGTAGCCTGCACAAAAAAAGATGCACCTGGTAATATTGCCCTGAAGTTCAACAGACATGGGATGTTTCAGACTGGGAAGCTTGTTGCAGAGTTGAGGGTCCCATGAGGAGGATCCCACACTGCCAGCCCTTTGCTTTTATATCAGCAAGCTGTGGCCATGCAGTACAAGAAGTGAGGCAGTCTTTTCAGTAGGAAGGTACCAAGCTATACAGACGTAACCCATTCTAGTGGCTGGGCCATGTAGAGGTGCTTACAAGTCTATAACTTCCTCCAAGTCAAGGACCTAGCTTTGGATAGAAATTCAGGGGCAGATTCATATGCCTTTTCATGTGGTCCAGCACTTAAGTGGGAGAAAGACACATTTGGCCAGTGTCTTACACAGGGTTTTACTTTCTATCCTTTTGGCTGGTTAATACAATATCTGCAGAGATGTAGGCAAGAGCAACAATATGGCAAGCTTTGAAAGTGAAGATGAAGATTTGAAAGGGGCTAGTGCCAGGGGACAGATTCAAATAAGGGAATAACATGATCAAAATGGCGGAAGAAAGGTTAATTTGGCTGAAGCATGTTGTATGGATTGTAGAGGGGAAAGATTGGAGGAATGTGGGGTCCAAGAGGAGAAAGGTGAATGTCCAGCCTTTACTGCAACTAAGTCTTGTTCTTGACGTTGTACTAATATAAATTTACTGCATGAAATTCCTTTTTTAAAAAAGTAAAGGTATGAAAAATAAATAGATAATTAAATGTGAAAGTTCATAGGGGGAAAGTGGAGAAATACAAGAACTGTCAGAATGAGTTCCAGAAACGATGGACTAACAGTTACATCTATGTATGCAAAAGATAGGGATTTTCAGTGGACTCTTTTTCTCCCTGGAAGTCTCCCTTCCAATTGCTAACTAGGGACAATCCAGTTTATTTTAGAAGCTCTAACACCATGTGAACCTCCAGAGTATGGACATTAGGTTAACAATTCGTTACTGTTTCAGGCTGTGATTTACGAAGGAATCTGGGCGGTGGGGGGAAGGGTCGACCTAAGATACGCAACTTCAGCTATTCGACTTACCTGGGTTTCCTCACGGCAGCAAGTCGATTGCTGCCACTCCCCTGTCGACTCCGCTTCCACCTATCACAGCAGTGGAGTTCCAGAGTCAACGGGGAGAGCACTCCGGGATCAATTTATTGCATCTACACTAGATCTAGCGGGTAGTGTAGACTTGGCCTAAGAGAGAGAGGTGCACAATTCCTATTGAAATTCAAAGGGAGTTGAGTGCCTAACATCTTCAAACCCCTTCGAAGAGCTTAGTAAAGAACTCACTAAAACCCTGGGGAGTGAGGTAATAGGGTCAGAATTCAGAATACTGCAGAGCTGTACCATTGGCCAATGGATAAAATAACAAATACACCATATTAGACCTTACCAAAAATATAACGATAAAATCATTATGAAAATCTATTGCTATAGCACAAAAACAACAAACTAGATTTTCTGAAGTGCTCTGCCAACTACTCTTCCCACTTTATCACCAGGCCCAAATCTGCTTAGCTTTTAAAATAAGACATGGGGTAAATTTTCAAAAGCACCTAACAGACTTAGTAACATAAGTCTTATTTTCAGAAGTGACTTACGTACTTTAGAATCATAGCCCTGGTCTACACTGGGAGGTGAGTGGGATCAACCTAACCTACACAACTTTCAGCTATGGAAATAGTGTAGGTGAAGTCAACGTATTCAGGTCGACTTATCTTGGCATCTTCACAGCTCTGAGTCGACTACTGCTGCTCCCCCGTTGACACTGCCGGTGCCTTTCACTGCAGTGGAGTTCTGGAGTCAACGGGAGAGTGCTCAGGGATCGATTTATCGTGTCTAGATGAGACACAATAAATCGATCCCCGAAAAATCGATCTCTATTCGCCGATCCAGCAGGTAGTGTAGACCTGGCCATAGACATATAGGGATGGAAGGAATCTTAGGCCCATCAAGTCTAGCCTCTTGACTGAGTAAAACTAAGTAAACCTCAACCATTTCTGACAGATATTTATTCAACAAATGATAGAACTGTAGGGCTGGAAGGGACCTAGGGAGATCAGCAAATCAAATCGAGGGCTTGGGTGGAAACCTCCATGGTCGGAATACCTGTCTGGAACGGGTTCCAACGGGTGCAGGCAGAGAAAGAGCTAGTAGCACTGTTGTCAACACATCATTTTTTTCCCATTGTGAGTCTTCCTTGTAGAATACCTAAAAATTAAGGGGAAGAAAACCCCTACTTCCCTGCCTTCCTCCACTGGTGAACTCCCTTATCTCCCATCTACCTTAATTTCACCAGCCACATGTCCTCATTCCTGTCGGCTTTCAATGAGTCTTAGGCTGCTAAGAGGCTAAGGGCATGTGTAGATGAACCATCAGTGTGCAGCAAACTGGGGTGGAAATCTACAGCACATTAGTATGCAGCACATCATCTATATGGACCCTGCTGCTGTTCCGGCACATTGACCTACTCCTATTTTAAAATGGAGGTGATCGAAGCACACTATGGAACTTTTAGTGTGTGGTAGCAGAGTCCGTATGGACAGTTAGGGCACAGCAGACTAAAGAGTGGTAGATTTACACCACAGCTTGCCACATTCTAAGTGTCATCTATACAAGCCCTAAGTCATTTTTGAAAATGGGATTTAGACTGCTAAGTCACTTGTGTATTTCTGAAAATTTCACCAAGATTTTCCACCCTCCTCGGGGATTTGTAGCAGTGTCCATCACCCTCGTATTTGAGTACCTCCCACTTAATTAGATTAGCAAAGTGAGGTCCCTAGATTCTCCAGATGAGGGTCACCTATTCATAGCAGATGAGCCATCTGTTTTATGCGTCTATCAACTGCTCCTTCCTCCATGACTTTCTGTGACTCCTAAAAAATTATTAATCCCATGATTTGCTACTACATCTGTAATATCATTACATGATTTTGCTGTACCATTCACCTCCATGCTTTTACAAACTGTTTGAAAATGACAAATGGGAAAAATTATGGAGGGTTAATGTTGCTGTTCCTGAGCTATCCACATCCCAAGTAAAAGGATCAGCACACTCAGAGTTTCTTAAAGCTGGTGCATGATGCTTATAAAAATTGCTTCATCAAATTCTGATTCAGCTAGAATCTTTCCTCTTGGGTACATTCACAGGTGTGAGCAGTTGGTGCATTGCACATTGGCATGTGGTTTTGGACGTAAGGATATAACACTGTATGCATCAGTGGCTACTTTAGCAGTCTGTAACAGCATTTTAAATCCAAATTTATTTTAACGTGCCCAGAGCACTATGGAGGGATTCACAAAGGTATTTAGTACCCAACTCCTAGCACTCTTCTAAAACCCACCCCTAGTCTTTATTAAGGATTGAGTTCATGGCAATTGTGAGTTTTTAAAGCAAGCCCATTTACATATACTTTCAATTTATGAAAGGTGTTGCCCCATTTAGCAGGTGTCTATCTTGTGCTCAGAGTGGCCTTATAACGAACATCAAAAATTGTTATCCTACCATTATTGAATGTGATAAGTAATAGCCTTCTCATTCCAGCCATAGATCAGCAGCCAACATGCTTCAGTGCTCCTAACAATAAATAAACTACCCTCTCAAGCTCCCCAAGGCCTTGACTCAAAACCCATTGAAATTAATGGAAAATCTCTAATTTATTACACTGGGCTTTGGATAAGGCCCCCATGTGCCTGGGAGAAAAGATGAGCCTTACAATGTGTCTGGGAGACTAATAGATCCAGGCTCTTGTAAAGAAATAGGACAAGCAAGTTCCAGAGGAGAAGATCCTTCACGAAGGATGCTAGTGTCATCCTCCTGTTTACCACCTGGGAGCTCCACTTCTGTACTTCCACTGATTGCAACTAAGGCAGCGTGGCATGGCCAGAAAGGTGATCTTACAGGTAATCAGGTAACAAGCCTTTTAGGACTATGAAGATTAAAATCAACACCTTGAACTCCACGTGTTGCTTTTTCACAGGGAGACATTTTGGAGTTATCTAAGCGCGCATAGGAAAAAAAAATCTGAAACTATTCTAACCGAGAAACTGTATGCAGTGGTGTTGCAGCTGTGTGAGTCGTGGGATATTGGAGAGATGAGGTGGATAACCCACCTTGTCTCTCTAACCAAGAATAGTCCAGATTCTCCTCTCTGATTCTGTGAGCAAAGGGGAGGAAAGGTCAATAGAAGGGTAATCACTGGCTCCTTTGCATGCTCCTGCACCCCTTTCCCCTGGGGAGTCCCTCAGCTGGATACCCAACATTATGAAAATCTGATGATGATCATGAAGCCAGGAATGGGCATAGCAGGGAGAAGCTACAGGCTGCAGCATGCTCACCTGTGGTCTCCCCTGAAATCTGATTAGGAGTCAGTGTTGATCCAAGCAGCATCACCACCCAATGAGTCCACCCTATGGTCTGCATAATTACAGAGGAGGCTGCAATCAGGAGGTAGGGGACTGCACTTGTCCTGAGATTTAGATGGATCCTTGGTCATGCACTGGTTTCTGGGAAGGAACCTAACCAACTGTCTGTTCCCTAATGGGGAAAGCCCTACTTTAATCATTAATGACATAATAAGGAGGAAAATCTGCAAATTGAAATTTACAGAGTTTTTTGCCAACTCTAGGCCTAGTCCAAAGCCTATGTAAAGTAATTGAAGGGTTCCCACTGACTTCAAAGATCTTTGGATCAGGGTCTTAGTAGATTAGAAAATGCCTAGTAATAGAATTTCCTTTACAGTGTATCACCTTTTAAAATTATGTGTCTTCTTACCCATTTTCCAGTTTCTATCACCATACTGGACTTTTTGCTGGAATTTACCAGTTAAATAGCTGCCCTCAATTAGAGACACCAGCTCTACTCAGAGAGATACTGTAACAAGACCAGGTATGGCTACACACTCTTTTTGAACATTCATATTTTAATATTCATGCTGCCATATGTAGCAAATGCTATGTTTGCTTAGGTATCCAATATATTTCCCTTATTCTTTGCAATCTTCCTTTGAAGGTTGCCTTATCTTGACAGCTTCCCCAGTTTAGGAACAGGCACCTCTTCTTCAATAACAGTACAGGAAAGCCTGTTTTAACCACCAATGTGACCACCAAATATCAGTGTCCTAATGCAGGTGAAGTACTACTAATGGTGGAGCAGAATGGTACTCAGAAGGTTTGGAGATGCTTTTTCTGTTTCCCTCAAAACTGTCTAATAAGGTTGTATCATAAATATGGTCTCTTACAGGTTTTGTATGTTTTTCCTTAATTCATACATCCAAGAGAAAAGAAGCAAACAGTAGATATGGAGTTACTGTTAGATTCCCAGGACCCACTCTTGTAAGTTCTAGTAAGTAAGTTCTATTGATTGCATTTTTTCTCCTAAGTACTTGAGAATAGATTTCAGCATGTAGCCCACAGCAAATGAAGTGTTCTGAGTGTGACTTCTAGTAATATGGTATAGCAATCAATATTATACTGATAGGAGTATTGTAGCTGGGAAAATATAACAAGCTGAGTGACTCATTTGGTTACTTATGTGTTAGCTAATTATGGGGAATTGAAATAAATTAACTACTATGTCACATTTGCTATTGGTTGGAGCCTGGTCCAAAGTCCACAGAAGTCAACGAGAAGACTCATGGATTTCCACTAGATTTTGCATCAAGCCTGTTATAAACAATTCTGCTTTGACCCAGGCTAAGCCTGTATAGTAAGTATTGAATATAAATGTTATGTTATAGCATTGAAAAATGTATTTGGAAATAAGACATTAAGAGGTGACTAAACTTCAGTAAGAAGCTGAGCTTTGATGCCAAAGATGGCTAATTAAGAAGCCACAGTCAATACCATCAGAGTTTCTCAGGAGTCAGTCTGACCTGGGATCTATGTTCTGAAGACTGACCTAACAGTGTGTGTGTTTCAAAATGCACTTTGATCAGGTGTCATGCTCCACTCTGTGGCAGTCTTCTTTGAAATATTTCTCAGATCTTATTGCTGAGTCAGAGAGTGAATTTTACAAGCTGCAAATAAGCAATAAAACAAAATCAGAGCAAACTGGAGACAATCAGTTACTTGAAAATAACTATTAACTATCCTGACTCGTTACTGGGTCAGAGTAACACTCAAAAGAATTTTTGGATGCAACCCCAAGTCTTCTTAAGTACTGTGCACGTTCTTTGGCAAATGGCGTCACAACGGAGCCAGGAGTTCTATAACTTGACTACCAGGTGTGGGTTTTTTTCTGCAGAGCAGCAGTACTCAAAGTAGAATCTAATTCTTGGCCGAGTTTGTATTTGGACTAGGACTGTCAATTAATTGCAGTTAACTCACTTGATTAGCTCAAAAAAATTATTTGCGATTAATTGCGGTTTTAATCGCACTATTAAACAATAGAATGCCAATTGAAATGTATTTACTTTTGGATGTTTTTGTACATTTTCAAGTATATTGATTTTAATTACAGCACAGAATACAAAGTGTACAGTGCTCACTTTATATTATTTTTATTACAAATATTTGCACTGTAAAATGACAAAAGAAATAGTACTTTTCAATTCACCTCATACAAGTACCATAATGAGTCTTTTTGTCATGAAAGTGCAACTTACAAATGAAGATTTTTTTTGTTACATAACTGCATTCAAAAACAAAACAATGTAAAACTTTAAACTCACAAGTCCATTCAGTCCTACTGATTATTCAGCCAATCACTAAGACAAACAAATTTGTTTACATTTATGGGACATAATGCTGCCAGCTTCTTATTTACAGTGCCACCTGAAAGTGAGAATAGGCGTTCACATGACACTGTTGTAGCCGGCATTGCAAGGTATTTACGTGCCAGGTATGCTAAACATTCATATGCCCCTTCATGCTTCAGCCACCATTCTAGAGGACATGCTTCCATGCTGATGACGCTTGTTAAAAGAAGAATGCATTAATTAAATGTTGACTGAACTTCTTGGGGGAGAATAGCATGTCTCCTGCTCTATTTTACCTACATTCTGCCATGTATTTCATATTATAACTGTCTTGGTTGATGACCCAGCACATGTTGTTCGTTTTAAGAACACTTTCACTGCAGATCTGACAAAAAGTAAAAGGTACCAATGTGAGATGTCTAAAGATAGCTACAGCACTCGATCCAAGGTTTAAGAATCAGAAGATCCTTCCAGAATTTGAGAGGGATGAGATGTGGAGCATCCTTTCAGACATCTTAAAAGAGTAACACTCCAGTGCAGAAACTACAGAACCCAAACTACAGAACCCGCCTTCTGCTGATGGCATCTGACTCAGATGATGAAAGTGAACATGCATCAATCTGCACTGCTTTGGATAGTTATCAAGCAGAGCCCGTCATCAGCATGGATACATGTTGTCTGGAATGGTAGTCGAAGATCAAGGGGCATATGAATCTTTAATACATCTGGCACATAAATACCTTGAAATGCTGGCTACAACAGTGCCATGCGAACGACTGTTCTCTCTTTCAGGTGACATTGTAAACAAGAAGAGGGCAGCATTATCTCCTGCAAATATAAACAAGCTTGTTTGTATGAAAGAATGGCTGAAGAAGAAGTAAGACTGAATGGACTTGTAGGCTCTAAATTTAATTTACTATTTGTTTTTTACAGTTCAAATATTTGTAATAAAAATATAAAGTGAGCACTGTACACTTTGTATTCTGTGTTGTATTTGAAATCAATATATTTGAAAATGTAGAAAACTCAAAAAATATTTAAATAAATGGTATTCTATTATTGTTTAACAGTGCGATTAATTGTGATTCATTTTTCTAATTGCTTGATAGCCCTAATTTGGACCAAATGTACAACCACTCTGAAATCAAAGCCAAATACGATGCTGGAGGGCAATCTTATGTCTAACCAAAACCAAAAACCAAGGCTAAAGCCAAAAAGGTCTCTCCAGTCTTATCAGTCTTCTAATGAAGAAAAATGTAGAGGACTTAAATTCTCCTGCCTTATTTTTGCTTATAGTTTCATGCATATGTTTTATATATGTATGTTATTTTAAAATATCCGAAGGCTAGACTGTGACTTTCACTATGTGCCTCTACAAGATAATAAGGGAGAAAGAGAGCTTTATTCTGACATGCCCCGTTTTTGTCCATCCTGCAATAACAGAGGTGGCTGGCTGGGGATGAGAGGAAGAGTGGGCGATTTGCTGGCAGAAGGGACGGAAGGGACTACAACATATGCACCAATTCTGCTTCATCATTGACACACATTCAGTGGTCAAGTTTTTCATTGAAAAAATCCGCTCTCCTTATTAATGTCACAATTTACACAAATGCTTCAGATGAGTAATGTTTTCCAAACTGTAGTTGAAAAGCTCATGTAATTTACATAGCTATATAAATCACTGCCCTCTGAGCAAGTAAAGATGTGACTAGTGTTAAAGTAAGGTATAAAATTAACAAATTGAAAGTCTGAATCATTTACATACATTATGTAATCTTGGTTTGCCATAAAACCAAGCATGCACTGATTCATGATTGAGTTTCAAATAAATAGTAATTGTGCATATATAGGCACAATGTATGCCATGTACTTTTCACTTTCATGCAGTGCAATTGATCATTTCATTCAGAGCTTGGTGCATGCCTTCTTAAGGCTCCTTTGAAATTCCCAGGTGTAATTATTTTTAATATCACCTTGCCACTGGCATGTGAGGAGAATGTTGGATTTTATTTTTAAAATGTTACTAGTATACAATATAGCATATCTACATGAAAGATGTGGGAAAGTATTGCAGAATAATCACCATGGAGCAGTCTTAGGGCTGCAGCTAAGAGTACTGACACTCTATATAACATCATTTTACTTACACTCTATATAACATCATTTCACCTTACACTATCTTTAAAACACCACTTTTACCTATCCTCTGCTGATCTGTCCAGATATTATATTCTAGTCTCCTTCTCTCCGTCTTGGGTGGACTAAAATAGTTTCCAGCATTCCTAGAGGAATTTTTTATTATCTCTGTGCAATGTGGTCTTGATCCAAGGCTATTGAACTTAATGGAAGTCTTTCCAATGACTTCAAAAGGCTTTGCCTCAGACTCTCTATTAATATAACTATTGGTGGGTTTATTGTTTAAGTGAGTGTCTTGAAAATCTGGTTGATGAAGTTAGCTAAACATGTTATTTATTCATCCCCTTTCAGCATGGCAGATATTCATTTTGCTTAGTGTAGTTTTTGACAGAGGGACTGAGCCAATACCCGCTGAAGTTAAGGGACTTCATTTCAGCATTAGATCAGGCTCATCAGGCTTGTTATATTAGATGATATAGGATCCAACCCTGTAGCCCTTTCTCACATGAATAGTCCTTACACATGTTGATAACTCAATGTAAAGACTGATCATGTAAATAAGGCTTGCAGGGTTGGGTCTTTTTGTGTCTAGAGATTAAACTTCAAGAAATTTAAGTTTTAAAAACATTAAGAAAAGATGTCAGTATTAACCCCCTACATACAAGAACACAGAATACACACACTCTGTATTTATTGCCTGATTTTCAAACTGGTTTTCAAACTCCATTTCTGTGGACAGAATTTTGCACCTGCCAGAAAAAGCATGAATGACTTCTCAGTGCAAAATTCTGCTCACAGAAGTGGAGACCCATGCAATCTAGATATCTTTTTACATACAGGGCCACTCCTGCATACTTTCCACCCCCAAAATCCCAGTGAAGTTCGTGGGTTGTTCTGGCTGTGTATGGGGTTCAGGATCAGGGCCTTACTAGAAGAATAATATGGATTGTTAATATACCTCAGACAACTCAGAATAACAATCTTTCCCATGTTGTTTAAAAATTCCATGAGCCTCCTGCAGACTTTTCAAACCTTTGTGGTTTCTGTTTAAAATTACAGCAGATTTTTTCCAGTGGAGCATAGCAACCCAATACGTAGCTCCTTGTTGCAGAGTGGGAGGTTTCTCACATTACCACCTTACGGTTAAACAGTTTCTTGGCAGAAATAAGTGCTAATTTAACAAATTTCTTTCCAGCATTTTTTGCCAGCAGGGATTCAGAAACACCCCCAGGTATTCAGAAGAGGTGATGCTGGGAATGGAAAATGGCAAACTTCATCCCAAGAAACCAAGTCAGTTCCAGAGACTCTGTGCTGGGACCCCCTCCTGCTTGATTTTATATAAAGCCAGCATCTGATTTTATACAGCTAAATACTTAAGTGGATGGATGTTCAGCTGCCATTAAGAAGAATGAAGCCTATGTACCAGTACCATTTAAAATAGGATCCCATTGTGTGTGACATAGAAATGACAGGTTTGAACAGCAAATGTCTGTTTGATCTGTTTCACCTGCTGTTTTTAATTTTTGTTTTCCCAGTGACCCAAAGAGTGGTCATTCCAAAACTGGGGTAGGAACTTGTGTGCGGGTGTGGGTATTTCCAGGAAACCTGTCAGTTTGACTCAATGAGACCCGTATTCTAGTTTAAAAGGCAGGCTATGATTAAAAAGTATAAACTCAACTTGATTCTCAAGGATTCGTGTATAAAATGATGCTTGCTGCTAACATGGTCAGGGGAGAGAGCACTTTGGAAGTGATTACCAAAGTAAAGGAGAACAGACTTTAACATGGATTGGGTGGAATTCCAAAAGGGATTAACCACCAGAATTAAAAGGATGCTTCTGTTAGCAATCTGGCTTGGACTTGGAGGATAATCTGTTCCAGAAGTGGTAGAAACTATTGATTCTTACAGTCATTCAGCCATTGAAAGTATCTTACAAAGACCGTCAGTGATTATAGTCTCTGGAATTGTCAGACTTTTCTGTAAAATCAGTGGATTTAGCTAAAGCTCTCCCTTCCTGTGATGTAGACAAATTAGAGGAAAGCCAGAATCAAGCAACAAAAATCATTAAAGATCTAGAAAATATGACCTGTCGTGAAAGATTGAAAAAAATTGGGTTTGTTTAGTCTGGAGAAGTGTGACAGAGTTCAGGGAGTGAGTAGGTGAGTCTCCACTCTGAACACTTGGAGGCTAATTGGTTCCCCAGGAGAAGCTGACGTGTAATGATCTAATCAGGCTACTGGCCTGGATGGGGTAAAAATTCAATAGGCCCCATCAGCCAATGGCTGATAAAAAGAAGCACAGGAAAAAAAGAAGTGGAGGGAGAGGGAGAACTAGCAGAGTCTAGTCATACAGAGGCCTCAAAATAGTGAGATCTCACTTTCCCTCAGTCCTGCTGAGAGGGTGTAAAGTTTAGCAAAGATTGTAAACAGGTGTGAGCACAAGGGACTGTGGTGATATTGGTGAAGGAAAATAGAAATAAAGTGTCACTAAGAGCAAACCTGACGGAGACTGTGCAGTTTCTGCAGGGAAGAGGAGGTGCGTGTTGAGGGGCTAGTTACGAGAAGAGATGACTAAGGAGGGACATGATAACAGTTTTCAAGCACATAAAAGGTTGTTACAAGGAGGCAGGTGAAAAATTATTGTCCTTAACCTCTGAGGATAGGACAAGACACAATGGGCTTAAATTGCAGGAAGGAAAGTTTAGGTTGGACGTTAGGAAAAACTTCATAACTGTCAGGGTAATTAAGCACTGGAACAAATTGCCAAGGGAGGTTGTGGAATCTCCGGCATAGGTTTTTAAGAACAGGTTCGACAGACATGTCTGGAATGGTCTAGTTATTACTTAGTCCTGCTTAAATGCAAGAGACTGGATTAGATGACCTCTCGAGGCCCCTTCCAGACCTACACTTCTATGAATCCATTCCTAACACATATGGGCCAAGTGTGCCACCAAATTTCCGGCCAAATGCTTAAGCATGATGGCAGGAAAGATGGCAAAGAGACCTTCCCCTTGCAATAAACTGAGGAAAACAGTAATTTATGGGGAGGTACGTAGGGATGAATGGTGGATCAATGGAGACAACAAAACACCAGATTCATTGGTGGGCTTAGTCTTTCAGGGCAGGAGACTTCAGCACTGCAAAGTGGAAACAATCTCAGTACAGCAGGAGAGGATGTAGCCAGGCAGTGCAACCCAAAATATAGGGGATTCTGGCCAGGAAGGGGGATGTGACCAGCAGAGCTGGCCTTAAGAGCCCGCGAAGACTTTTGCTCAGCCCTGCTGGATTTTAGACAACAAGAAAAGGCAACGCTAATCTGAGCTCTTTTATTAAGCAATCTTTTAAACCATTTCCTTATGGGGATGGACCTGAAAATGCGAATTGATAACATCAATCACTACAGTTGAAAGTGTGTCACAGTTGATTTTTCCTGAAGAATATGAATTATTCATGCTTCCTTTTACGGTTGAGCGGGGCGATCCTTTGGGAAACATGAAACCCACATTACAGATCTCTTGAGTTAGGGGAATGCAGATGAATTTGCTTCTTGGAGGCTATGACACTTAGGCTGCAGCTGCTTGCCATATGACTGTCACATGCATCCTCCCAGCTGTCAGTCAGCTGCCTATAAATTTACTGGTTCCTTTGCTGAAAAGCCAATGCAGCCTATGGCCATAAGGAAGAGGAAGGTGAACACAATGAGAGGCAGCATCAACTAAGGGGTTTAGCATGGAAATGAGAGCACAAGTCTCTTATATTCTAATTCTGGCTTCAGTACTGCTGCCATTTGTGGCTTTAGAGAAACCTTGGGAAGGGAAGTAGTGGTACCACCACCTGTCATTTGAGTATAGATTCTACTGCAGGCTGCAGGAGGTTTTACTTATGTGGGGAGGTGTAATTTATAATTTCTGACTAGCATGAGAGAATCTAGGTTGAAATTCTGGCCTTATTGAAGCCAAAGGGAGTTTTGCCATGGACTTTAATGGGGCCAGGATTTCAGCTCTACTGTTTTATATCCAAACCAAAAGATGGGCTGTTTAGGGCAGTGGCAGTGTCTTCCTGTGTGAGTTAATAGCATCTGGCAGCCTGTAGTGCTATTGTAATACATATAATGAGGAATACAAATTATTGTTTCTTATTTATTGACTCGTTCATTTTGTTTTGACCACTGTTAGCCGTGGATTGTTTTGTCCCAAACACACAAAATTGTGAGAGACCCCTTCCAAAAAATACATGTAAAGGGTATACAAAATGAATTCATACTATTTAGCTACATATAATCTTAAAACAATATATAAATAGCATGCTGAGAGTAGTATGTGACCCTACTTACATTGAATACTGCATATGTAGTATTACAAAGACACAATTTCAGCAATATTCAGTTAGAACTACAGTAGCTTCATTCCCTCCTCTTTGCATTCAAAAACCCATTTGAACAGATGAGCTAATCCTTGAACAGATGAACTAACCCTTTCCTAATGTAGATTTTTTAAATTTGTTTATTTAATTTTTATCGACATCTCACCTTCATATGATTGAATTGTTCTTTTTGATAGCTGGCCTTTTTTTAATGTGTGAAGTTTTCCTGATGTCTAGCATATTGTACAATATTTTGGTAAGGCTAAATTTGGCAGAAGAGAAAAGGATAAAATAACTTATGTGCTATATTTCAATACGTAACCAGAGAAGCATCCTCTGATATTCTCATTCTCGTTAGTAAATGGACTAGATATTTCCGTGATGTAAGCTCAACTGAAATCAGTGGAGTTGCACCAGGGATGAATATGTACAACTATATTTTAGATGGTTTGAGAGGCAATTTTAATTTTGGAAAAGCAATACAACTACATACCAGAAAACTAAAACTGTAGGTATGAAACATGGTAAATAGAGTTTTCAAAGTCTAAACACCTACTCGGTTCATACTTAGGAGCGCAACTGTTTATTTTTGAGGAGCAGAAATATACCTCAGGCATTGTACTGTTGCTTTTATATCCTTTGCTCCTATATATTTCTTATTTCTTTCTTCCTAAGAGCTTCAGAGAAAGAGAAACTTTGTTGCACTATCAACTTGTTCATAAACAAAATGGGTTGTCTTGACATACAAGATTACTGTACTATATTTCAGGGCCACATACAGAATTATACAAGTGTATTTGTTTACACATAAGAGAGTGTAAATCGTACTTTTTATGAAAAAATTGACTTTCCATTAGTAACTCTGCCCTTTCCTTCCCTAAATTGATCGACAAGGCTTGTCACACTGCACTTTTATGCTGACTCTCTAGTATCCTTTCCTGGAATTCTCGTGTATTCTTTCCTTTAGCCATACACTTTTTCATATCTGCATTACTAGGTTCCAACCAAGTCCTGTGATTTTTACTGATAGATTTTATTCATTGAATTTTGAAAGCCTTGGTCTAGTAATATATATCTTTGCAGCATCATATTTATGCTACAACTGGGCCCAAACCAAACTTTAGCTCCAAGCACCCTGAAGTCCAAGGATATTTGGCTCCAGATTCTAATTTTCCAGTTTGGTCCAATCTATAATCTGCATCAATGCTACTAAACAATTTCAATATTATGTTTATGTAGTTTTTCAAACTTTCATATTTGAGTTTTCTTTTAATAAACTGCCTAGATGTCCTGAAGAAGCACAGTGATTCTGTACACATATTGTAATGAGAATAGAAACATTAACTGACAGTCAGTTCTGTACAGAGAAATCACCCCAAGTTCCCGTTTTCAAAAATCATTCTCTTAGAAACTAAAGACCTTCCTTCTGTCACTTACACCATTTTTACACCAGTGTAACTCTTTTGACTCCAGTGGAATTACTCCTGATTTATAATGGTAGTAAGAAGAATCAAGCTGTATGTATCCTAACACATTAGAGGGCCTGATTCTCATTCACACAAAGTTCCTTTACACCATTTTTGGAGTGAAAGGGCATATTTTTCTGTTCATACAGCACCTAGTATAATGTTCAAGACTGGTATGCCTAGGTGCTACTACAATACTAATAAATAACAATAATGAATTAATGTCTATTCTCTTTAAGCATCATGAAGAAGCCTTGGTGTGAATGAGAATCAGGTGCCAATGTATTTTTGATATTGTTTCACCTGGAAAGTGGGGAAAAAACAGTATTAGAATGTCACAATAACAGGCACATTCCTGTTAATGAAAAAAATACTTTTCTAATGATCTGGGGCAGATCTTAGCATTGGCATGTTGGTTGCTGTTCTTCAGCTTTCAATGTGCATTTGATGTTTTAAAAATAATTTTGCAATTTTAAGGTGTAGTACATTCTCTATGAAGATATACAAAGGATTCCAGCAGTTCTAGGCTAACTGGAAAGAACTGCAGTAACACAGCTAGAGCATTTAAAAGAAAACCTTCTGTAGTTTTCTCTTGTGCAGTGGATTACATTATATCACTAAACCACAGATATTCCATATGCAGTCCTATATTATATTTATTATAGATATTTTGGCTTTGATTCTGCATTGCCTTGTACTTTGCGTGTATTTTACCCTGCGCAAAGCATAAGGAAAAACTCCACTCCTCTGAGTTGGAAGAAATTTGCCCTCTGTGTGCACCATTATAAGTGCAAATTAGCTGCCAGGCAGGGGAGAGTAAAGCCCTTAATTTTTTAAAATATGACAGCAAACATTTCTTTACATCCAATAAAACAACAAAAATCCTCCATGCTGACCGCAATATATCTTCTCTTTTAACTAGGGTCTAAGTCTATTGAATTCAATAGGAGTTCCACTGATTTCTGTAGGCTTGGTATCAGGCCCTGTGACAGAGTCTGAGTAGCCTTAGGCTGATTCACCACTTGGTAAGTGGTGCCCACATGGGGCAAATTAGGGAGATAATTGGTTAAGGACTGAATGATTAACCAATTAACAGGGTGGCTCAGCTCATCAGCTGAAGCCAGCAAAAAGAGGCAGGAAGAGGCTAGAGATGTCTGGGATCTCAGGTAGGTGAGCTCTTTTCTCCTGTGCCTAGGGAGACTGTAAAAACTTTCAGAGCAGTGGCTGTGTTAGTCTGTACCAGTAAAAAGAATGAGTACTTGTAGTAACTTAAAGCAGAGGTGGGCAAACTATGGCCTGCAGGTCACATCTGGCCCATGGGCCTGTCCTGTTTGCCCCCCTGAGCTTCTAGATGGGGGGTGGGGGGCTACATCAGCCCTTCTCCCGCTGTCCTCCCTCCCCTGTAACCTCAGCGCACTGTGTGAGCAGCATAGGGATGGGGGTGGTGAGAAGGCTGTGATCTCTGGAGCTCTGGCCAGACACGCTGTTCTAAGCAGTGTTGTAAGTGGGCCAGGGCTGGGGGGTTGGATAAGGGGCAGAGGGTCTTGGGGGGGAGGTGGTCGGATAGGTGTGGGAGTCCCAGGGGGCCTGTCAGGGTGTGGGAGTGTGGATAGAGGTTGGGGCAGTCAGGGGGCAGGGAGCAGAGGAGTTGGAAAAGGGGTTGGGTGCTGGGGGGTGATTAGGGTTGGGGGAGGGGGTCTTGGGAGGGAGCAGTCAGGAGACAAGGAAGGGTTGGGGATTCTGAGGGGAGCAGTCAGAGGATAGGGAGCAGGGGGGTTGGATAGAGGGTGGGGTTCTGGGGAGGGAGCGGTCAGGGGACAAGGAGTAGGGAGGGTTGGATGGGTTGTGGGTTCTGAGTGGGGACAGTTGGGGGTGGGAGTCAAGCTGTTTGGGGAGGCACAGCCTTCCATACCCGGACCTCCATACAGTTTTGCAACCCTGATGTGGCCCTTGGGCCAAAAAGTTTGCCCAACCCTGCCTTAGAGACTAACAAATTTATTTGGGCATAAGCTTTTCTGGGCTAAACCCACTTCATCAGATGCATCTACCAATGTGATATGTGCCAGCAATGCCCCTCTGCCACGTACATTGGCCAAACCGGACAATCTCTACGCAAAAGAATAAATGGACACAAATCAGACGTCAAGAATTATAACATTCAAGAACCAGTTGGAGAACACTTCAACCTTCCTGGACACTCAATTACAGATCTAAAAGTGGCAATTCTTCAAAGAAAAAAAAAATTAAAAAACAGACTCTGAGAAAATGCAGAAGTGGAATTAATTTGCAAACTGGACACCATTAAATTAGGCTTGAATAAGGACTGAGCGTGGATGGGTCATTACACAAACTAAAACTATTTTCCATGCTAATTTTTCCCCTTCTGTTCCTCACACCTTCTTGTCAACTGTTTGAAATAAGCCATCCTGATTATCACTACAAAAGTTTTTTTTTAAAAAAAAATCCTGCTAATAATAGCTCACCTTAATTGATTTGTCCTCTCATATTTTGTATGGCAATCCCCATCTTTTCATGCTCTCTGCATGAGAGCTACATGTATATATAATAGTCCTACTGAATTTTCCTCTCCATGCATCTGATGAAGTGGGTTTTAGCCCTCAAAAACTTATGCCCAAATAAATTTGTTAGTCTCTAAGGTGCCACAAGTATTCCTTGTTCTTTTTGTAAAAACTTTGAGCAGTGGGGAATGTGGTCTGTTACAGTTATGCTGTAAATAAAGCACTGAGTCTTGAACTTGTTACAAGTTCCGTGTGAGGATTGTATGTCATAGGGAATCCAAAGGAACCCCACCCTGAGAGGGACCCTCTTATTGCCGTGTGAATGTGTTATTTATATAGTATAACTATAGCAAAGATCCATATTTATTTTGTTTTCAACAGATGTGGTCCCTATTCTTTTGCCAAATGTTTCACATGCATGTAACCATTATCATACATGGCATAACTAGGCTTTTCAGAATTTGTCATTTTGATGGATAATCATTATTTTAAGCATTTTTTTTTACTTATCTATTTAAACTTTCACAGTTACGGGAAACTTAATGCGGGGTCAAATAGGAGGGAGGTCAGACAATAATTATTTGAAGGAGATGCTCAGATTCAAAGAACTAAAGCTTTATAGCTATTAAGACACAAACTGTCAACATCATATGTCAAAATATGCAAAGAAAATATCCTTCAATCAAACTAATAAATTCTCTAACACTTTTCCTATTTTGCTGATCAGTGGAAATATTTTTCTATGTATACAATGAAATTGCATGATTTCTGATACTTCAAAGTCTAGGTGTATGTGATATCAAAATGTATTTTGCCAAAAAAACAAACAAACAAACAAAAAAACCCTCAAACACGTTCTGAGCTATAGAATTCAGTATTTTCTGTCTTTTATTCTCAATTGTTTCTTACATTTATCTTTAAAAACCTGATCAATATATCTTGGTGGCTGGTTCTTCCTCTAGATTTTGTCGTTTGACTAGTGTCAAGTGTATGTTATTGCGATGATCCAGGAAAAGGAGGAGTTTAGACAAAACTCCTTGTGCTTTTGGCAGTGTTTAGGTTTATGGAAGATCTAGAAACACGAAAGTTGGTAGAGGGATTTCCTGATTAAGCTAGGGTTCTTATGTATACAAAATCCTTTCTCCTCTCCTCTTTTTGTCTCACATCTTCCATTCTGTTCACATTTATCTGACTCAGGAAGCCCTTTGGAAACTTTTCTTTATTGGCTCTCAGCTGAGATGTGGCTGAAAAATGGAGAGTCACAGCAGCTCTACAGAAAATAGAGAACCTTTCTTTTGTAAATAGAACTGTTGACCCCTGCAAACTCTATATTTATACACTGTGAACTAGTTAATAATGTGCTCTCCTTTTCCAGCTTTTCAGTCTCTTGGGCCATACAATGCAATGACTGAATTTAGCTCAAACATTTCTGCATGTGGCTATAGCCATGTAGAAAACTGAACATGAAACATTGAATTTAGGCATCATCATTGACTCAGCAAAAGTAATGTTTGTTCTGGGTCAACAATTTATCTCTGGTGCAACATTTATATTTAATAAATAGGCAAGTAACAGACTCCTTTTTTTAAAAAACTCCCTTTTAGATGTGACCTAGTCTACACCTATTAATTCAGCTTCAATTCAGTCTTGCCAACTGAGGTGAGTAAATTAGAAGGGGTGGATCATCATATTGAGCATATCTGGCTTAAACTATAAACTTTCTCTGGAACACTAACAGAATCCTTAGGAGCAATAATTTGCCTAATGCCCAAACATTTGAGAGATTAGGAAATGTAATTAGAGGCAGTAACCTGCAAATAGGTAGGTGCCAGCAGACAGATATTCTGGGTCTCATCAGATTTGTGGAATAACACGTTATTTCAGATATCAGAGAAGATCCCAGTAACCTTTGTAATAAGAAATGAATTCATGCTCAGATTGAATTATTAAACACCATGAAAGCCAAGATGGAGTATAATAATGGCTAAACACTGATCTCTTTTTCCCCTGGAATTCAGACAAAGTGGAATGACTTGGTGGCTTGAAAGATGCTCTTTTCAGATTACTTGGTTTCCTAGGTTAAAACTTGGATTGATATTGTAATGATTGTCCTTTAATATACAAATCTTAGCTCATTAATTCCATCCTCTTGTTCAGTTCATAGTTATTTTCTTTAAAATGTAGCAAGTATCTTGCAGCCCTTATAAGGCCTTTCTACTCGCATGGTGCAAAGAGCCCTCAAAGACAGTGGCTCAACTCCTGGTACTGCTACATATCAGGGGACTCCCTGGTTCCTGTAAGGCTAGCAAAACAGCTCCACACCAGGCAGAAGTTGCTTAAAGCTAATTTTGCCATCCCTCCCACCCATTCACTCTGACTCCATTCCAGTTCCAAGTACAGAGAATGAGAGAATGGGGGGTCTTGTGTCTAATCCTGGTCCTGTTTTAAGTCAATAGTAGAATTCCCATTCACTTTAATAGCTTACTCCTGCTCTCCTTAGACAGTAAGCTCCTCGTGACAGAGACATGGAGAGGGATTCTCCTCATTTACACTAGTTTTAGTCCAGTGTAACCCTACTGACTTCCATGGAATTACTGCTGATTCTCCCTGGTATATATGAGAAAAGAAACAGCTCTGTGCCCTGGGTTTGTCTGTAATGCACCATGCACATCTATGGCACTGTGTAAATAATAATATAATAGGAACTGGGTCTCAGCCTGTCAAAAGCATGTGGGTTTGGCTGAGAGTGAGTAAACAGTCTGTGTATTCCCAATTGCTATCCCATATAAGGAAGCAAGTGGTTGCTGGGAAGGAAAGGCGCATGGAAGAACTTTCCGTACTGTGTACAGATTGGGAGTGTGGAACTAACAACAGCTCCAAGTGGGAGACAACAGTATCATGTTTTCCTTTGTAAGTGTTAAGGTGAGGTGCACCCTTCCAGACTTCCTATGTCTCTGCAGTGGCCAGTGGAAACCCCCAAATGCTGCTGTGTAAGTGTTTTTCTGATAGAAGTGTCAGAATCGTCTTGGGTGCAAGAGGCCCTGGCCGTGAGTCTCCTCATCCAGAATGAATCCCCAAGTCCTCACACTGTTCCTCAACCAGCAGCAGATTACAGCAAAATAAGGGACTCTCTATGTGCTCACACTTCCACCACTTAGAAAAAATGAATGTGACAATGGCCTTCCTGCCTCTGCTCTGTTTTGCCTATTTTTTACTTCTCTTATTTCTACCAGTGAATCCTGCCTCACCTCCCTTGCTATCACCTGTTCTCAGGCTTTGTCTACACTGGAACCTGAATGACGAAACTTTTGGGGAGGGGGACTTTTTTTTTTTTTGTGGAAAAAAACCCATACCCCTGGATGACAAATGTTCATACTGATGCTTTTCATTCGCAAAACAGCGCTTAGTTGGCAGAAGAGCTCTCCTGCTCACAGAGCTACCTCTGCTTGTTGGGGGTGGAAGTTTTTTGGGTTTTTTTAGTCAACTCTCCCCAGCTGACAAACACTGGCTACGTTGCACGTCTTTTAGCGGCACGGCTATAGCGGGACAGCTGTGTCGCTAAAAGGTTCATAGTGTAGATGTGGCCTCAGTCTCATCTTTGAGTCTTCTGTGCTGTCTTCTATTCCTGGAATACCCTCCATCCCCCCTTTCACCCATTAAAAAGCAAATGGAAAAAGGGAGAGAGAATAACACTGGGACCTATCTTTTCTCTGTATGTGTCAGTGCCTTTTGATTTCCTAGTCTATATAGACTAGTAGCTCCTTCAGATGGAGACCGGCTCAGATCTCATGCTGTATCCATTTTCTGCTGGCTCCCTATCCCCAGTGAATTTAGAGCATCTAAATTAGTCACCAAACTCCACCACCTGGTAACCATTCCCAAAGAGCCATCAGCTAGCTGGGGGGAATCCGTGTCCTCCCTGCTCACAGTATACCCCTTTGCAGGGGCCTACAGAGGCATAGCGTACAAGCTGCTTGGACCATCCCACACTGGGGGGAAATCCAACAGGGAGGATGGGGCTGGTTTTTGTCCCTTTTGCACTGCCAATGTTATGCAAAGGGAGTGGAACAGGATGTGGTCCAGTGTCCTCGTTTGTGTCTTGTAAAGAACTGAGCATACTGTTGAGGCTTAAATAGATGATGATGATGATAATAAATTTACATTTATTTTCTTTATCAGAAGACCTCTTGGCTTTCTCTCTCAAAATATTAAACAAGCAGAATGGTTTATGTTGTGTATATGCACGATTTGTATTCAATCTCAAGTAAATAAAAAACATATCCAATTTCCTGTTCCAAACTTCTTAGCAGGATAGGATTAAATTTAAACAGGTCAGTGCAGACAGCTGTATTTTTGCTGCTATCCATTGAAACCTGCTGTAGACAGACTACATTCTCTCTGGCTCGGCCTGCCTGCTCTTGGGAGATTCTACTAATGCAAGCCCCATGGCCTCAGGCCAGCTTCTGTCTTTGGTGGATAAAGGTCTTTTTAGAGCATCTTTTTCTCAGTCAGCAGCACAACCTGGTTTAGAAGCTCTCCCAGTCACGCTACGTGTGGGCAGCACTTTGGCCTGCCGCTACTGCAGGCCAGCACTGCAGAAGCAAGGCTAGCTCCAGCGGGGCCTGAGCTCCTGCCACTCTAAGCGGCATGGTAAGGGGGCGAGGCAGCATGTCTAGCTCCGGTGGGCAATGTGGCTGCCAGATGCTCTCCTCTGAGCCACACAGTAAGGGGGTGGGGAACAGGGGGATGGGGCAGAGGTTCTGGGAGGGGGGCAGTCAGGGGACAGGAAACTGGGGGGATGGATAGGGCGTGGGAGTCCTCGGGGTCTGTCAGGGCCGGGGGTGAGGATAGGGGTTGGGGCAGTCAGAGGACAGGGAGTGGGATCTTGGTGAGGGGCAGTTTGGAGGGGGTGGTCATAGGGACAAGGAGAAGGGGGGGTTGAATAGGGGGCAGGGGATGAGTAGGGAGGATTGGATAGGTTGGGAGTTCTGAAGGGGGCAGTCAGTGGGTGGGGGCCAGGATGTTTGAAGAGGCACAACCTTCCCTACCCGGCCCGCCATACAGTTTTGCAACCTTGATGTGGCCTGCAGGCCAAAAAGTTTTCCCACCCCTGTATTAGAGGCTGGCGAGCAGAGCAACTTCCTGGAGCCCCCTGCAACAGGGGCCCCCATGAAGCTAGGTTACATGTTGCAGCCCTTGGCAGTGGGGCTCGGGTTCAGGGGTGCAGTAGTCTGGAAAGGTTGAGAACCAATGTTCTAAACCATGTGCAACAACGTGTGCATAACGTGCATGGTGTCTTGATCCTTGGCTACTCCTCCTGTCAGTAGCTGTGGCAAAGCCCTTTCTTCTTCCTCTTCCTCCTCTTTTCCTATATGCACCTGGAGAAGAGTGACTTCTTTTCAGTGAGGACCTTGCCAAAATTATCCATTAAGATTTATATTTTTTGTGTAATGTGCTATACATGGGGTACATTTCAGGACCATACAGAAATTGAAACTAGTAAGTAGATTGCATGTTTGGATCACATTATGTGCCAATGCTCTGGGGTGTGAACTGACTTCAGTAAGTTTCTGGGTAGTATTCAAGAGGTTGGGGTTTTAACCTGTAAACCCTAATACGTCTCTGCTAACTGGACAAAGGCTAAAGATCTAAGTGTAGATTGGTGTGTGAGGGGTTTTTTTGGGGGGTGGAGGGAGGGGCTGGTTGTGTCACGGACTGGTTGTGTGGCCAAGTCACTTAATCTATGGTTCACATTTCAATAATTATAATCAATATTGCAAACCAGCAGCATTCAAAAATTACAAGTCTGTATTAAAAATCACAATTTTTATTTGCCTTTTGGTTTCTGAACCTTTGGGTTGTGAGTTAAAACTTTTTTCCACAACCCTGAGGGGTAGAAATTTTAAACAAAAACAACTGAAATTCTCATGCAATTTCTTGATTCCAGCAACTAGGGCTTAAAAAAACCCACAGCTTGTTATGAGTCTCATAATGAAATTTTATGTTTCAGGCTAACAGCTGATGGTCTGACCACAGTCTGCACTCAGTTTTTGTCCATTGGCCATAAAATTATAACTTTAAAGAGATGTTTGACAGATCTAGTGCATTTGGACTTGTATTTAAATTTGTTCATTCTGGACATTTTGTCTAGAATGGGTTTGAGGCACAGGTGAAAGAGAATAACTCCAATGAATTTTGGAATAACAGAAAAACTGTTAAGCTTAAAACTGCCAAAGCACACAGTCCAAAAAGTCCGTGTCAGACTACACCATGGTTAACTGAGAAAGTGTTTGAGCTGGCCCAAAAATGACACTGAGTGAAAGAGATTAGCTTGGAGATGGAAGAATGTAGGGGGAAAATGTAAGGAACTGAACAGACCGATTCAAAAGCAGACTAGACTATATAAGGGCAAAACGTATAGAACTTGAGAATTGTGAAGACAATAATAATACAAAAGGTATGTTCACAGTGGTCAGACTTACCAAAAGGTTTTCCCTATGATCAAACATAGTAAAAGATGATCAAACATAGTAAAAAGATAGTAAAAGATTAATCACTGAGGGTGATTAATATTAAACATGGGTGGAGAGATTACTGTGCCAATCTAACATAATGTAATTACTATTGTACCATCTCCCTTATACCTTATGTGAGCAAAGTTCTGCTCTACGGAACCTAGGATAGCATGAAACAAAGGACAGAAGCAATTACCACCTCAGCAAGGCAAGGCATGTGTGACTGAATTGTGAACATCTGTCACATCATTGAATATCCCAGAGAGTATAGTTACTCATTGATCATTCTGATGCTATCAGACCAGATGCCTTCTCATGCCAATGCCTGTACCCCTCACTGAACACTGGCAAATGCATAGCTGGAAATCATTTTTGCTCCCCTGTATATTAACATAGCTAAAATAGATGTTATGTTGATAAATACATGTTTAGCATTTAGATTTGATGAAATGCTTGTAGGCTGCTGCATGTATTGATTTCACTTATAACATTTGTAGCCCATGGTAAAGTTATATTGAATCTTTGCATTTCAAATCTCTGTAAATATGTAACTCACAAATGGGAAAGAAGCATTAATTACTATAAAGTGTTGGTCCTGCACACAAGAGGACCTTTAGAAATCAAATGAGCCATTGTAAAACATCAAGGACAAAGACTTTGATTACTTTCCCCATGAACAGGAGACAGGCACCAATACTTTTTCCATCACTTTGAGCTCAGTGGGAAGGGAATAAAAATCTCAGACCAGAAGGAACTACATCACTATGATGTTTGGAATTTGGAGAGGCACTATTTCTAAGCATAAACAAGGGATCCCTAAACTGCTGGGCTTGGATTAGTCTAAACGACATAGAAAGCTTGCACATCAAAGCAGTTTCTATTACTTATTGAATTCTAGGACTAACTCATTTGTGGGCATATGTTTACCTGCTTTAACCTTGTAAAGAACTCTCATTTCCTTTACTTAATTAATAAATCTTTAGTTTATTATAATATTGGCTACAAGTGTTGTCTGGTGAAAGGTCTAAGGTACAATTGACACGTCTGAAAGAGATTGACTGGTCCTTTGGAACTGGGAGTAACCTGAATAATGATGCCTATTTTAGTGAGGGGAACCATCTCTCACAAAGGCAAGTTTGCCTACGTGGCAAGATAGACTGAGTACCTCAGGGGACTGTCTGACTCCATGTTAAGCCTGTCATAGTGCTTGAGGAGTTAGATTTCACCAAAGTATAGAACATACCACCAGTCTGGGGTTTATGCCGTTTAAGTCTGCCCTGAGGTTAGCATTCTCCATCATGAGCCACTTTCGATAGCTTGACAATTATAAGCTTCATTGATTACTCAAAAGCATTTGAAACTGTGATGGGTTGGATCACAGAAACCCCTTTGGAACTGCCAACAGATGTGCTGAGACTACTTCTGAGCCCGTTTTTTCCTGCCAGCTTTGGACTTCAGAACCCTGCCTTGTTTGAGCCAGACACGCTAGCCTGCTAGAAACACAGACCTGGGTCTGAACTACGTTCCACAAACTGTAGGCTTAACTGAACACATCTTAAGAAGTGTTCCTGTCTCTAACAGTCAGGTACCCAGATCCCTGGGGTCTAAACCTCAAATAAATCCATTTTACCCCGTATAAAGTGTATACAGGGTAAACTCAAATTGTTCGTCCCCTATAACGCTGGTAGAGATGCACAGGTGTCCCCCTGCCTAATACAGTAAGAAAACTGAATATAGATAATCTCACCCTCAGATGTTTCAATAAGCTTCTGTCTCAGACTGGACACACTCCTAGTCTGGGCACAATCTTTTTCCCCTGGTACAGGCCTTGTTCCAGCTCAGGTGGTAGCTAAGGGATTTCTTATGATTGCAGCTCCCTTTGTTCTGTTCCACCCCCTTATATATCTTTTGCAAGAGGCGGGAATCCTTTATCCCTTCTAAATGGAAAAGCACCAGGTTAAAGATGGATTCCAGTTCAGGTGACATGATCACATGTCACTGTAAGACTTCAAGACCTCATTCCTCCCAGCCTGACTCACAGGAAGGCCTGAAAGCAAACAGAGCCATCCAAAGTCAATTGTCCTGGTTGATGAGAAGACAAGCCATCAAGATTCCAAACCACCAGTAATGTCCCACACTTTGCATAACTGCAGTAGGACCTCAGAGTTATTTCATATTTCTAGTTTCAGATACAAGAGTGATACATTTATACAAATAGGATGATCACATTTAGTAGATTATAAGCTTTGTAATGATACCTTACAAGAGACTTTTTGCATGAAGGATATTCTAATTACATTGTATTTACACTCATTAGCATATTTTCATAGTATCTGTGATGTTGCACTCTGTATGATTTTATCTGATATGACTGTCTTTGGAGGATACTGGCAGACATGGGAATTCCAAAGCATCTCATTGAACTCCTCACAAATCTCTATAATCAACAACAGATCATGGTGCAAACAACAGATGCCAATGAGTGGATTTCCACTGGACAGGGTGTGAGACAAGGGTACATTTTGTTCCCAAGCCTCTTTTAACATGCACAGAATTTATGATGAGACAAATCTTAGAAGGCTTTGACAAAGTGGAAGGAGATGAGATTTCCATTGGTGGACTCTTAACTGACCTCAGATATGCTGACGACATGAAGCTCTTTCCTGCAAATACCAATACACTGCAACAAATGTAAACGAACAGTTGCTGAGGATTGTGGACTGGTCCTGTCAAAAACAAAATGCATGTATATTAACACACAAAACAGATGCAAGCTGGATAGGCAGTAGATGAAGTTAATTATATGGGATCATATGTAGCCAACCAAGGATGCTGTTCCAAAGAAATCAGAAGACAACTAGGGATGACTTGCACAGTTGTGGCCTTTCTTAAAGTGTGGAAAAAACCATGGCATCTCAGTGTATGAAGTGTGACTGGTGAAAAGCCTATTTTTCCATAACAATTTATGGATCTGAATCCTGGAAAACGAATGCTGCTGACATGAGGAAAATTGAAGCTTTTTGAAATGTGTGACTGGCAGAGACTTTTGCATATCTCTTGGACAGAAAAAAAGATGAATGTTTCCGTTGGAAATACTGTTGGAGAGAACCAGACCCTGATGTTGGAAGTCAACAGATGCAAACTTGGGTACCTTTGCTCTCATTAATTGTGGACATAGAAATAACCTTGAGAAAGTTTAGTTAGTATGGAGGGAATGGAGGGTTATTATAGGAGGGGATGACTGGGAACAAGATCACTGGAAGGTCAGTTACTGAGTCCTCAAAGTTAGTGGCAGATTGTGAAGGCTGCCAAAAATTCTGTAATGTCACCAATATTCAGACGTAAATAAGGGGATTTACTTGATTCAAATAGAGGTATTTCCCTACTTGACAAGACCTCATGAGAGAATTTATTAATATTTGAGATCCTTGGGTGACAAGTATTATAAATACTATTTAATTGATTTAAGCTGAATTTCCAAAATGGAATGGGGATGGGAAGAAGAGAGAAATTTATAGTTTCATTGTGGTGAAGTAAACGATGAACAGAACAGCAGAATCCTAGAATTTAAATGGAAAATGCCAATTATTATTACATCATACATTCAATCCCTTACCACTGCACAAATGTTTTGGTACATAAGAGCAGCGGATGTGGTTGGGGCAAGAGGAATGAAATTGTTGCAGTCTTGATTTCTTATCCCTCTTCTCAGTTCCAGAACTTTCTTCTGTGTCCTCAGATGCCTGAAATTGCAGCTGTTGATGATAAAACAAACATAACAGCCACTTTCACAACCTACAAATCCAGTGTGGCTAACTCATGCCATTTTACTGGAAGTTGTGAGAGTATCTGGTGTCTTTTAAAGCCCTTGCTCCTGGACTAGGTGAAGATTGTGACCAAGGGTGTGGGATGGGCTACACTAAGAGTGCCACACTCAGGGCAGATAATTCTCCTCCTCTCTGCCCCCGCCCAGAAAAAAAGGAGGTTGATTTTAATAATTTAGATTCACCAAAGCCAAACATGTCCCTTTTAGGAATTCCAGCCTTTGGCTCCCATCTAGGCACCCCAATCTAATATAGTGAGAGATTACTGAACACCCATTTCATCATATGTGAGGATTTTTCTAATCCAAAAGGATCTGACACATTCTCCCAAGTCAATCTGAATATCACAGTCAGCCAATCCTTAGTAACCTTTTAGTTAGTCATTTATAAACCTATTTTATTAATAAACTAATAGATCATATACATACAAATAATTACAAAGCCCTTATATCAGGTTTGTAGCCATGATGGACTAGACTCCTGGCTTGTAAAGTCTCTCTGGTAGCTTTCAAAAGATTGGATGGCCTCAGGCCATAGTTCAAGATGTTCCTTTCTATTGTAAATCCACAGTCCAGGGAATTAGAGCAGGAAAGAGACAAAATGGAGGTGTCTTAGAAGTCGTTCATACCCCCCGCCGTGTGCATGGAAATGTACTGTCCCAAATGAACCCCACAGCCCCCGTATGAGTAAAGTTACTGGCCCAAGTTGTCTAGCCCTGATGCAAGTCTATCTGAGGGGCAACTATTGAGGAATATGGCCCATGTTTTAGATACAGATGTATAACCAATATTCATACCTTTAGATACAAAGATGATACACAGATTTAATTAGGATAATCATACTTAGCAAATCATAACTTTTCCATTGATACCTCACATGACATATATTGTACAAGACTTATGGAGGCTGTGTAACAGTGATATAAAAAGTCTTTAATCATACAGTACCATAAGGGCTTTATTTTTTTAAACAACACAAAAGGAAATTTCTAACTCCTGTGGTTGTATAAAAAGCTTGAAAATGTGAACCAAGCTTACCTTAAAGGCAAATAAAAAACCAGCAACCTTGAATGTGACTCTCCTCAGGGCCTCCCACATTTCTAAGCCCCTGTGTTACCCCTCAGCCATAGCAATGGCTGCAGATTAGGCTGTGCATCTTCTTCCCTGCCACACCAATCTGTCAATTTCACCCACAAACTCCTCAAAACTCAGCTATTCTTAATCTTGATTTACAGGTAACCATCGGTCTAGTGTCCAGTCAGCTCCTCCTAACCCAGCGCTGCTGCCTTCTGTGCCAGGGCTACTGTCTCTTTAAGGAAATGCTGCCACTTCTTTTGGTTGGCAAAAGCCGCCCTGGCTGCTTTTCAAGCAGGGGAGCGAAAGGGAGCCTGGGGCTGCTGCCGGGAGTGGCACACAGGGCTTTACCTGTGCGGCTGCACCTTAAGGAAGGAGACGTTCAGGGGATCCAGAAACGTAGCAGCGCCCGGCAGCAGCAACCTGGGCAGACCCTGCTCTCTTGCAATAGCCCAGTTTCCAATTCTTCATCCTTGGTCCAGGCAGCACCGTGCACAGGGGTGAATAACTATAGACAGCTCTGCCCCTGGAAGGGGCGGGACCTTGGGCAAAAGGGGTGTGTGTGGGGGGGGGGGGGGGGTCAGAGCTGGCCCTGGCCTGCCCCATACTGGTAAACGTGTGTAATTGGGACAGCTGTTCCCTTTGCCCCCTACTCCTATGCTGTTGGCAGGCGGGGGAGCAAAAGGGACAAGGACTTGAAAGTACTGCGGGGTCCTTTGCTGCAGCAGCACTTTAACACTGACGTGCCCCCCTACGGGCAGGGCTGTTGATGGGGGCGAAGGGGGCACAGCAACCTTAAAGCATTGCCACAACAAAGGACCATCCTTAAAGCCTTGCCGTGGCAATGCTTTAAAGTCCCTGCCCCTTTGGCCTCCTCTTTTGGGGGCCCTGTCGGTACCGACCCTACCAGCAGGGCCACCGATGTGGGGGGTGGGCGGGCAAAAGGGACAAAGCCATTAAAGCGCTGCCACTGCCAGGCTTTACTGGGGGGCTGCATACAGGCAGGTAGAGGCTCTCACCGGTATTTCGCATGGGCCCACTTTCACCCCTGACCCTGCAGCTCATGCTCCTGCCAGCCCCGCTCCCCGTGTCGCGCCAGCAGCCCCGGGCCCTGCTCCTCCCCCAGGCGGCTGCAGCGCGGCTCCTTCCCTTGTCGTCTTTACTCCCTGCCCCACCTCTTGCACCCGGGCTCACGGTCTCCTCCCCGCGCCCGCTAAAACCACAATACCGGCCTCGGGGCCCCTCCCCTCCGCTTTATGGCACAGGCCGGCGGCCCCGGCTCCGCACTCGCTGGAGAGGACGGTGCAGCGATGAACCCCAGGAAGGTGGCGCTGATCACCGGCATCACCGGCCAAGTAAGGGGGGGGCCTTAGAGTACAAACGGAACCGCGTCTGTCTTCTACCCCAGTCCTGAGGCCAGGGCTCTGCGCAGCCCCCCGGCGGGGTGTGTGTGTGGGGGGGGGGCGGCCCAGGCCTCTGCGGCTGGGGGGCGGGCGGACCTCAAGGCTCCGTGGCGGAAGGGGAGCGAGGGGCGCCGGTCTCAGGCCTCCGCGGGGAGGGGGATCGGGCCCCTCCGCGGACTGGGGAGCGGGGCTGGCTTGGGGACAAGGGGACCCCCCCCCCCAGCACTCACCGGCGGCGCGGCTGGGGCCGGGTCACTGCGCTTCCCGCCGCCGGTGAGTGCAGGCCCGGCCCTGCTGCAGAGCCGGGGCTGGGGCAGGAAGAGGCGGGGCGGAGCAGGGACGGCGGCCCCGGGGAGGAGGCGGAGCAGGGGGTGAAGGAGGACGCCGCTGCGCAGGGCACCGTATGGGGAAGGACGGTCCCGCGTGAGGCAGGGCCAGGAGGTCGTGACACGTGTGAGTTGCTTCTGTCTACACGTGTCTCTGCTGGGTTGTTAGCTAAGTACGGTAACCCCTGCAATGTCCCACACATGAGCGCGTATCCGCTCCCTGCTGTGCACCAGGATGTATTGGACTGATAACCTGGTAGACATAAGGGTTGCTATTACTTACCAAACCGTATTGGGCTCAACTTCATCCTTAACTGATATTGACTGAAGAGAGACAAGAAATATTTGTAACTGGTTTGTAAGAATGGTGTCTCGCATCTCCCATTTTCTATAGTTTTACAATTTTAAGTATAGCACATCATTTGATATTTACATGCAAAAATGAGGTCACTTGGTTCTTAATATACAGTTTATGTGAGGGCACTTGATTTACAAGACAGAGTTCTTAATCTTGTGTTTAATTCTCATATAAGTGGTTCAAACTTTAAAGTTTGGATCAAGTTTTTATCATTTTTGGGAGAAAAGCAAGCATTTTACTCAGGGCTGGTGCAAGGATATTTTGCACCCTAAGTGAAACTTCTACCCTGTGCCACTACTTTTCAGTGTCCCCAAATCTGGGAGTGCTGGGGGGGGACTCAAGGTCTCAGCACTCGGGGGAACCCAGCGGCATGGGGGACTCAGGGTCCTGGTGCAGGTGGGGGGAGGGGGAGAATTTCGTTCTGCCCTGCAGCCAATCCGGGGCTGGCGCTGAACGGGCCGAGACAGGGGACCGTGCTGGGGCTCCCTTCCAGCCTCCCGGGGGTGGAGCTGGACTCGGCCCATCTGTGAAATGCCCAGCCTGCAGCTCTGCCCCACAGCCTGGGACTGCAGCACAGTGCACCATACAGCAGCAGAGGCCGGGGCTGTCCCTGCACCTTCCCTCTCCCCCGCCCTGCCTATCTGACCTTCCTTGATGGGCCCCTGGACCTGCCCCTTCCCTCCGGGGGGAGCTGCTGCAGCCAGGGCCGGTGCAAGGATATTTTGCTCCCTAGGCGAAACTTCTACCTTGAGCCACTGCTTTTTGGCACCCCCAAATCTTGGTGCCCTAGGTGGGCGCCTAGTTTGCCTAGTGGTTGCACCAGCACTGTTTTTACTAAAGTCAATAGACATGAACTAATAAGAATGTTATAACTGAAACTGGATCCTACAGTGCCTGCAACCCAGTGCCACAATAGGAACTGTATGGTGAAACTGACATTTATTGTCTATCTGTGCAGAATACAAAAGAGAAAACATAAATAGTGACAATTGACTGAAGGTGGAATTTGCCCGCAGAACACTATAATTGAGGAAAGACTGGGATTGATTGAGAATATACTTGAACAGTGGTATTACCTTCTAATGACATACCTTTTATCCCAAATGCATTCCTTTGATTTAGCACAGCTAGATCTTTTGTAGGCCATAGTCATTGGAACTCATTAGATTCCAGAGGATGGGCCATCAGAACCTGTTCTTCTGCCTAGCGGAGAATGGAGACCTGAGCCTTACCTTATTCACCCCCCCACTCCCTGCCCCTTATCCAAGGGCCCAGCCCGACCCCGACCCCCTTACCATGCCGCTCAGGCCCGCCGGAGCAAGACACGCTGCCCTCCCAGAGCTCACAGTTCCGCCCCCTTACCACGCCGCTTACAGTGTCAGGAGCTCCGGACCCGCTGGAGCTACAGTGCTGCCCCGGAGCAGCAGGCCAGAGCACGGGCAGTGCGGTGCGCTGAGGCTCGGGGAGTGGGGAGAGGGGCTGGAGCAGGAGCTCAGGGACCGGTCAAGAAGGGCTCACGGGCCGGATGTGGCCCACGGGCTGTAGTTTGCCCACCCCGTCCTAAGTGCTTATCAGTCTGGCTGATTGACCTTCACAGGGAAACTTCTAACTAGCTGCAGCGACTCCTTAGACGAGGTGTTTGGAGCAGTCACAACGTTGAAGTTATCCTGTGTGTCCCTCCTGTTGCCCAGACCCTTCTTCCTCCCAGCATCAGTGTTCTATTGGCCTCACTTACTCCATAGTGGGGATAGTGGTAATTCCATACCTCTGTGAGAGACTCAGTAACACAAGAATCACGGTAATGGAGCTGAGCCCTTTTCCATTCTTTCCCTTCCCTGGCTCCCCCACACTCCACCCCCCACAACAAAACAAAAAGCTCTATCATCTTCAGGCACCTTTTGAGCCCAGGATAGATGAAATTTTCTTCCTCTTTAGTCAAACTCAGGTTTACCTCAGAAGGTTGCAGTTCCCTGGGCCTAAAGGGGAGCGGCAGCATAAAAAGCGGATCAGCAGTCTGGTTTCCAGATTGTTCCCCGTTCCACGAATGCAATTTAGTGGTAAGACCAAAATTCCTCCGACTCTGCAACAGACATGAATGTCTCCCTCTGCAAAACTGTTAGGTAGCTTTCCTTTTGTGCCATGTACGCTGCTGCTCGGTAAAATTTGAGTTTTATATGTTTCACATCAGTTTTTTTGCTCACTTGTTCTGTCTCTGCAGAACAGAGTGAAGTGGCTATGGAGAGACTAGTAGGGTGTTGACGGTAGGAAGAAGGGGAAAAGAGGATTATTTTTTTCTAATAAAATGGGTTAGAGCAAGTAGGATTTAGAGCTCCTCTTTGTAAAGGTCCTCAACCATCCTGGCTATTGTAGTTCTAATTTTTCCAGGTAGCATAGGATTTATCTGAATTGGGAGGATAGCATATGTGTATTACCCTATGTCTCTCAGAGTCTGGGTCTCTTTCTCTCATTTTTTGATTTATTTGGCTAAGGAACATTAATCCAGTTCCCCCACTTCTTCACGGAGCCTATTACTTTTCCCAGCAACTTTCTGGGTCCTCCTTATACTGGATTCCTATATACTGGTTGAGATGCTCTTATTTCTGCGTGGTCTAGGTCTGCAAATACTTAGGCAAAGATGTTGGAAGTAAAGGAGAAAGTAGTGGTATCAGAGCCTGCCTCCTTCTGGCCCTATTTCTGAAAAATCACTATAGCCCAGGGATAGGCAACTTATGGCACAGGTGCCAAAGGTGGCACACAAGCTGATTTTCAGTGGCACTCTCACTGCCCAGGTCCAGGCCACCAGTCTGGGGGGCTCTGCATTTTAATTTAATTTTAAATGAAGCTTCTTAAACATTTTTAAAACCTTATTTACTTTACATACAACAATAGTTTAGTTCTATATTATAGACTTATAGAAAGAGACCTTCTGAAAAGGTTGAAATGTACTAATGGCATGCAAAACCTTAAATTAGAGTGAATAAGTGAAGACTCGGAACACCACTTCTGAAAGGTTGCTAATCCCTGCTATAGCCTGTGATTGTATGTGAGGTTGGGGGAGGTGGAACAGGGGACATAAGCATAGTCCTTACAAAAGCTTTGTTTACCACAGGTTAAGATCCTTTGCTAAAATTACAAGGCAGACTGCTGCAAATCCGTTAAAATCTGTTCGATTTCTTTTGCCACTCCTGCTTTCTACATGCATTGTTGAGCAGGCACATTTCCTCCTACGCAGATTAATTATTGCAGCAATTTATATGTGCTCACTGGAACCTGTATTTGCTGCACCTGCTCTGGAGATGGAGGACTTCCTTCTCTGGGAGTGCCCACCTGGCTGGTGCTAAAGTCTTAAATTAAAACAAAGAAAAATGAAAATATACAATCTGTCATAAACCAACACCACATAAAATCATAAATTAAAAATAGAAAACACAGTAAGTTTTCCAGACAAGTTGGTTGATTTTCTGAGATCTGGGCTTAGTTTAGTTCTAGGTTGCTTTGAGCAGTAGTTAGCCTTATATTCTTAACTTGATTTAAGGTTGTTTTAGAATAATGGTATAACTTGTAGGTCTGGATTAGTTGCATTATTGAATTGGAACATCCATATTAAAGAGACTGACGCAGTGTGTGGATGACAAATATAACGTACACGATAAGCAAAGTCTTGATCCAACTGGTTTGTCAGCTACAGGAATGTACTTTCTTTGGGCAAAGTATTCTGCAGATCTTGGCTTTTTTCCTAGTGACGTTACTAAGGTAGTTGAGTGTAGATAAACTTGTTTGTCAGGTAGAAGTGTGGTGGCTGTAGTATATTTGAACAGTGGGCTGGGAGAGGAAAAAGACCTTTGTAGTTTGTTACTGTACACAGTCAGTACTGAAAAAAAAAACCCCTCTGAAATATTTTCCAAGTTTTATACTTAATTATGATCTGGCCTAGTCATCTGTTTCCCTTGAAATGCCATATAACAAAGAGTTTTCGTTGGCTACAGTGAAATCTAGTGTAGGGGAGAGAGCTCTTTCTCAGCAGCTGTCCCAGTGCCCAGATACAAGCTCATGCTATGGAGAGAGTCAATGGGAGAAAATTGTGGCTCTAACTACTTCCTGTACTTCACTCCCTCCCCTCTGGATAATAAGTATCTATCTTTGTTGTCTTCTGGCATTTCCTCTTTATCTTGAAGAGATGCCATGTCTTCATTCATTCCGCTGTCCTGGGTGGGTATGCACTACTCTCTTATTCTAATGAGTTGGTTCCGCCACAGTAGGGTTGAGGCATGCGATTAACAGAAGTTGTGCTGTCAGTTTCAGTTCTCTACCTGTTCTGGCACTTCTCATGAGCGTTTGTCACTTCATTTTTGAAGCACTGTCTGTGTACCACACTATAAATAAGAATAAGTTAAAAGTTGAAGGAAATCTTGTGCATCAATCCCTAACTTGTAATGACTGAGTGTATATCATTAGTAGTAACACTTCACCACTTTTTTTCGTATTCTGATCCATGAAATGAGTGAACCTCTCTAAGAGCATGAAAATGTAAGACTGGTATGCATAGAAAGAAAGGAAGCGCCAAATAATGCAAGGAATATCTGTGCATACTCCTCTTCCAGTTCTTTCAGATATTTGCTTTCTACTTTGGAGGCTCTTCTGCTGCTAGCAAATACATGCTCCCTGGACTCCCTACCACCTGTCCTTTCCTCCCTGTCTCACATTCATGTGCTCTTGCAAGTAAAGAAACCAGAACTGCAAGACTCCTGCAACGCTAGCCTTGGGCCTCCACATCTGAAAGTTAGTCTATCAGTAATCGTACTGCAGTGGTTCTGTGATGGTACTAAATTAAGCTTCCATTTGACTTGCATACAATTCTGAATATCCTTTTTTATTTTATTTATTTTATTTTTTTTTGGTATTTTTATCAGATTGCCAAGGGATATTTGTCAGTGAAGCAGGTGACAGAATGTCTGGTTTTCTTCCTGCTGTTACTTCTCTCAGTGCTCCCTATCAGAAGTGATGCAGAATTGCCTTCTTGCATTTGGTATATTTATTGATATAAGCCTGACAATTCTTTTCCTTCATACCCCACTAATACAAAAGCTATATTCATAATGTTTTTGCATTTCAGGTAGGAATTTATAGTACTACTGGGGTGGCACAGTCTTTCCCTTAGTGTCTTCTACAGCACTGAGCAGCACGTTGTGAGCACTAAACAGACTCTTGCCTTTCAGTATGTTTATACCTAACCTATATATGCAAAAATACAGAATGCCATGCTGTCTTGTGAGGTCTGGCCTCTGTGAATGAATTAGGTCTAGCTCCCCTGTGCCTGAACAGGTGCTCCTACTTTGGCCAGTGAAGAGAACAGTCCAGCACCTGGGGACTATAAAGGACCAGGAATCTGAGGTGGGGAAGCCTTGGTCAGAGTCAGTCAGGAAAAGTCTGGAGGAGGTGTCTGGGGAAAGCTGCAGAAAGCTCCACAGGCTCTCCCTGAGAAGAGAGAGGAATGAACAGGAAGCAGTAGAGGGGCTAGCCAGCTGTTCTTCCTGAGCCAGAGAGAGCCAACACCAGAGAAGGGTGGACAGGACTGAACTCTAAGACCAGCGGAGGGTGATGCCTGATCAGAACTAGAGAGCCAGACAGGGCAGTATTGGAGAGTCTGGTCGTAGTGAAGGACTCCAGCGCTGTATTTGGTGGATTGCAGTGTTGGGAATCGTTATATGGACTGGGCTTTATTTTACAATAAATTAAGTCCACAAGGGCTGTTTGCACATAGAAAGACTCTTTGGACTATTTCTGGGGACTTCGTAGGAGGGAAACTGAGGCATATCTTGCTGGGGCCTGCAGCTAGAGGGTACTCTAGGTGAGGGATGTCATGTGTCACACCCATATGGAAAAGCTACATTTTACTTCAAAGGTATTTACAAAATATTATGTCGTATTACACTTTGCTCATATGGGCATTGTCTGTACTAACAATATTTTGGATGTGTCCTGCTATTTGTGAGACCACTGGTTGGAACACTTATGTAGACAGGGTTTGGGTGTCTTTACTATCATTGTCTAGATCTGCTCTGACTAAGGATTGTCAATATTGTTTCATTGCTGCCTGTAGGATTCTTCAGTATGTGCAGTGAACAGAGTATTGTTCATTTTGGACTATTGTTTGGGTAACTTCTGAGTAGCAGGAAAGGCAGTGGAGCTGTGGCTATGCAGACTCATAAGGAGAATGTTGCTTCCATTTGTTTGCACTTGGTTCATAGTTCTAAGGTTATATTTCACATGTGCAAATACTAAAATCCCTTATATAAATGTGAGCTTAATTCTCTAGTGAGTTGAGAGAGGTAGTATGTCATTCAGGTTCAGATCTACATGCAATTTCAAGATGACCATAAGTGGAACAATAGTAGTGATGTGCAATAGATGTGCCATTTTTTTCCTGCCTGAAGCCAGAAGGGACTTCCTGTTCATAAATTTGGTGGTCTTGGTATTACAGTGGAGTCGCATCATAGGTGCATTTAACATGCGCGAATTCAACTATATGCACTCCGCTGAGCAGCTCAGCCCACTGCTGGCCTGGGGTTCCATTTAACCAGGCCAGCAGGAGGCTGAGCAGGGCCAGTGGCCGGGACCCCAACTGACAAGGAACAAAGTCGCAAACTAGCAAAGTCACCGATACTCAACTATATGCGATTTTGATCTTACGCGAGGACGTTGGAACCTAACCTCCACGTAAGAGATGACTCCACTGTACTGAAACAAGGTGTCAATTCCCTGACAGGAATGTTAAAATCAATGGTTATAACTTATTTCAGAAGGATTGAGGGGGAATGGCACACAGTCTAAAATGGCATTTCCTGTTTCCAAGTCACTGACAGCTGAGAAAATGATCTGATCCATAAGCAGTCAGATGTCCTAACAGGTAAAGCACAAAATGGGGTATTACAGTACAGACCCATTTACACGCGGATGTCGGGAGTCAAGCTATCACAACCATCTGTTAATGGACTGCGGAGTAAGAGGGCCATTCTGAAATATCTTAAGATACCTATATACACACATGTATAATTATCTAGGATTACATACATACTCACAGTGTCCCAAATATGGCAGGCCTATCTCTTAATAGCACTTTGCAAGAATATATATTCAAATGTGTAATCTAATAAAAACATTAAATTTGCAATAAATCACTAAAACTTTGAAAAAGTACCCGTTTAAGCTAAAAATATAAAAAGCAACTATTTATTATATCTCTCTAGCATGACAATGACTAAATGTGCGTGTACGTCTTTACTAATATCGGCGATCAAAAGGAAGAGGAAATCCCACTAGGCTTACAACACGTTTCCTCTCCGCACTTCCTGTTGATTTCTATGTCAGCGAGTTAGTGAGCAAATGTGTAGCGCTACATAGCAAGTTCCTGTACCACGTGTTAATAAGTCTGGCGTGTTAAATAGGTAGTGCTGGGAGGCATGGTGCTACCGTGCATGAAGTGGATTCGTGTGTAAATGGGTCTGTACTGTAGTTGGTGTCTGCTACAGTCCACCAAATTGCACTAGGAAACAGGATGACTGCCTCATTTTGCCTCTGTCTGCTATATGTAGGTGGGGGGAAAAGCTGTGAGATCATGACGGATTTCAATTTGAGTGACACATTCTGGAGGTCTTACGCTGCCAGCACATCATCATCCTTGGAATTTCTAAATCATTCTAGATGACAATTTCCTAGCTCAAAAAGTGTTGCATCCAACATGGGGGAATTTTGTATTAGACCTAGTCTTAACCAGTAAAGAGGAACTGATCGCAGAATTAAAAATTGATGGTATTTTAGGTACAAATGATCATGAGTTGATTACACTGATAAATGTACAAACAGAATAAAGTCCAGACCAATGATATATGTACTTGGTGCTTTAAAGAGGCCAATTTCACAAAGCTGAAAACAATTTGAGTCAATACAAAAAAAGGGGAATGATAATTGGGAATTCTTTAAGAATGCTTTACTAGATGCCCAAAAGGAAGGAAGGCCATATTGGTTAAAAAGCTGACTGGTTTCAGAAGAGAAATAAGGCAGTGTAAATAAATAGAGTGTGTGTGTATAAACAAATGGAAGAAAGGAGAGGTTGATAGTAATGAATGTAAATCAGAGATGAGGGCAGCAAAAGAACACAGTGAAAACTCTAAGGCTGGCAGAGTTAAAGACAATAAGAAGTATAAATATACTAGGAACAAAAAGAATCCTGACAATGGTATTGGTCCGTTACTTGATGGAAGTGGTGGCATTATCAAGAATAATATGGAAATGTTAGAAGTTTTCAGTAAATATTTCTGTTCTATATTTGGAGAAAGAACAGATGTAGCCAAATCATATTATGATGCTTTTTCCAGTCCGCCAGTATCTCAGGAGATGCTTTAAACAGCCTTTACTAAAATTAAACTTTTTACATCAACCGGTCTAGATAATTTGCATCCAAGAGTTTTTAAAAGTTCGAGTTGAAGAGCACGCTGAAGAGCATGTTGATTTTTCAGTAACTCTTGAAGGACTGGGGATGCTCCAGAAGACAGAAAGAAAGCTAATGTTGTATCTGTGTTTAAAAAGGGTAAACAAGATGACCAAGGTAACTATAGGCTTGTCAGTCTGAAACTGATCTTCTGCAAGGTAAAGGAGCAGTTGATATGGGACTCTATTTTAAAACACACAAACAAACAAAAAGAAGGTAATATAATTAATGTCAACCAACATGGGTTTATGGAAAATAGATCCTGTCAAACTAACTTGATAGCTTTTTAAAAAAAATTACAAGTTTGTGAAAGGTAATACTGTTAATGTAATAACTGAGACTTCTGTAAGGCATTTGAGTTGGTATCACATAACATTTTTATTAAACTAGAATGATAGGAAATTAACACAGCATACATTAAATGGATTGAAAACTGGGTAACCGATAGGTCTCAACATATAACTGTAAATGAGAAATTCTCATTGAGTGGATGTGTTTTTAATGGAATCCTGGAGGGATAGATTCTTGGCCCTATGCTATTTAACATTTTTATCAATGACCTGGAAGAAAACATAAAATCATCTCTGACAAATTTTGCAAATGACACAGTGTGGTGAATAATGAAGAGTACAGGTCACTGATACAGAGCTATCTGGAGAACTTGGTAAACTGGGTGCAAGCAAACAATATGCGTTTTAACATGGCTAAATATAAATGTATACACCGAGGAGCAAAGAATGTGGGCCATACTTGTAGGATGAGGACCATATCTTGGTAAGCAATGACTCTGAAAAAGATTTGGGGACCATGGTGGATAATCAGCTGAACATGAGCTCCCACTGTGACTCTGTGGCCAAAAGAGTTAATGAGATCCTTGGATTCATAAACAGGGGAATCTTGAGGAGGAGAAGCGATGTTATTTAACCTCTGTATTTAGCACTGGTATGACTGCTGCTGGAATATTGTGTCCAGTTCTGGTACCCACAGTTCAAGAATGATGGTGATAAATTACAGAGGGTTTAGAGAAGAGCCATGAAAATGATTAAGGGATTGAAAACATGCCTTAGATTGGGCTCTTTGAATCTATCACTATATCTAGCTTAACAAAGAATATTAAGGGGTGACTTGATTACACTCTTAAAAATACCTAGATGGGAAACAAATATTTAATAATGGGCTCCTCAGTCTAGCAGAGAACATGATCCAATGCCTGGAAGTTGAAGCTTAACAAATTCAGACTGGAAATAAGGCATACACTTTTAACAGTGAGAATAATTAACCACTGGAATAAATTACTGGAGTTGAGGTGTATTCTTTGTCACTGACAATTTTTAGTGAATTTAAATGTGAATTTTTTTCAAAAACAATGCTCTAGGAATTGGGGAAGTTTTATTGTCTCTGTTCTATAGGAAGTCAGACTGAGTTGTCTCTTCTGGCCTTGGAATCTGACACTATGAGCCTTTAAGAAAAGCTTCATACTTATCCCTTGGAGTCTTTATGATCACAGTGTGGTATCTGTTCATAAATGCTTACTCTTTGTAATCACTCTTTGTAATATAAAAATTATTTGGATTTATTCCACTATACAACACAACCACTTCCTTCAAATTTTGCAGAGCTAAAATAGTTTGTTTAAAACAAAAATCAGAAGATAAAGGTAAACTTTGAAGAAATTCAGAAGATACTTATAAGAATTTAAGAATGGAATAATTATCTTAACATTAACTGTGTATCTAATACACCCATGTCTATTCTATCATGTGTCCAAGTAAAATTTTTGTACTCTAGCATTAGTAGTGCATCATGTTCTGAAGAAGAACTCTGTGAAAGCTTGAAAACTTGTCTCTCACCAACAGAAGTTGGTGCAATAAAAGATATATTACCCATCTTGTCTCATATTCTGTTGTCTAATATCCAGTAAGATTACCAGTACAAGCATAGTGTTATAAATATATATCTTTTAAAAAAAATTGTGATATGCAGGTGGACTTCCAAATTATTTAATTTGTTTGTTTGATTCTTTTCCAAATGAGTTTGGAGGGATATTTTTGAAACCCGCCTTTTCAAATCAGGAATTTACATTACAGTCAGGTAAGAAGTTAGCAGAGACTTTTAAAAATAACAGTCCAGATGTGACACAAAAAATCACGTATCTGTTAGTATTACTTACCTTTATCACATCGCATAACATCACATCTGTTGGCTTTTTAATCAATTAAATTACAGTGAAATGTAATGCAGGCTCTGCAAATTGAAAACAACCAGTATTTATAGACATTAAAATTCCCTAAACAATAATGCTGTACTTGCATAATTGAATTAGCTATAGTTCAGAGGATGATTTAAATTAATACCAATTTATAAAAGTTTTAGTTAATATTTAAATGTTTAAACTGGGAAACGTGATAGGGAAGCTGTATATTTGGAATACCTATGTGCTCAATCATTTATATTGCTGTTGGCACTTGCTATCACGTACACTTACCACTTTCATTTAAAACTGATTATCCAGACAAAACCTACAGATTCTGTATTTACAATAGGAATACTTCAAGGAATTTCAGAGTCTGCTAGCAAAACTCTCAGACCCTCATTCTTGGGATAGATTTTGTCACCTTTGCTTAGGTTGTACTCTAGTCCCTATAAAATCAATGGAGCTACTCATGGAGAATCAGTAAAAGTGACTGAATCTGACTGGTACTTGTATTACATGAAATCCTTGATTCCTCTGTATTATAGTCTATTGGAATTATTACATTTCCCATCTCTTTCTTCACTATCACTGTAATAGTGGTGGTGATACAGTACTAGGCAAAGTACATATGCCTGCAGTTAAATTTAGTTTTGTCAATGGTACAAAGTCATATTTTTTTTGGGCTTGTTTTAGAGTTACTGATAAAGTTTGCATACATAACAACATGGTGATTCAGGAAACATTATTATGTGATATAGTAATAATTCATTTCTAGTCCACATTTATATTAAAATATAACCATACAGTTGCTAACTGCTTTTATAAAGATTATTTTTCTGAGATTATTTTTCGAAGACTACTATATTTATTGTGGCATACTGTACTATATTAAATAGGCCCAGACAGCAGCAACTGGAAATGTGTTGGTTTTTTTGGTTAATATCCTGTACCATTGAAGTTTGTGGCAAGCTGTTGACTTAGATGGGACTATGATTGGGATTCACATCTTTTTCTTCTGTACCAGATAATAAAATTAAATATTTATTATCTTCATTTATATTGTTCTTATATTGTATACAACAAGAGATAGTAAATTACAAATAGTCATGTATAATGCCGTATATACATTGGTGAGTAGCTGCAAAATAAACAGAGCCTGGATTATCCTCTACTCTGTCTAACATAGGCCTGGAAATTCTATAGAGGCAGTGAACAAACGAAATCAGAATGTCTTAAAAATCTATAATTCCCAAATACAATTGAGGTAATGTTTTCTTACGATAGTAGTGCTTAATCCTCTTATTTAAAAGGACACTATCATAGTATTTTAAACTGAATTTCCTTTTAACTCCAGTGCAATAGGAAATGCCTTATGGGTTTTCAATGTCCATTTTTTGTTTGTGGCTGCCAGTTGGATTGTGAAAACAAGCACCCCTTTCCACACTTTCTTGGCATAGGGCCTCCCGTTATTGTATGTTGGCAAAGAGAAAAAAACGCTCATTACTTCTTTTTTCCTGTGGGCTGATGATATGTTAAATATCAGCAAAAGAATATTGACTACTGCTTGACAAATAGTGGGAAAGGACTACATTTAGTCTAGCTCATAAAACTAGGAGCAAAAAATTGTCCCTTACTTTATTCCTGGCTCAACAACTAAATGTTTCTCTCTTTTTCACTAAGTTGTTCTTGCTTTAGTGGAATGAGAAGTTCAGTTTAACTGTCCTGTACTGTCTGATGTGTTAGGCTTCCATCTCACCTACCCATACTAAAATGTGCATCACAATGCTCTTATGCTTGCAGACACTATACCTTGGACATTAAACATTCTCATTTCTCTGTTGAATTTTCCAAGGCTTTGTTGGTTCCTTTTCTCCCACTTAGGTATGCTCTTTAGTTTACTGTTTGCATGCTGATGCCTGATGTGCTCTACTTTCATGTTTTTCATGAACCATTTCTTTCATCCCACTATACTTGGCTCCGCATGAACTTTCAGAAGTAACTTTTAGATGAACAGCTAGGTGGCCTTCGTTTTACCCTTCTATAGAAATGTTAAGGTTTTCATGAAGCATTGTGGATACTGCTCAGGAAAATAAGGGATCTGAATTTTGCATTTCTGACTGGGCTAATTCCATTTAAAAGTGCCATGTTGTGAAGAGTAAAATAGCCTAGTGCTTTTATTATTACAGCAAGAATTTAAACCTTTTCAGTCCCTTGAAAATCTCTCTCGAAAGCTCACACTTTGTTTCCTCTGTTGGCTCAGGGAGGCTACGGCATTTCAGTGGGAGTTGAAGACTGTCCATATTTCTCTCATAAAATATCCCTATAATTACTTTCAAATGTTGACTTCATTGTATATGGCCTGTTTGTGTGTGAAGGGCAGGATAGAGGCCAGATTGTAGCCACAGATGACTGGAAAAGGGAGTGGGTGGCCAAAAAAATAAGTAATGAGAATGTTCTGGTAACACAAATGCAAACCCACACTTTTAATGAAAGTTTGAAGTCTTGAGAGGTGCAATGTGCTAGCAAACTACATTGCATCAAATTCAGTTCTGACCACAATTTTAAAGAATCGCAGTGTTGTGGTTTTTAATTGTTTCTATCTGATTCATGCTAAGAAGCAGTTTGTGTTTAAAGGAACACCAACTGCTCTAGTCTGAATTTACCTATTTTTGTAGAAGCAGTAAAGATTACTGTACTTGAGAGAGTTTTTCAGCTCTGTTTGTACATTTGTGCATATAGTTTGTGTGCCATTCACTTTCTAAAAGATAAGCCTATATTATTTATTGACAATTTATCAGGCAAGCTAGAGATGAGGAGCTGTGCCTGAAAATACTTGACTTAAAGGAACACATTCAACCTGAAACCTCATCAAGTATCTTAGTGCTTTATTTATTCTTTCATTGCAGATCCAGGCATGGGAACAATGGCAGTAGAGTGTCAAACTGTTGTAGTACATACAAGTGTGCTGTAGTAGCTTGCATCCATGTGATGACTTTACTCACATAGAGGGAAAAAAAATCCAGAATAGGCACTGTGACTGGTTTGGTCATAGAGACCCTTTGGAAGTGCCAACTGATATGCTGAGACTACCTCTGAGCCCGTTTTCCCTGCCAGCTTGGGAACCCTGCCTTCCTGAGCAGACACATTAGCCTGCCACAAACATAGATCCAGAGTTTGACCCACGTCCCAAAAGCTGCAGACTTCACTGAAAACAGCTTAGCAAGTACTCCTGTATCTAGCACCCAAAGACCCAGCTCCCATTGGGATCCAAACCCCAAATAAATCCATTTTACTCTGTATAAAGCTTATACAGGGTAAACTCATAAATTGTTTGCCCTCTATAACACTGATAGAGAGAGATGCACAGCTCTTTGTTCCCCCAGGTATTAATTACTCACTCTGTCAATAAGCAAAAGTAATTTTTATTAAATATAAAAAGTAGGATGTAAGTGGTTCCAAGTAATAACAGACAAAACAAAGTAAGCAAAATAAAACACTCAGATTTAAGCCTAATACAGTAGGAAATTGCATACAGGTAAATCTCACCCTCAGAGACGTTCTAATAAGCTTCTTTCACAGACTGGGCCCAATCCTTTCCCCTGGTACAGTTCTTGTTAGCTCCAGCTCAGGTAGTAACTAGGGGATTTCTCATGACTGGAATCACCTTTGTTCTGTTCCATCCCCTTATACAGCTTTGTCCCAAGGCAGGAATCTTTTGTCTCTGTGGGTGCCCACCCCTCCTTCTAAATGGAAAAGCACCAAGTTTTTCGATGGATTTCAGTACCAGATGACATGGTCACATGTCCTGTGAGTCCCCGAGCCTACATTCTTCCTGGCCTGACTCACAGGAAGGCTTGCAATTAAACAGAGCCATTTACAACCAGTTGTCCTTGTTGATGGGAACCATAAAGATTTCAAGGCACAATTAATGGCCCACATTTTGCATAATTACAATAGCACCTCAGAGTTATATTTAGTATTTCTAGTTTCAGATACAAGAACGATACATTTATACAAATAGGATGAACTCACTCAGAAAATGAATATCTTTCATAGAATTGAATACCCTTCATGCAAAAGGTCTCTTGTAAGGTATCATTACAAAGCTTATCATTTTCTGAGTGATGTCATCCTATTTGTATGAATGTATCATTCTTGTATCTGAAACTAGAAATATTAAATATAACTCTGAGGTCCTATTGTAATTATGCAAAATGTGGGCCATTAATGGTGCCTTGAAATCATGATGGCTCCCATCAACAAGGACAACTAGTTGTAAATGGCTCTGTTTCTCCCCCGGACCTGCCGCGGCCCGGAGAGTGGCGCCCCTCCCATAGTCCCAACCCAGCCCCAGCCTGGACCGGCCAGGGGAGAGGCACTTCTCCCGCGGCCCCATCCCAGCCCCGGATCTTCTGTGGCCGGGGGAGAGGTGCCTGTTCCTGCCGTAGCCCTTGGGCAGTCTACATCCCAAACCTCTCATCCCCAGATCCACTGTAGAACCTGCACCCCCAGCCGGAGCCCTCACCCCCCTGCACCCCAGCCTTGAGCCCCCTCCCATACTCTGAACCCCTTAGCTCCACGCCCATCACATGAATTTTGTGTTATGCACCAATATGGAGGTTATGTGTCACATATCACCTCAGTATTGGTGCACGTAACAAAATTCATTTCGCACATACGTGGGAAAAATTAGAGGGAACACTGCTCCCAATAGTATATTCCTGATAAGTGTGTGTGTGTGTGATTCATTTAAGTGTTGAATTTCTCCCTTTTTTCTCAAATAATTGCTGCCCCAAGATCAGTTTAAAGAGTGCTGCGTCTGTTTTCATATATACTTGTGGATAGTTTTTCGTTGATATTTGATTGCATTGTATAGAAGAGTACATCTGCTTCATTGAAGAATTACAGGTGACTTAATTTCAGATATTCACTAGGGAAAATGTCTTCAAATCTCCTGATGTTGTTTGGTGTTTGAGCACATGGTAACCAAGTTTAGAAGTTCTAAAGCATTTGACAGCACATCAGCAGCATTTTTAAATAATAAGCTAACATGGTCTTTACATATGAATCTGTTACATTCTTAAACAATACATTTTAGAATAAAATATACTGTGTGACAAACCTCCAAGTCTGTACTTATGGGTCCTGCGCTTCCTGGCAGATTTAAGGGCCTCAGAAACTCATCTAGGCCCCAGAGTGACCTCCCTTTCTCAGTATAATTGGCAAGAGTCACCACCTAGTGAGTTACCTTCATCACAGGCCAGTATGGAAGATGAAAAAGGGGGGAGCCCAGGCCCACCCTCTGCTCTAAGCTTCAGCCCAGGGACCCTAAGAGTATCAGCTAAGATGGCTGACCTTTTATCCACAAAACACAATACAATTCCCTGGGCTACTTCCCCACAGCAGTCTCTGCTTCTTCAAACTCCACTTCACCCTTACCTCAGGGCCTCCTTCCTTCTGGATATGTTGTCCACCACTCAGTCTCACCAACAGCACAACCTCCTTCCACAGCTCCTGACACCCACAGCCCACCTGACTAACTGGGAGGCTTTTATCTGGTTTCAGCCAGTCCCTGATTGGCTTCAGGTGTCCCAATTAGGCTAGCTGTTTCTGCTCCTTTCTAGAAGGTTCTTAATTGGCCCCAGGTGTCTTGATTGGCCTGGAGTAGCCTTTGTTTGGCTATCTAGGGAACAGGGACCTGCACATCCTGAGACTAATATACCTGCTTTCCAGCACTCTCCTGTATCCTTCTGGTCTGACTCCGTCACAACTGGTATGTAGTTTGTTCTCAGAATACCTGTAGCCTGTTAAGCCCCATTTCTGCAGTAATTACCTACTCTTTTTTTTTTTTTAAAGCAAAGTCCTGTTTGAGGTATTGAGTTATATCCAAAATTGGATTTATTTTCCATTCATAAATTATATGAAATACAGTAGACTTTTTAAATTTATATTAGGGAGCACTTTTGTGTTTTACCCATGGTTATAGGCATTGTTTCCTTGAAGTGGTGCACGTGTGCGCAGGCACACACATCCTAAACTCTGCGCACATGGCAAAACACTGTGGGCACAAAAATTTGCACAGTAGCACAAAAATTTGCACAGAAGAAATGTTTTGCGCACATGGCCTGTCAAAAATTAGGGGGAACATTGGTTATAGGCCTAATATACCTGGTTCTAACTGAAAGCAGTTTTTGCAGGTGGGTGTTACTTTCCTGAAAGTAGAACAGAACTGCGGATATAGCCTTAATCATAGTGCTAAAACCAGCACTATGACTGTTTTACTTGTATCGTTAATAAATGGTGTCTTACTGGTGTTTGCAGTAAATTGTCAAGACAACCTTGTAAGTTTCTAAACTATCATATAAATTTTCATAATACCCTTTTGACAGACCAGTGGGTTTCAGTCTTTTTTCATTTGTAAACCCTTAAAAAATTTCAAATGGAGATGCAGACCCTTTAGAAACCTTAGACATACTCTGTGGACCACCAGAGCTCTGCGGACAATAGGCTGTAAACCGCCGAGATGACTCTTTTCTTGTAGGATCTTTCACGTTAACCAAAATTCCATATTTTTGAAACTATCATTGCTTTTAATGATCAAGGCAAACAGGGGGCTGTGAGGAGGAAAAAGTAGTAGAAGAAACTATCTTCCTGTTATGATCAGGACTGATACAGTCTGTTTTAAAATTTAGTCTACTTGAAAATAAGTATTTCTCTCCGTATTGCAGTTTTTCACCATGTGCATTCAGCTGCCAGGATTTCCTAGGTGGCAGCGGAAGTGGTACTTTCTTAAGTAAATGCTTGAAGGGGTATTTGAAGTAGAGACTTTGCTACCTTTTCCTGTCCCTCACCCGCAACATCAACATGAACTTTGAACATGCCTAGCTATAGGAACTTCCTGGAATATGTGTAAGTTCATGTTGACACTGTATAGCTATACCTATCATCTGTTCTATTAAAGCATATAAAACCAGCATTTGATTGAAATATGCTGCCCTTTGCTTCCACGAGGTTCCAGTTTAGGCACCAACATTAGGAAATCAATTAAACAATTTGGTGCATAGTGTTTGGTCTGGAATAATTTAGTTAATGTTTCTCTAAGGTCTCTGGGGAGTGACCCACCCTCTTTTGTTATAGTGAGAACCAAAAACTCATTATTCACTTCTGTGGTTACTATTTCTAACCCTATTAAAGTAGTTGGGGATTGATACATTGATTCTCTTGTGTACAATAGGATTAACGCTCCAGTGCATAGAGCTATCCTGCCTACTAGAGAAATGAATTTGAGAGCAACTGGAATTCGGGATTGACAAATTCCATAGCCCTACTTCTAGGAATGGCTTTTTAAATTGCTTTTTTTCCTTTCTGTTTTCAATCTTTCTGTCTTGGCTCAGATTGAAAACTCTTCTGGGCTGTTGTTGAAATTTGAATTGTGGAAACAGAGGTAGACCAGAATTGGTACAAAAAGTATTTGGTTTTTACAGCTGATACTTGCTGATGTTCAGAAAATGTGTGTATCTGAGGGAGACTCATTATAATATATTACTTGTATAGATTTTATGGTATATCAAATGTAGTATGCATAGGCGTGTATCTATATACCTGCACAGAACAATTTATTGTACAATGAAGTACTTTATTTGGATATAGTTAATGTATTTTGAAACAGTTGATCCCTTTATTTATTTATAGGTACAGGAACTCCTCACTTAACGTTGTAGTTATGTTCCTGAAAAATGCGACTTTAAGTGAAACGATGTTAAACAAATCCAATTTCCCCATAAGAATTAATGTAAATGTGGGTGGGGGAGTTAGGTTCCAGGAAAATTTTTTTCACGAGACAACAAACATTCATCTATCTTTCTATCTATCTACATACACACACAGAGTATAAGTTTTAAACAAACAATTAATACTGGTACACAGTGATGATGATTGTGAGCTTGGTTGCAGTAGAGGAGTCAGAGGGTGGGATATTTCCCAGGGAATGCCTTACTGCTGAATGAACTAGCAATTTGCTGAGCCCTCAAGAGTTAACTCTCACACTATACAATGCAACAGAAAAGGAGAGAGAGCAGAGGAACGCACCCTGAGAGATAGAGATGCACATTCTCCTTTAAGTATCAAGAGTGGGGTCAGAAGTACACTGCTTTGTTAATTAGATCAGCAAGCTTCCCTCTGTGGTGTGTCTCCTCTGCTCTCTGGAAGATGGGGTGTGCAGGAGGAGGGGGGAGGGAGACACCCTGACATTAGCCCCCCTCTTCTTCTCCACCCCCACAGCAAGCAGGAGTCTGAGGGAGCAGCTCCAAGGCAGAGGGCAGGAGCTGCACAGGACAGTGGAGGAAGGGGTATATGAATACGGGCAACTGAACTGCTGGCAACTGATAGCCTGCTGGGCAGCTGACGACATTAGAAGGGAGCATTGCAAAACTTTAAATGAGCATGTTCCCTAATTGATTAGCAACGTTACAACGAAACTGTGTTAACCAGGGTGACTTTAAATGAGGAGTTACTGTATTTAGAAACATTTAATCCCCTTGAATTATGGACAAGTTTGGTGTTAGTCTTCTGAGGAATTGGGTGTGTGCCATTAATTAACCATCAGTTTTATTTATTTATTTAGGGTTATTTCATGATTGCTTGACTGTAGCATCAAGTTTTTTATTTTTTAAATCTATAAATATGTAACTTTCACGTTATTGCTTATACACAAATTATAATTCTGTTAATGTGTAAAGACAAGACACTTAAGTAAATCCTGTTTTTCCTTTAATAACTCTTTATCAGGGTTTCCTTTAATCTTTTTATTACTTTTTCCTTTCTGAAATTTTAAAAAATTGCAGTTTGCACCCAAAACTGCTCATTATCCTGAGGCACTATTCATTCAATGGAGGGGTAGGTCCTACCATGATTTTCCTGGTTGTGCTGCTTAATAGTAGCATTCTGCTAGTAAAGCTGTCCACCTAGAGGTAAAAGTCAAATGGTGCCATTTACAGGACAGAATTAATATAAAAGACATACATACTTCATACAAAGGAAAATGGTAGTAAATGAAGTCTGTGTTTTTCTTACAGAAGAAAATATTTGTAGCCAGAGGCTTTCATTACATAGCTTTTATTTGGTACATCATTGCTATTTCCTCTTTCAGAAGTGTCATAATACATCAGTTTTGGGGTCTCTTTCTCATAATAATATGTACATTGTGAAAATTCTCCATCTCCCTGTAGGCTTAAAAATAAAAAGTGAATTAGCCAATCTAATATCACTTCCAGGTGTGTGCACACTCTGATTTGAAAATAGACGACTTTCGATGAATACATTTTCTAAAATAGCAATTGCCCACATTACTTTGGCTTACAACAATATATTATGAAGCACTTTTTTCCTCAGTGCATTTGAACACCCACAGCTTATACTCTGAGAAGGAAATGAATCAGACTTAAACCTTGATTAACAATCTGGTTACGAATTTATTATTACTGATGGTAAGTGCTATATGTGTACAAGGTAATGCAGCCATAAAAGGCTTTCTGTGCCCAGTACATTTAATTATTAGATCTTACGCCATCTCTTTCTTAGTCCTATTCTTTTACCAAGTGTTCTATAGTCTCATGTTTAGTTCCAGTATAGCAGTTCAGCTCTGTGCCATCCACTTCCTCTGGATACCTGGCGAGAATCCCAGCCACTGATTTTTGTCAGGAAAAATCTTGTCAGTAGAGTCATTGTCGTCAGCTGCTGCTTGTTACCAGCTTTGAGGCTATGTTGATGGCTAACTTTAGAGCTGACATCAGTTTCTTAGTTTCTCAGTTTGAATGGGAAGGGAAAAAACTCTTCAGTGAGCAGTTGTTCAGACGCCCATATGGAATTATGAAGTATGCGTCTTTCTAAACACTGTCTCACTGTGTCACAGCTGGACTGCTCCACTGTGATGCAGCTAGATAATAAAACACTGCTTCAGGATACATCTATCTATCTTACCCTGGGAATTGAAAGAATTGCCAGTTTATTCCCAAAGTCAAGCTTTTCTCATGATTGAAAAAAGCCACTGAGTCGGCCAACATAATATTTTTTTACTATTTAAAGATTTAGTCTTGTTTAGATGTGCAGAGATTTTCATACTTAATACCTTTTTGTACTGAGGAATTATGGAATTATTGCATTAAAGAATAATTTCAGGAGGTGCTGGAACTGACCAGAAAGTAATACTTTTCTTTTGATCTCCATAGGGTAATTTTTAGAAATTACTCATTCTAGGTGTTTTCAGTGTAGTAGTTTTTTGCATTGGCCATTCGAGTAAGTTAATATTTTATATTGCAAAAATACCTTCAGGAGTTTATTGCTCTGCTTTAATGTCAACCGTCTCTCTCTTTCCCCTTCTCCCCCCTCATTCTGCAATCCTTCCTCACATCCATGTTACTCATGGTTGCACAACTGAGTTCTTCTGTTTCTTTTAAAAAGTATGTGGATTTGATGCTTGTGAAGAATGGACTAGACAGAACCCAGGCATATTTGTGTAAACTTCCCTCCTCCTGACTGGATTCCTGCCAATGCACCTTAGTCTATACCTGCAATAATCCTAAATTGCTGCTCTTCTGTGCTGGGCCTCTGAGTAGAGCCTTCCAATTGTGCCAAATGGGCCAGATTGCATGGTGGTTTTTGATATGGATCAAAATCCCAGGCCCACGGTGGCAGAAAACATATAATATGAAGGAGTCTTTCCTATCTTATTCAAAATGTCAATTCACTTTAATAGGAGTAGAAAGAAGCTTATATATATTTTTTATATATATTGCATCCTGGGATATATTTGAGGACAGGATTTGTACAGGGATGAGTCGCGCTTGGGCACAAGGGATTGTGGTCTGTAGAGAGCACTCCTCTCCAGATCTTCTAATGCAGCGGTTCTCAAACTATTGAGAACCGCAACCCTTTTTTGCTTTCACTTTCAGCATGGCGGACCCTTGTGCATCTGCCGAAAAGCCTCCAAATTGAACAATTCTACATTTGGCGGCTATTTTCGGCAGACATACAAGTGCTCCTGAAGTAGTACTGCATGTCCACCGAAAAGCTGCTGAATCTGGAAGTAATCTATTCAGCGGCTTTTCAGCGGCGCAAAGACCTCGTGACCCCTCGGGAGGCGGCCGGCGACCCCCTGAGGGGTCGCGACCCCCGGTTTGAGAACCGCTGTTCTAATGCAACCCTACATTCCTGAGTCTCACCATTCCTTAGCTGTCAGCAAGTATATGTGAAACCCTCTGGGAAAGTTTGTACGTCATTCTCCTCTAGCGCTAGAGCAGGGGTGGCCAATCTGTGGTTTTGGAGCCAGGTGCGGCTCTTCAGAAGTTAATATGTGGCTCTGTGTACAGGCATTGATTCTGGAGCTCGAGCTACAGGCACCAACTTTCTAGTATGCTCGGGGGAGCTCACTCCTCAACCCCTGGCTGTGCCACAGGCCCTGCCCCTGTGCCACACCTTCCAGCCCCCTCCCCCGAGCCTGCACTGCCCTCATTTCCGCCCCCTCACTCCCGATCATCCTGCACGCTGCAAAGCAGCTGATAGGGAGACGTGGGGAGGGAGGAGGAGGTGCTGATCAGCAGGGCTGCCAGTGGGTGGGAGGCGCTGGGAGAAAGGGTGCGGGACTGATGTGGGGGTTGGAGACATATTATGGGGCTCTTTGGCAATGTACATTGATAAATTCTGGCTCCTTCTCAGGCTCAGGTTGGCCACCCCTGTGCTAGAGGATGGCAATCTACTATTGTTATTAGTTAGTCCCTTAGTGGCAGAAGTCTGGGACATAATTAAGGTTATCCAGGCAACTTTAATTCTTGCATTTCCTAACTTTTGAGTGCTTGACTTTGCAAGCTTAATGATGTTCTTTTCACGTAGTTTGTGTGTAATTTCTTAGGGTTTTTTTTTTTCTTTTTGGAATTTTGCTTTTTCAAAAACCTAAGAAATTACACTCAAACTACATTAAAAGAACATCATTAAGCTTGCAAAGTCAAGCATTCAACAGTTGGGAACTGCAAGAATTAAGGTTAATTAGGTCCCAATGCATTATGAGGATCTTCAGTCACATGATCCCATACTGTCTTCCTCAACGTGCTAGCTCATTAGTGTCCATAATAGAAAGTGGTCATTGAATTTTTGTCATTGTTCAGTCTTTGGCCCCATGTCGTGTATTACTCAAACCCTGATCTGGAAACAGAATTATTGATTTCCTCATGGGCTTTTGTGTATCGTGTTGCTCATCACTATAGTATCAGGATACTTCACAAATATTAATTAATTTATTGTGTCAACATCCCATTACAAGTGTATTATCTCCAGTTCTTAAATGGGGAGTTGAGACAGATGTTAAGGTCCAAAGTTACCACTACTTTTAGGTGCCCAGTGTGGGAAACCTAGGACTTGACTATTTTAGATATACATAGCATTAGATAGTACTTCATATGTTCAAAGCACAGCTCCAGTTGCGGCTGTACATGCACAGTACTTCTACAGATCAGACTCATCTATTAGAATCTATCAGGTCAACCTACCACTCTGGGATCTGTTGATTGCTTGACATTAGCTTGTGGAAAATTTTATGGCTTATCTATTTTAAAAAACCAAAGAAATAAGTTAAAGACATCATTTCAGTTTTATAAACTGCCACTGAAAAATGAAACAAAGATGTTGTGTTTGTCACATAATTAAAGTAAATTGACCCTGATGTCTGTTCCAAAGTCACTGCTTCCTACAATGTACAGTGCTTAACTCATAGCATATTAATTCAAATACAATTCTGCTACTTCAGGATCATGATAACTAGGCTTGAAAGAATTAGATTTTATTAGTAGAGGTTGGTAAAAGTTAACTTCACTATATATGCACACAAATGGTGAGAAAATATTTCCATCAATGAAAATTAGCATTTACAGGCTGGCAAAGAAAGAAGAATGTTGCTTGAGAACTTAGTTTGATTTAAGGATATGTACTTTGTATATTTTGGCATGTGATGTTGACATTTGTGTTATAATGGTAATAAAGGTTTATCATTTTGAATCTCAAGGTGAACTCTCATTAATTAGTGGGACTGTCCCCATATTCTGACAAACTGTGAAAAATGAAATACATTTTTATGAATCTCTAAAGAACAACAGTGATATTATCTGTTGAAATAAACAATCAAATTATGTCAAGCCTCTATATAATCATCTGATGTATTTTTTTAAATGGTAGAATCCCTTCACTATTATGTTAAGTGTCTCTGTAGATTGTATTGCTTGTGGTTTTAAAATGTTAGCTAGAGGTAGTAAACCTCACTCATGTAAACCATATAGAATCATCCAGTAGATGACAAATTGAAATGATGTATATGGAATTGGACTGAAGCTTTTTCATCTGGAGACAATGCTTTGCAAATGCCAGAAAGTTTTGATTATTTGACATCAATTTTAAAAAGTCATTAAATGAACGAAGGGAAACTGTTTTTATAAAACCATATTTCAGCTTCAGAGAACACTAAAGTAATTAGTATATAAATTAAGTAGACAAACTGTAGACAACTTCTGAAACACATAAATTATAGGTTATTCCTTATATTGGACTAATGGAACGTAATGGTAAAAAGGCAAACCCTTGAGAGCATGACTTGAGCAGCCCCGAAACACTATGGTAATCTGAACAAGTACTTGGCATCAGTATTACCAAAATTTCTTCAAATTACTTGTTTGCCCCAGTAGCAGGAATCTGAAGGCTTGTCAAGCCCTTCAAATTCCTGTCAACTGACCAGTTAAATGATGTCTATTGACTGTCCGTTATTTGATCATAGTCAGCTATTCTAGGAAGAATGCCCTGAAATAGGTGGCCTACATTTTTGATTGCACCATGGTACCATCTGTTAGCAAGCTTACTTCAATATCTTAATCACTCACTTTACTACATGATAATACAACATACTGGGAGGGGCAGAAGCAAAGGTGAACTAATTAAAAGTTGAGCATTTTGATTGGCTGGAATCTTCTAGAAAAAACTATGTATCCCTTTATTTGTATGCCAGGCCATGAGTGTACATAGCAGTTTATGAAGCACATTAAGCAAGTTAGTGTGTTGGTCCTGCCCGGAAGGTCTTATCTAAGATAACTAGACAAACATCCAAAAAGTGAGTGGAGGAGGGAAAGAAGTGTTCAGTCATTAAGGTTCCTCCCCTAAACCAAATGGAAAAGGTGCTCAGCCATTTACCTTTTATTTGATATGGGAGAAGCTATCACAGCTATTAACTCCCTCACCACCTCTCCCACCCTCAACAAATCAAACAACCAACATTAAATGCCCATATAAATAATCCCCTCCAGTTTGCCCACTCAACAAAATTCCCTTAATGATCCAGCCCTCTACCTCCCCGGCCAAACCTTGCTGATAACAGCAGGATCTGTGCTAATGAGGGAGGGTTGACATTACAGTTCCCTCCTGCTGCTTTTGTAATTAGGCATAAGTCTGTATCTAAGGCTAAGCCTACTGGAGATCCTAAAGTTTTACTCCATTTTTTTTCTGTTCTAATAAATTAGTGCTTTGAAAAAGTTGACCATATCTGACAATATTTGACTGATCAATTGACCAATTATTTTGGGACTGGTCAAATGCCCAACCCTAACTTGAATTCTAAAACACCTAACAGTGATCAACTTTTGACCCAAATAATAAAAACAAGTACCCCTCACCTGCAAATATGGTGCCAAATTCTGCATAGATGGCTTCTGATTAGACCTTGATTTGTGTGTAAGGGGAGACTGGAATTTGGGCCACTATATGAGATAATTGCAAATAAGCAGAAATGTGAAACATATGCAGTGAAATAACTAGGGTGGCATTGTGCTATGTTAAAGTTCTCATTGATTTAAGTGAGAGCATTTGTTAGGATTATTGTTGGAATTAGGAGGACAGGATTGAGCCTTTACTTTTGATGTAAAAACAAATCGTGAGTTTGGATATTTGCTTATTTTTGAAATTGCTCAGCTTTTTTAGTTTCTAATATTAAATCACAGTATGCTAAATAGGAGTATTGTTAATTATTGCTTTAAAATTAAAGATTCAGTTTAGTTCACAGAAGGATTCTGGTGTAATATAGAAGAGCTAGAGGCCTTTTTATATTACAGATTTCTCTTTTGATCATAATGCAAGATTGACATTTAAGTAAAGCCAAGATTGTGTTTGTTCATCATTACTCGTCATCTTAATAGACAGAAACAATGATTCAAACAGTTGCACCATTAGAAAGATTTTCAAGTAGTTTCATTTGGAAGTATTCTTAAAGCAAATCTTTTATGTAAGCCCCATTTCTCTCCCTCCTCCACTCTGCTAGATACAGAGCTATATGTTCATGTAGACGTTGGTAACAGTATTTTTTTAATATATTTTTATGCTTTTCCTTTCCAGAGCATAAGGAACTGATGTAAGTGCAGTTGAAGCTTTAGAAACTGACTGTCAGAGATTGGGCAGTTGGGGGCTTGAAGTATTGAAGATATCACTTGTTTAAGGATTTATGAAAAGTCTCTGTTCTGGTGCATTTAGTATTACTGTTTTATTAAAAATGTCTAATCATCTGTCATCAAAAACAGCCAAACCATTTCTTGTTAGTACACTAACTTACACCAGACTGGTTGTGCACTAAACACTAGACAGACTGAATAGTACTACAACTGGCTAAAGAACTGTATTTAATATAACTGATTATTGGAGGGCATGTGTAGGAACGATTAAACAGTTCTGCTTTAAAAAAAAGTTACCCTTCCTTAATGGACTTGTCTGCCAGCTGTTGTTTAAACTGGTGTGCCCCTGCCTTATGAGGTTGAGCAGTTGAAACTACGGTACTAGCCGGAAACCAGGGCATTTATAATTGAGTTCCTGTTATTGGCTTGCTCTAAAGGAAAATGCCAAGTTTTACTAGACATAGTACAGTAGGCTCTCTGTGTGACTCTTGTGTGAATGCTAGTTTGGTATTTTAGACTGTGATTTTTGTTTTCTATTTCAAGACTGACTGACTTTGGTTTTTTTCCCGCCCCAAACTCTTAAGTTTGTTCTGTAACAGAGGATCCCAGAGTCATAGTGGAAGTGGAGGAAAAAGGGGGAGAAAAGTTCAGAGTTGCTTCTGGGACATATAAGGAAGAATAGGACACCAGTTGTAGTATTAAGGGGTGAAGAGCCTACATATGTGACTGTTTTAAAGGCAATTGTGATGGAAGAGCATTTCTGATAATGAAGCAAAATCTTCCTGTAAATCCTATCTTCACTATTAGGAAAATATCTTCAAATATGGCATTTTAACCTATTAAATAATAGATTATAACTTGGACTGTAATTTGAATTTATAAAAAGGAAAGAATTAACGCACTGTATCTGAGGGCTCTTGCACCAGTGGGCCACCTTTAATTAAACAAAACCTTATTCTTCTGTTTCCAGTTGATTTGTCTCTGCCAACAAATAATTATACTTCACAGTATTTTTATGACTATCTTTAACAGAAGCCAGATAAAGAAAAGACACTGTATAATCTTTATGAAAACATGAATGAACATTTCAAAGTAATAATCATCAGTATTTTTTAAAGCCATGTTCTGAACATTTTAAAAAGATGCTTTGAAAGACTTAAAGATAACAAGTGATAACCTACCAATTAAGATATAGACTTGGTAAAGAAGAGGAGAGATGAGGGAATGCTTTGACGTGTGCATTCTATATTTGAACAGTTATTTAGCTTTTCCTCTGGAACTAATAAGGTCTTTTGCATTATTAGAAACAAAACACATTTTCATATGGCAAATCCACCCATTTTCATACTCTTTGGCCAACATTATTTTAAAACTAATTAATCTTTCTGTCCGAATAGTTCTCTTATCATAAAAACCCTAGACGAATTTACCTTTATAATAAAAATTCCATTGAGATGCTTGCAGATTAGGATATTGTAGGCACATGAAAATTAACCCGTAGGGAGAGCTAGTAAATATAGTGTTTCAGTATTTTGCAGTGTAAGCATTGTTCAGTATTGTTGTATCCATTTAAAAAAATAGTGACTAGGGAGCAGCCAACAAATAAATAAATTGGTTGCTTAGTAGTGATGATCTTTAAAGTCCACATACAATTTGGAAACAATGAACATATCTTTTTAAAGAGGTTTCCAAGTTTCAATTTAATACAAAACAAATTCAGAAGCTGTCTAGTTTGGGACTGATGCAGGTAAAAGCAAACTTTTTTGTTAAGCAGTGTTCAATAACTAGTGTAAAGCAATATAACAGTAGTCACTTAAGCCATTTTAAAATATCACATAAGTGTGAGATAGGTCTAGAAGTTTTAAGGAGTCAGATGGTACCTTTACTAGGCTTAAGAAGGGCCAGTACCTTGACTTGTCGTCACCAGATTTTTGGTGTCATGAGCTGAATGAGAGAGGAATTGAACATGTTTAGTAGCCACTTCCATGAGTGTGGGCTGAAATTTTTGATCTGCTCATTCAGATGTCGTCTAAGCCTGCTGCTTTTTCAGGAATTGATTCCAGTGTCCTACTTTTCCACAGAGAAGAGTGCTGTAAGGTCTAGATGACTGGTTGTATCTGGGGTTATTTTTTGAAGTGATAACCTGTTGGTGGTGGTCTGCTTAATCTTCCCATTGAGTAGCATTTGTTGGGCTATCTGATCAGTCAGAATGTTGAAATGTCTGCCTGTCTTTGTATTGTCAGAGTCTACATATGAGTGACCGTGTTTTTTTGCTGTTATGAGTCATATCCATGGATTCGATCAAGTTCTGCCAGAAATTGCTCATGAACGCGTAAAATCCCGACAATAGATGTTCTCCAGTGGCTATTGTCCTCTCCAAAGGGGTGATCTTGGAATTTTCACCTCTATGCCACAGCCCGTTACGATACAGTCAATCATTGTGGGCTCCTTGCTGAGGTACTAATAGTAACAAAGAACTTCCATTTCACAAAGCTAATACAGACTGTGCTGGAGAACAGAAGATTCTTTGAACTGTCTTGGCAAATGGAGCTGATGGCAACTACAGAAGAATGCCTCCCACAAGGTAGTGTCTGAGCACCATTAGTCAACATCTACAGAAATTACCAGCCAAGTTACCCAAGGTGCTTTATCTACACACAGGCTCTGTGCGTCATTAGGAGTTGGGCGCATAGAAAGTACTTTGGTGAATGTACTTAACCACCCTAGGCAAGTACTGTGCAGCCAACCAACTGCACACAAATCCAGCAAAGATACTAGTCAGTGCATTACCTCTCAAAAACTGAGATGCCAAATGTGAACTCTGCACCAGACGTTTGTGACGAAACTCACTCATTCCCTAAATCCCATATATTTTGATGTTACTCTCGACCACATGCACTCCTTTAAAGCCCACATTGAGAAAACTGAAGTAAATCTTAGTATATAAAACAAAATTCTCAGCAAGCTAGTTACTAATGGGGTGCAGATTTATCCATTCTGCAATCAACAGCACAGGCATTTTGCTGTTCCTTTGCTGAATATGCTTGTGCAGTGTGAGCATGGACCTTGGACCTAACACCACCTGCCACTATGTTACAGGATGCTTTAAGCCTACCCATATCAACAACCTCTGCATCCTTGCAGATGTTGCTCCTCCTGAGACGCACCAGGAAGTTCTTAGTAGTGTTGAGCACACAAGGCAATAAACAGGTCCAAGACACCTGCTATATGATAGAACACCAGCATTGGATTGACTGAAGTAATGACAAAATTATCTTGCCACCATTAAACTCCTAACATGGCCACCCAAATACATAAGAGTTCATTTATGGCATTGTCAGGATTGCCTCCCCACTCTGAACTCTAGGGTACAGATGTGGGAACCCACATGAAAAAAGAAATAACCCCCCCAAGCTTATTTTACCAGCCTGGGTTAAAATGTTTTTCCCCAGAACACAACTTCTTCTGTGATTGGACCTGGTATGCTGCCACCACCAAACTAGGTCTAGGGTAGTTTGGGACCCTTCTTTCCCTTTCCACTAACCCCCCAAACTTCTTCCTTCCCTGGAAAGCTTGAGAGAATAAAAAACCCTAACCTCGCCTGATCCTGCGAGACGTGCCCGATCCAAAACCAGGATCTTACACAATGGAAAACAAGCAGTCAGCTTCTTAAAAGAAAGATTTTAATAAAAGAAAAAAAAGAAAGGAATAAATCTCTTATAACCATCAATAGAACAGCATCTACCATAATCAACAAAAGGATTCAGAAACCAAACCTCTCCCCCGAGGCAACTTTCTCCCACTGTTGATATCTCTGCTGAAGCTTACAATATCAAGAAGCACCCAGCCAACACTCACCACTGAGAACCCTCCAAGTGATAAAAAGAAGGTAAACTTACTGACTACAGTACTTGATAGAATCTTATAGTTACAGTGAATAGCTGTGTTCATCCCATAGCTGAGGTGAACAGAGAGAGACCCAGAGAGAAACTGAAACTTAAAATCCTTTGTCTCCTGAGGAATTTCTCATTGGTCAGTTGTCCACCTCTCAGGTTACCTTTAGCTTAACCCCTTACAGGTAAACAATAATTCTAGGCTACTTCACACTTATGACAGGCATGCTAATAGAGAATAACCCTGTAGCCTTTGTGCTCTGGTTTCCACCAGTTGAACACCTACCAAGTGCAGATCATGCCTATCACACCTGTGATGCCAGCTGCTAGAGTGAAAGTGCTCTTCCAGTGACCTGTCAGAGTGCAGTGACAGGCAATTGTATGTGCACTAATGTGGCGGGAAGCAGTCTGAGGACACAACAAGAAGACCTTATTAAGATAGGGGAAAAGGTATCATACCATGAATTTGTAAACTTTACATAATTTGAGGTTTATTTATTAAACCTTCTAGAAACGTATTTTTTTCAAACATAAAAATGTAGTCCTAGCCCTATTGTATGTTATATATTAACATCTAACTATATTCAGTGATCTTTACAGTGGATTTCTGGGCCCAGAAACTCTTAAACTATAGTGCTTTGAATAATGAAAGGAAATGAAAACTTGTGCTTAGATTTTTCTCATTCTCCTGGGTTTCCCGAGGCAAGAATGTAGTAGGAAATTTTATTTGAAATTTGGTATGTGTGTATTACTCCACTAGCACACTAGAGTTCTTTAAAATAGAATAAAGTAGAAACTTGATTCGACACTGATTTTTTTTAACATGGAATACCTCTCAGTTCATTAGAGAAACAAGGTGGATGAGGTAACATCTTTTATTGGACCAACTTTGGTTGGTGGAAGGGACAAGTTTTCAGGTGTCACAGAGCTCTTTCTCTGGTCTGGAGAAAGTAACCAGCGTAACAGCTAAATGTAAGGTGGAAGACATTATTAAGCGTAAGCAGCTCACACATGTTGTAGGAGACCACTTAAAATGAAGCGGGCACTTAAAACCACTGCAGTCACAAGACAAAGAAGAGTTAATAGGCAGCAGAGTGTTACTGGTTTTATGTCTCATTACAAAATTTGTATCTTGGAGTTGATGATTTTTAGTGTCCAGCAGAGTTATGAATTTCAGTTTCCAGGCTTGTCTTTTTAAAGGTGTTGCGTGGGTTTCCTGTGAGGACAAGGACTGAGATGTCAGATATGGAGTGATTGTTTTGTGAAAAGTGTATGCCCATGGGTGATATGATGCTTTTATCTTTCTTTTTATATTTATTCATTGGAGAGCATAGTGATTGCCTGGTTTCACCCATGTAGTTGTTGGGGCATTTGATGCACTGGATGAGGTACACCACATGTTATGATAGGCACGTGTAGGACCCAGGGATCTTGAAAGGTGTATGTGTGGGGGGGCTATTATTCATAGCAATGGAGATATGTCTGCATATTTTGCATCTGTTGTTGCAAGGTTTGATGCCACTTTGAGTTGATTTGACTTGGTCTATAGGAAACTAGCTTGTGATGATCTTAGTGAGGTTGGAGGGGTTGTTTGAAGATCAGAAAAGAGGGCTTGGGAAAGATTTTTTTCAGGATGTGGTCCCCATCAGGTATGGTTTGTAATAGTTTGATGCCCAGTATACATTCCAGTGTGGGGTGGTATGTGACAATTTTGTGGATGATTTTCTTTTTCTGTATTGAAGGAAGTTCTTTCGGGGTATTTGGCCCATTCTGTAATGTGATCTGTTTCTCTGGTAGAGTATCATTTGGTGAAGGCAGTTTTAAATGTGTTAAGGTGCATATCCTGGACTTACTACAGAATATGCTCTGAAGAGGATCTGAGAGCCTGGCTGTAGGTAACTGATTTCTTGGTTTCTGGAGTGGTTACCTCTGTGGAGATAAGTGTGTTGATTTGTGGGTTTTGTGTGTATCACTCTCTGTAGAGTTCCATTTCTGAAGCTAATTGTGGTGTCCAGGAAATTGATGCTGGTGTGGGCGCTCTTATCGAAAGAATATAGGGGCTTATAAAAACCATCCTCAAATCACGCACTGGACAAAGGGCTAGTTTCCTCTAGGACACAGCTGACTTCCTCCAGAAACTCTGCAACATTGCCAACCTTCTTCAGAACACCATTCTTGCTACTGTGAGTGTCATCTCCCTGTACACCAACATCCTTTTATTATTGATTAACTTTATTATTAGTTGTCTGGAATTACCTGACAAGTAAGTGTATGGTGCAGTTCATTCAGTAACTCCCTGGAAGGCTTCTGCCAGGCCCCCCTCTTTTTCCATCGAGGTCCCACAGCCAACATTTTGCTGGGACCTTACCATCTACCCCCAAATTGTAGGAGGGTTAAGTGGGCTATAAGAAAGTGGGCTCCCTACCATACCATTCATTGGAGTCCCCCCCACTCCCATTCCATTCCTTTAACCATTATCTTTTTTTATGTCCTTTACCAAGCCATATATCTGGTCATTGTGTACCTTCCCTAGGGATAGTACTTGCACCGGACAGCTGCCCCACACTTACATAATGAGTTGTGACATGTAGTTGAACTCTGTGCCTCATGTTAACAAAACCTGCCCTGAACCAACGAACCCCTCCCCCGACTCCACCTAGACCATTCTGGTGATGAGGGAAAAATTCTTTCCCAGCCTCCTTAAAAAAGAGATGGCTAGTGTGATGCCCACAACAGGTCCTACCAAACCTGGTATTTTTCTACCTAAAGGGGAGGGTGCTACCTCACCTGCTCCATGGAAAAGGGTTTCTCCCACCTAGGCTTTTGCCTTTTCAACAGTTCCACTCTTCCAGTCCCAGGGGATGAGTAAGGTTGCCAACTTTCTAATTGCAAAAACCCAAACACCCTTACCCTGCCCCTTCTCTGAGGCCCCACCCCTGCTCGCTCAATCCCCCTTCCTCTGTTGTTCGCTGTCCCCCACCCTCACTTGCTTTCATCGGGCTGGGGTAGGGGTTTGGGTGTAGAGAGGGTGAAGGCTCTGGAGTGGGGCTGGGGATGAAGGGCTTGGGGCGTAGGAGGGGGTTCTGGGCTCAGGCCAAGCGGTTCGGAGTGCGGTAGGTGACTCAGGGCTGGGGCAAGGGGTTGAGTGCAGGAGGGGGTGCAGGCTCTCGGCTGGGGGTGGGGCTGAGAGGTTTGGCGTATGGGAGGGGGCTCTGGACTTGGGCAGGGGGTTGGGGCGTTGAGGGGTGAGGGCTCTGACTGGGGGTGTGGGCTCTGGGGTGGGGCTAGGGGTGAGGGTTTTGGGGTACAGGAAGCAGCTCCGGGCTGGGGCAGAGGGTTTCATAGTATGGGAAGAGGTGAGGGCTAGAACAGGGGGTTGGATTGTGGGAGGGGGCTCAGGACTGGGGCAGGGGGTTGGGGTACAGGAGGGAGTTGGGGGTGTGGCTCTGGCTGCATGGCACTTACCTCGCATGGCTCCCCAGAAGTGGTGATGTACCTCTGCCTCCTAGGCTCTGGGGTGGCTAGGTAGCTCTGTGCGCCACCCCTATCCCCATGCACTGCCCCTGCAGCTCCCGTTGTCCACAGTTCCCAGCCAATGGGAGCTGCAGAGTTGGCGCTCAGGGCGGGGACAGTGCGAGGATATCCCTTGGCTGCCCCTGCATCTAGGAGCCAGAGGGATGTGTTAGCTGCTTCCGGGAGCCGCACAGAGCCAGGGCAGATAGGGAGCCTGCCTTAGTCCTGATGACTGGACTTTTAGTGGCGTATTAAAATCTACTGGATTGCTTTCAGTAGTCACCAGGAGATCAGTGTTGAATTCCAGTCGACTCCAGGCCCATCTGGAAGGGTTGGCAACCCTATGAGTCAGCCTTGCCATGCTGGTCCATTCCCCTCTTTGCAGCAGCTTCTGACCTCTCTTCCCCCCTCCTCCATCCGTAAAGCGCTGTTCCCTTTCCCTCGGACAGCAGCGCCCCTGTTTAAAGGTTGTGGTGTGATCATTTTCACACATCTATGTGTGTTAACATTTTTTCACATTAACATTTCTTTTTCTTAGAGACTTGATCGTGGTCTTGCTCAGGTTGACGAGCTCTGAAGGACTAAATCATCAACTTTGTTTTAATTACTTTGGAGAATGTAGTTAAGGACAGTTGGACTGTGTTCTGTGTTCAGTCTGATATCATGTCAGATTTCTTTTCTTAAGAAGTCAAATTTGTAAATTCTCCTAATAAGGTTAACAGTGTATGTTAATCCTTGTCTCTTCAGTTCCTTTTACAGATACCATGAAGTCATGATAGACTCATAGGGTTGCATTCTCTCAACCTTCCTAGTTTGTTTTAATGCTGTATGTATGTGACTTTTTTTCTATTAACTCTTTGGTATTGGGAGTTGAGATTTCCCCATCCCGCTGCAACTTCATGAGCACTTCAGTCTTGGGGAAATCCCTAGTTCTAGCCCAAGTGGGTTAATTACTGATCTTCTGTGGTAAAGAAACAAAGCGAAACATTATCTAAGTCTTGGTGCTCTTCAGAAAATTGTAACTTTCTGTCAAACATGTTCTAGGAAAATCTTTATTACTTTTGTGCCATAATTATTTAGGTGGCACATACAAAAAGGTTAAACACACACAGTAAATTGAACAGAGTAAATATTTATATTTTTATAACCATGAACACCAAGAAGCCTACAGTATAGGATTATGCAGCATTTTACATGAAACAGATCATTACATGTACTATACTGTTGCAGTTGAGGGGAAAATAAATAGTTGGGTCTCATTTATTTGTTCATTTTCATGAATAAAGCTACTGTATGAGTTTTCACAATGTCAGATAAAAGAATTTCTGGCCTATGTATTCTTTAATAGAAAGTGAAAAAGAATTGCTCTTTTTTTAATTTGGATGTCTAGACAGGAGAGATGCATTTCCTTTTAGTACTAAGAGAGCTGTTTTTTCTTTAAAACTAGATTAGAGATTTTTCAGGTGGAGTGAATGCTGATCAGATGCAATTACTTTAGAAAAGTTACTGGGAGTTGATGATTAGCCTAGTCATTTAAATGAAGATACCATATCTGCCTAATATCTTTTCTTTCTGTTCTTGCAGTGCTATCTGGACTGCTGAGTCAAAGTGAGTCTTTTGCTTTTTTGCCTTAGTGCAGCCTCCATGCATGTGGATAAGTGTTTTGCTTCTGAAAAGGATTATTGCTTTAACACATTTTACAGAATGCCATATAACCCTAGTTGTATTTTTAGGAGTTGCATGTGTATATGGGTGGGCAAAACCAGCTCTGGAGTTCAAAACCTGACTGCTAAAGTTTTGGGAATCAGCCAATGTTTCAGGGTTATTTTTTTTTTATTTTTTTTTTTAGTACATCCCTTATCCTTCATGTATTCACTGCCTCTCCTTGCTCCACGCCATTAAGTGATTTTATGTTAATGTTCCATAAATTAGCTGAAGGGCATAAGCATTTTCTGAGATCAAGAGTTTTATGTTTCAGCGTTCTCGTGCTACATTTCTTAGTACGCTTAAAATTCCAGTCAGTACCCATTCAACAAAAGAATGGGTATGCTGGGTCAGACCAAAGGTCCATCCAGCCCAGTATCCTGTCAACCAACAGTGGCCAATGTCAAGTGCCCCAGAGGGAGTGAATCTAACAGGTAGTGATCACGTGATCTTTCTCCTGCCATCCATCTCCACCCTCTGACAAATAGAGGGTAGGGACACCATTCCTTATTCATCCTGGCTAACAGCCATTAGTGGACTTAACATCCATGAATTAATCTAGTTCTCTTTTAAACCCTGTTATAGTTCTAGCCTTCACAACCTCATCAGGCAAGGATTTCCACAGGTTGACTATGCGCTGTGTGAAGAAGAACTTCCTTTTATTTGTTTCAAACCTGCTGCCTATTAATTTCATTTGGTGGCCCCTGTTGAGTTTTGCGTTTGGAACAAGTGTAGAATCTACCCCTTTCTATTACATTGTAATACTGCGAGTATTTTCAGTAGCTTGTCTATCACATCTTCAGAAGTACACTTCACGTTGGTTCCTTGGATTTTGTTTTATATGGTAGGTTGATGCCAGGTTGCATCATAAATGCAAACATCCTACATATCTTTTAAAAATAACTTTACGTTTAATTTAGACTCCTTGAAAACTTGTGAGGTAGGCAATGAACTGCAATATCACAAGGATGTATATAGTTACATTGCAACTTTGCAAAACATGAAAGTTGAAACCATTTGGAAACTTAAAAAATAAATACGTAATTAGTTTGTTGCTTAAAGTATGCTTTGATCTAGGATCATTGACATGCAGATTATTTAATTTTTTAATTAAACTTGAAATGACTGCAATAAAATTAACTATAGTCTTTACCCAGAAGCCCTACAAGTTCTTAGTGACATTGGAATAGAATGCAGCAGGCCAACAATCCAAGATTGTTGTTCTAATGTATTATTCATTGTTTTTCATGTTTTACATCTCTGTAGTGCTTTTCATTTTGAGCAGTCTGAAAAGAAGTCACATATTTTACCTCAGTTGTTTTGTTCCCCACCCCTCACCCCATCTATCCCCAACATGACTACTTTGATAAAGTTGCTCTTACTGTGCAAATCAGTCATTCACAATCAAGTTCCTACAGGACATTTCTCTCTCACTGTACTGTTGTAACATGCTTCTGATTTTCCAGTTGCCTTCTGCATAGCTTACATACAGTATAACTGCTTATGCTTGATATAGTAAAGATAATGAAGTTTCTGTTTAAATAAATCTTATTTTTAATCACAACTGTGTAGATTTGATGGCTCTTACTGAAAGGAAGGATGAATATATCGTAAACCAAGAGGGACTGCATTTGTCACTGAATGTGTGAATGACAAAGATCATAGTAATGTAGTGTCTATACCCTTACATTACTCCATGCTGGGTACTTTTTTTTTTTTTAATTTTTCTTCGGTCTTGAAACTCTCAGAATTCCCAGCAGTGTGGTTTGTTTCTTCAGTCAAAATTTTTCATTCACTGGCTTTCCTTATAGTACAGCATTCTGACTCGCACAGCAATATCAGCATGACAGTTGTCCTCTCATTTGTGCTAATTTTGTAGTAATGTCCTTAGCCTTCCCAGACCTTGCAATTTTCCAAATGCAATAGCAGTTAGTCTGTTTCTTGCTTTTATGTCATCTTCACAATTCCCATTCTTTCATACTAGTCCTCCCAAGGTACACAAATGTTTCCACTTGTTCTAGTTCATTGTCTCTAAGTTTGATGTTTGCCTCTTTCTCCAGTCTTCCAATTGCCATAATTTTTGTCTTCTCTGTGCTGATCTTCAATCTGAATGTTTTGCTTTCCTGGTCTACCTTTTTAATTATTCTCTGTAAAACTTCCTTGGTCAATGTTATGATGTCAGTATAGTCTGTGAATGTAAGGTTATGCACTATTCTACCAGATAACATGACTACTCCTGTTTCGTCACTCAGTGCTACAGCCATTACTGCTTCCACTATCAAATTGAGCAAATTTGGTGATAGTATGCAATCCTTGTCTCACTCCTATGATCATCTTGACCCATACTGTCAGCTTCTGGTCTACTCTCCACACTCAATGACTTTCTGTACCAGTCAATTTTTCAGGGATGCTGTACGTTCCCATCATTTTCCATAATCCTTTCTGCCAAATGCTATCAAAAGCTTGTTTGAAGGCTATAAAGCTGGCGTAACAACTTCAGTTGTGCTCTGTGTGTTCTCTAATATTTGTCCCTGTAACTGGGTCCACACAGGCTGCTCCCTGTGTTCTGCACCCCCAAAATAAAGGCTTCCACACCCTTTTTTTGGTGTTTCCCGGTGTCTTTATTTACAGTGTCAGTTTGGTGCTTCTGATGAAGGCAAAGTGCTCCCCATGTCCCCAACATTTACCCTCTCAGTCCTGTTTCAGGGTCCTCCAGGCCCCTGAAGTTCCCCGCCCCTGTGAGGGAACAGAGCAACTGTCTTCTGTTCCCCTCCTGGCTTGCCTCCCACTGACTAGAGCCCAGGGCTTTTCTAGCCCTCTCAGCCTACCCCCCCCAAGCTGTGCCCACTCAGCCCAGCTTGGTGCTCCGAGCTAGCCCTTATTAGGGCTCCCAGCTGGGCTCCTTGTAGTCTGCTCCCCGCCTCCTCGGCCCTTCTGCCAGAAGGCAGGGTTTAGCCTGCAGGGGCAGGGCATTCTCAGGGTTTTTACCTTTGCCCTGCCACACATCTCTCCCCTAGGCTCCACCTACTCCTGCCCCATTTTGGCCGGGTAAATCCCCCTTCCACGGGGGGTTCCTGTACCCCATGGCAGGCTCTTGGGGCTCCTCACCGGGGGTCTCCGGTGCCCTCCTGCATCCCTGGTAGGGACAGGTCCGTTGCCCATGACCTTCCTCCCAGCAGAGGTCAAACTTTTTCCCGGGTGGTGGCCTGTCCTCTGTTTTGGGGTCCTGATACTCGGTCCCCTGCTCCTCACTCTCCCTCGTCCCTGGGGGACCGCACCCGGGGCATGCTTCCCCGGAGTGCTTTTCAGCCCCACACAGCCAGCATTCGTGCCTGGCTCTGCCTCGTTGTCTAGGAGTCTCCTTCTTTATATTCTCCCCCTCTCTCTCCCCCCGATCTGGGGGCGGAAGCTCCTTCCTCTTAGGGGGCACACAGCTCTGCTTGCACCCCTTGCTCTGTTCCCTTGAGCCACCCATAGTCCCTACTTCAGGTCCCTTGACCTGGGTCTTGCCTTCGCCAGACGGGGATCCCCAGCCCCCTCCCAAGAGGACTGGGTACGCCAATCGGCGTATTACACCCCACCCCCCGTAGCAACCGGAGGCATCCTTCTATTTCTAGGGGTACCCTCGCCACCGGATGTCTGCAAGTGTCCCCATGGACACATCGCAGGGCCATTTTTTTCCTTGGGGCTACCCAGTGGGGTTTTACTAATGCACCCCGCACTAGTGACTGAATGGAAGCGGAGTCTATTACTGTCTCCTGGGGCTCCCCCACTAACAATACCGCCACCATGCTTAGGGCTCGCTTCCCCGCTTTTTACTGCCCCCTGGTTCACCCGCAAAAGTCCGCAAGTCCGCACTCCATTTGCAGGCACTCCTGCTTCTTGTGGCCCGGGTGCCCACACGGCCAGCAGGTAAGCTCTTTGCCTTGGTCGGGCCCTGGGTTCAGCCCCCTTTAGGATGTCGTCTCCGGTGAGCCCTTGCCCGGCCCTCTTCCTTTGCTCGGCTTCGCCCCCCCGTTGGGGCCCCTCTGCCTCTAGATATTCTTCGGTCAGTCAGACCGCCTCCGTCACTCGGGCCGGCTGGTGCCTCCGGACCCACAGCGGGTCCGGGAGCCCGCAAAGGAACTGCTCCAAAACCACTAGGTCCATGACCTCTTCTATGGACTGGGCATGGGGCCTTAACCACCGGGTCTTGCCGTTGGGTCTTGCATGGGGTCTTAACCACCGGGTCTTGCAGTTTCTGGGCAAATGCCCTGGGCCACAGGCCTTCAGTCAAATGGGCCTCCCGGAAGCGTTGCCGATACCTCTTGGCCGAGAGCCCCACTCTGTCCAATATAGCAGCCTTCACTGCATCATAATCCTGGGCCTGGGTGTCCCCCAATGCCATGAACGCAGCCTGGGCCTTCCCTCCCAGGTAGGGGCCTAACCATAGAGCCCAGGTTCTTCGTTTGCAGCCCGCCGCGGCTGCTACCCTCTCAAACGTGCCCAGGAAGGCATCCGGGTCGTCCACTGGGCTCATCTTACAGATCCCCCAGCCCTGTTGAAGGGCGCTCTGCTGCTCTGCTTGCCACTTCATTAGCGCTTGCCTCTCCGCCTGTTGGGCTTGCTGAATTTCTTGCACCGTGCCAACCAGCCACTTTAGGGTTTCCTCCATCTCCGCAGCCGCTGTCCCCGGTGGCTAGGAGGATCCTGGACAAGCCCCCAGTGTAACAGGGTCCACACAGGCTGCTCCCTGTGCCCTGTGTTCTGCACTCCCAAAATAAAGGCTTCCACACCCTTTTTTTGGTGCTTCCCAATGTCTTTAATTACAGTGTCAGTTTGGTGCTTCTGGTGAAGGCAAAGTGCTCCCCACGTCCCTAACAGTTACCCTCTCAGTCCTGTTTCAGGGTCCTCCAGGCCCCTGAGGGTCCCTGCCCCTGTGAGGGAACAGAGCAACAGTCTTCTGTTCCCCTCCTGGCTTGCCTCCCACTGACTAGAGCCCAGGGCTTTTCTATCCTACTGCCCCAGCTGTGCCCACTCAGCCCAGCTTGGTGCTCCGAGCTACCCCTCATTAGGGCTCCCAGCTGAGCTCCTTGCAGTCTGCTCCCCACCTCCTCCCCTGGCCCTTCTGCCTGAAGGCAGGGTTTAGCCTGCAGGGGCAGGGCGTTCTCGCCCTGCCGCAATCCCACTTTAAATCTGTGGTGCAACCCATTTTCAACAACAGTAGGTTTTTCTTATGAAGTTAAATGTTGCCTTATGACCACATTATTGCTAAATATTACTATGTGTGAATTCTGTTGGGTTTTGGTACCTAGAAGTGTACCTAGAACAGGGTGTTCTATTCAAAGATATATACATAATACAGGTGTTTAGCATTGCAATAAAGCAAATATGCCACCAGGTGGCTCAAGAATCTAGCTCCTAAGATATTTTTAAAACTGTCTATGGCTTACATTACATCACAGCAATGCATTACACTTTAGCATGAATATTGTATTAAAGCACTTGTTCTGTATAACATGCTGTCTCTCTTGCTATGCCGAATTTGGAGAAAAATATTTTCTTGAATGCATTATGTGCATTTTACATTCCTTGGATGGTGGGAATAACAATTGTTCTCTCAACTAATTTACAGTGTGGCATTTCTTTGAGATTTATATCTTTATTATAGCTTTTGATGGGGATCTGAAAATATTACTACAGGTCAGTTAAATGTTATTTTCACAAGTGCTTAAGGAGCCTATGACAATTTTAACCTAGGTTTTTTAAACCAAGGAGTTCTTGCATTGTCTGGTTGGGGGAAGACAAAAGATGGGTGTACTATAATTCTTAGGATATTGGTCAGCCTAGGAAATCTTTCCAAAAAAGTCAAAAATAAAACTGAAGTCTCTGCAGCTAAGTGAAACATGATGTTTGGGGTTTCATGCAAATACGTCTAGGATCAAAAATGTGACTGAAAAGCAATCACTCTGTTCTTCATCAGACTTATTCAGTTTCCAATTAAAAACAAGATTCTCCCTCTCCAAATAAGCCTGGTGTCAGAACACATATTATATTTTAATTTTCCTTTTGTCTTGGATGTACCGAATAAAAACAGAATTCAGTTGGTAAGTCTACTAATGGTGACTGAGCCAAAGTAGGTTGCAGTGCTGCTAGTAGTAAAAGATTTGGTTTTGTCACTGTCGAAGACACAAGAGAAGTAGTCATGTACAGTAACAAGATGCACATCTTATAAGTCCCATCTTGATCACAGTGTCTCTTTGGGTGAAAAGTTTTGCAGTCCATTATTTTATATAGTTACCTGTTCAAGAAATGTGTGGTCCTCATAGCAGATAACTACATGATGGCCAAAACTTGTCAGTCTCTTTGGAGCTGAAACACAGGCCAGAACAAACTGTGCTAAAAATGATTGAAGTCACACAATTGCCCCCTAAAGCTTGAAGCGTTTTGGCTTGCATCTGTCTGCTTACTCCTTGTGATTAGTAAGAGAGAATAATCAGAATTTCTGCTTTGCTTTCTGCAGCAAGGCAAAATTGTCAGATTGTGTATTATTATTACTGTTACCTTATTCATTTAAAAACAGATCACGAAGGAGGAAACAAGATAGATAAAACAAATGCATCTTGCGTTGTGCCCTGGAAAATGCTAGACTTGTGCTTTGACAGATGGCCAAATTTCAGTTAAAGCCCTACTACCAGAGGCAAGACCAAGTGCTTCCTAGTTAGTTTTAACTTATGGTACTGGGTGTCCATCTAGTACTTTTTGCTAGTCAGACTGTGAAAAGTACTCTGTCATCAATGATATCCAGAAGCCAAGAAGCAATAATGGGTCCAATAGGAACCTAAAGCTGGGAACCACATCTTACAACTGGAAATTCATGACAGCCTAATAATTGGTGAGGTTGTTTAATATACAGCGTTTCTTGAGGAAGAAACCACTGTTTGTTTATGCGTAGGCCTTAACAGTGCGGACATTAACAATGCTCATCATTATGGGCCTAAATAGTCTCCAGTGTAGGACCTGGATCTGTCTCTCTGGTGTCTAGTGGCAACTCTTTAAGCACAGCCCAGAATTTCAGAAAGTAGTTTTCAGCATGTTTCAATCTGCACAGATGCCATGCTCCATGGCTATTGTCCCTTTCTGTGCCATCTTCCTCAAGTCTTCCTCTAAGACTTGCATTTGGTGCTAAACATTTCTGCTGCAATCAGCACCAACTACTAGGGAAGAGAAACAGCTCTTCCTACTCCAGTTTAGGTAGTTCTTAACTGCTTCTTCTCTGTGTAGATTCATACATCCCAAGGCCAGAAGGGACTATTGTGACTTCCCGTATAACACAGATGATAGACTTTTCCCATAAGAACATAAAAATGACTATAATGGGTCAGACCAAAGGTCCAGCCAGCCTAGTATCCTGACTACCGACAGTGACCAATTCCAGGTTCCCCACAGTGAGTGAACCTAATAGGTAATGATCAAGTGATCTCTCTCATGACATCCATCACCACCCTCTGACAAACAGAGGGTAGGGACACCATTCCTTACCCATCCTGGGTAATAGTCATTAATGGACTTAACCTCCATGAATTTATCCAGTTCTCTTTTAAACCTTGTTATATTCCTAGCCTTCACAACCTCTTCAGGCAAGCAGTTCCACAAGCTGACTATGCTCTGTGTGAAGAAGAACTTCCTTTTATTTATTTTAAACTTGCTGCCCATTAATTTCAGCTGATGCCCCCTAGTTCTTATATTATGGGAACAAGTATCCTTATCCACTTTTTCCACACCACTCATGATTTTATATATCTCTATCATATCCTCCCTTAGTCTCCTCTTTTCCAAGCTGGAAAGTCCTAGCCTCTTTAATCTCTCTTCATATGGGATCTGTTCCAAACCCCTAATCACTTTAGTTGCCCTTCTCTGAACCTTTTCTAATGCCAGTATATCTTTTCTGAGATGAGGAGACCACATCTGTATGCAGTATTCAAGATGTGGGTACACCATGGATTTATATAAGGGCAATAAGATATTCTCTGTCCTATTCTCTATCCCTTTTCAAATGATTCCTAACATCCTGTTTGCTTTTTTGACTGCTGCTGCACACTGCTTGGATGTCTTCAAAGAACTATCCACGATGACCCCAAGATCTTTTTCCTGATTAGCTGTAGCTAAATTAGCCCCCATCATATTGTATGTATAGTTGAGGTTATTTATTCCAGTGTGCATTACTTTACATTTATCCACATTAAATTTCATTTGTCATTTTGTTGCCCAATCACTTAGTTTTGTGAGATCTTTTTGAAGTTCTTCACAGTCTGCTTTGGTTTTAACTATCTTGAGAAGTTTAATATCATCTGCAAACTTTTCCACCTCACTGTTTACCCCTTTCTCCAGATCATTTATGAATAAGTTGAATAGGATTGGTCCTAGGACTGACCGTTGGGGAACACCACTAGTTACCCCTCTCCATTCTGAAAATTTAACATTTATTCCTACCTTTGTTCCCTGTCTTTTAACCAGTTCTCAGTCCATGAAAGGATCTTCTCTCTTATCCCATGACAACTTAATTTTCGTAAGAGCCATCGGTGAGGGACCTTGTTAAAGACTTTCTGGAAATCTAAGTACACTGTGTCTACTGGATATCCCTTGTCCACGTGTTTGTTGACCCCTTCAAAGAACTCTAATAGATTAGTAAGACATGATTTCCCTTTATAGAAACCATGTTGACTTTTGCCCAACAATTTATGTTCTTCTATGTGCCTGACAATTTTATTCTTAACTATTGTTTCAACTAATTTGACCGGTACTGACGTTAGACTTACCAGTCTGTAATTGCTGGGATCACCTCTAGAGCCCTTTTTAAATATTGGCATTACATTAGCTATCTTCCAGTCATTGTGCACAGAATCTGATTTAAAGGACAGGTTACAAGCCATAGTTAATAGTTCCACAATTTCACATTTGAGTTCATTCAGAACTCTTGTGTGAATGCTACCTGGTCCTGGTGACTTGTTACAGTTAAGTTTATCAATTAATTCCAAAACCTTCTCTAGTGATACTTCAATCTGTGACAATTTCTCAGATTTGTCACCTACAAAAGATGGCTCAGGTTTGGGAATCTCCTTAACATCCTCAGCCGTGAAGAATTCATTTAGTTTCTCCACAATGACTTTATCGTCTTTAAGTGCTCCTTTTGTATCTCGATCATCCAAGGCCCCCTGGTTATTTAGCAGGCTTCCTGCTTCTGATGTACTTAAAAACATTTTTGTTATTACCTTTTGAGATTTTGGCTAGCTGTTCTTCAAACTCCTTTTTAGCTTTTTTTATTACATTTTCACACTTAATTTGGTAGTGTTTACGCTCCTTTCTATATACCTCACTAGGATCTGACTTCCACTTCTTAAAAGATGCCTTTTTATCTCTCACTGCTTCTTTTACATGATTATTAAGCCACAGTGGCTCTTTTTTAGTTCTTTTACTGTTTTTTTTTTTTTTAATTTGGGGTATACATTTAAGTTGGGACTCTATTATGGTGTCTTTGAAATGTGCCCATGCAGCTTGCAGGGATTTCACTTTAGTCACTGTACCTTTTAATTTCTGTTCAACTAACCTCCTCATTTTTGCTTAGTTCCCCTTTCTGAAATTAAATGCCACAGTGTTGGGCTGTTGAGGTGTTCTTCCCACCACAGGAATGTTTAGTGTTGTTATATTATGGTCCCAAAATTTACCTTAGTGCACGTCCTTTAGAATAACATGCAATCTTCTTTTAAAAATTATCAGTGATGGAAAATCCACCACTACTCTTTGGTAAACTGTTTCAGTGATTAGTTGACTTCACCGTTAAAAAATTATGCCTTATTTCCAGTTGGAATTTGACTAGCTCCAGCTTTCAGCCACTGGAGGGAATGATGGGACAGACTTAGTGGAAAACCTCTCAAGGTGATCACTCCAAAGGAGGGCAAAGGGAAGGTGATTTCCACTCCCTCATACTCACACATCTGTCCCAGAGATAATCGGGCCCAGCATTACATGCTCAAGTAGAATCAGAATATAGATTGTACCCCTCTGTTCTCTCCCTCCATTTACTACTTCAACATAAATGTATTTAAAAATTTGGCATGAAAACATGAGTAAAACATGTGAAAGTTAAATGGATTTCAGTTTGCCTGATGCACTTGAAAGTTTTCCCCAGAGTGAAAGTCCCTCTTCAGTTTAGTGTTACTTGGCAATGTCTATAGTTAAGCATCTAAGAAAGCCACAAATTGCTGTGTTTTTTCTCCATAATAATAAAACACATAAGGCAGCAATTTAAAATGTGCTTTTATTCCATACAAATTGAAATAAAATGTCAAAACAAACAAACAAAAACTTTTTAGCTTGGTTAAAAGCTGCTGTGGCCTTAGTGTGCATGACCTTTGAATAGACTACAGCTCTGATTACTTGAAACTGAGCGCAATATTAAATAAAAACATTGTTGACAGCATAAGTATATCACCCATTTTTCTGTTCATTCACGGTTTTAAAATACTTCAGTATACCTCCTTCATCATCACTGTGAGACTTTGGATTCAGAAAGGACTGTTCAATAAATAGTTCTTACTAAGATGCCTTACTCAGATGCCTACATTTTAGACAAACTGAAATATTATGCTGCAGGGCATCAACACTATTAAGGCAAAGGACAGTGCTGTTTTTTCCTTACTGGGTGTATGAAAGAACCTCCTTCACGTATTGCAGATCGATGTCCTAGGATTGCAGTTTGACAGAAGCACCTCTTAATTGGCGTTTTTGAACAGAAAGCAAATAATATTCTATAAAACAGGTTTAAGAAGTGTGGGTGTGGGGGTTTGCAGGAGTGGAAAGGGGTTTTCATGCCAATTATGGAGAGACATCCTGTACTCACTGATTGAGGACCTCTCCTTTTGGTGCCTATTATTTATTAACATTTGTATTTGGTGTATTGTGTTTTAACACAAGTAAACACATGCTATTGAAATCTAATTTTAAAACAAGATATCTACTATTTAGAGCATTATTGTATCTAGTTTTGTGTGTGTATAGATATACACCCCCCTCTCTATTCTGTTGATTTAGTTTTTAATTTAATTGTTTAAAACCAAAATTACAAGCTAAAAGTGGTGGTCTTGTTTATAAATTTTGCACAGCTTGTATGCAAGGTCCTGAAACTAGAGAGGAAATGTTTGAAGTCTTCTGGCAAAGTTATTTTAAAATGAATCCAGCTTTTTCTTAACCACAGAGCCTCATACATCTATTCCATGTTACAATGGAGTAATTTGCTTTTTGCTTGAAAGGTTTTTGTTTTTATTTTTTTTTAAAGAGAGGACACTCCCCCACGTGTACACAGCAGAATGATAATGTTTTCTTGCCTTGTCACGAACACCAAAATGTCTTGCCACCAGTCATGGCATTTCTTTGCCTTCCATCGTTTGGGAATTTTGTGCCCTGTTTCTTAAATTTAAGACTGAGAAAAGAGGCGTGGGGTCTACAAAGCCTATCTTTCTGCCGATTCTTTCCCACTATTTATCACCTAAACTTACAAGACCTAAACTGAACTGATTTTTTTGCAGCTGATTACCATAATTTTAACTTACCCTGCTTATGTTTACTTCATAAAGATTTGTTTTCCATGGTCACAAAACAGATTTGACATGTTCAGAGCTGAAATAACTGTGGTTATTTCAGGCTGTGTGATTTACTGGATAGAGTTGGAAAGAATATATATTATCCTGTCTACTCTGTTTCAACAACCAAAGGATCAAAGCTAGGAACTGTTGTGGCTTAGAGAACAAAATGAAAGCCAACATCTAGGAGTATGTTGCCACTGCATGCTTCTTTTTCTGGTGGTTAGAGGACATCTCCACATAGCCCCCCAGCACAGGTATAAATAGCAGCATAGCCAGTGAAGCATGGCTTGGGCAAGTAGAGTACAGATGTGAGTACACACCCTACATGCTATGTACTTGCCCACACCATGCCTCCTGGTCTATGGCCAGGTCTATATTACCCACCAGATCGGCAGGTAGAGATCGATCTTTCAGGGATCAATTTATCACGTCTCGTCTAGATGTGATAAATCAATCCCGAAGTGCTCTCCTGTTGACTCCGGAACTCCACCACGGTGAGATGCGCAGGTGGAGCCGACAGGGGAATGGCAGCAGTCAACTCAGCGCTGTGAAGATGCCGAGGTAAGTCGACCTAAATACGTCGACTTCAGCTACGCTATTCGTGTAGCTGAAGTTGCATATGTTATGTCGATTCCCCCCACCCCCTTCCCATAATGTAGACCAGGCTATGTAGTGTCTCGCTGCTTCTGGAGCCTTTGCTCACCACAGGAAAAGATTTCCCCATCAGAGAGAGGCTGAGATTGGGGGGAAAGGCTTTGCCAGCTCCCTGCTGCTGGAGCGCTTCGTTGCCACAAGGAAGGCTCTGGCTGTGGAGAAAAGCTTTGCCAGCTCCCTGCTGCTTTCTGGCGGGGCTGGGAGGCAGCGGAGAAGGCTTCAGTAAGGCTGAAGCTTTTCCTCTGCTGGAGCCTTTCATTGACATGAGTAGCTACATGCTGCAGTATAGATGCAGTCTGCTTTTCTACTGCAATGTGTAGCTATATGTTCCTAACACGACCCCACCACCAGTGAGTGATGTGTAGCTGAAGCCTAAAAGTAAGACAGTATTAAGCTTATAAGAATAGAAAGGGAGTCATAAGAAAACGGGGAATGGGAGGATTTTTGAATGAAAATCTTTACTGCTTACTACTAAAAATGGCGGTTGGGGGGGGTGTTGGGCCATGCTATATGCTGGAGGAGCAGGTACACTAAAAATAGGATGGTATAGTTTTGAAAGAAAAACATGAACACATCAGAAGTAAGTTCCATCTATTGCAGGGGAGGGTAAACTTTTTGGCCTGAGGGCCACATCGGGGTTCCAAAATTGTACGGAGGGCCAGGTAGGGAAGGGCCCCGCCCCCTATCTGACCCCCACCCACTTCCTCCCCCTGACTGCCCCCCTCAGAATACCCAACCCATCCTGCTCCTTGTCCCATGAATGCCCCTTCCTGAAGCCCCCCCAACCACCACCCTGGGACCTCTCCAACCCCCCCACTCGCTGTCTCATGACTGCCCCGACCACTATCCACCCCCCGTCTCCTGACAGATCCCCAGGACTCTGCCACCATATCCAACCCCCCTGTTCCACATCCCCTGACTGCCCACCCAGAGCCTCTGCCCCATCCAACCCCTCCTGCTCCCTGCCCCTTGACTGCCCCTGGGGCTCCCTGCCCCTTAACCAACCCCCCCACCCCCTTACCATGCCGCTTACCTCTGCCTCCCCCTCTCCCGGATCCTCAGTGCGCTTCGTCCAGGAGTGGCCCTAGACAACACAGCAGCAGTGTGGCTCCAGGAGATGGGAGAACGGTGTAGTAACGGGGTGGGGCTGTGAGCTCTGGTGGGCTGTGGAGCAGGAGCTCACCCCTTTCTGGAGCCACGCTGCTGCAGCGTTGTTCAGGGCTGCTCCTGGACATGGCACACAGAGGCTCTGGGAGATGGGGGAATGGCATAGTAAGGGGGTGGGGCTGCGAGCTCCAGTGGGCTGCGTTGCAGGAGCTCACACCTCCCCCTCCCAGCCATGCTGCTGCAGCGCTGTCTAGGGCTGCTCCTGAACATGGGATGCTGAAGCTCCGGGAGGGTGGGGGAAGAGGGACAACAGGGGAGGGACCTGGGTAGCCTCCCCAGCCGAGAGCTCAGGGGGTCAGGCAAAATTAGCTCACGGGCCAGATGTGACCCGCGGGCCGTAGTTTGACCACCTCTGATCTATTGTGTGATACTACTTCACATAATCGGTTGCGAATTCATAGATTCATAGAAGGCTAGAAGAGACCACTGTGAACATATAGTCTCATCTCTTGTATAACACAGGCTAACACAAGCTTATGCCCAAATAAATTTGTTAGTCTCTAAGTTGCCACAAGTACTCCTCGTTCTTTTTGCTGATACAGACTTACATGGCTTCCACTATAAAACAGGCTATAGAATGTCCCCAAAATAATTCCTACATTAGCTCTCTTAGAAAAACATCCAGTCTTTATTTGAAATTAATATGTGGTAGAGAATCCACCACAGCTTTTGTAAATTGTTCCAGTGGTTAATTGCTCTTGTTAAAAATTTGCACCTTATTTCCGATCTGAATTTGTCTAAACTTCCAGCCACGGGATCATGTTATACCTTTCTCTGCTAAATTGAAGAGTCAGTTATTAAATATTTGTTCCCAGTCTGTAGGCATTTTACTTCCCCTTAACCTTCTCTTTATTAAGCTAACTACATTGTGTTATTTGGGTCTATTACTGTTTTCTGATTCTTTAATCATTCTTGTGGCTCTTCTCTGAACCCTCTCCAATTTATCAACATCCTTCTGAACTGTGGGCAGCAGAACTGAACATGATAATCCAGCAGTTGTTGCACCAAGTGCCAAGTAGAGAGATAAAAGAACCTCTCTACTTGAAGTAGCCATGTTTATGCGTCCCAGGATCTCATTAGCTTTTTTGGCCACAGCATTCCACTGGGAGCTCATGTTCAGCTGATTATCCACCAGGGCCCTAATCTTTTTCAGAGCCTCTTCTTCCCCCACCTTCTGTTAGTAAGACTTTTTGTTTCCAGATGTACATTTAGCTGTATTAAAACACATAGTTTTCTTGCGCTCAGTTTATCAGGTGATCTAGATCACTCTGAATCAGTGACCTCTTCATTATTTACCACTCATCCAATTTTTGTCATCTATAAAGTTTATTGGTCATGATTTTGTTTTCTTCCAGGTCACCGATAAAGATGTTAAATAGCATAGGGCCAAGAATCTGTCCCTGCAGAACCCTACTGGAAACAGACCTGCTTGATGTCAATTCCCCATTTTCAGTTACATTTTGAGACCTATGAATTTGCTATTTTTTAATGCATATAACATGTGCTACGTTAATTTTATATCATTCTAGTTTTTTAATCAAACTGTGTGATAATTCAAAAATAATATATAGTTAGCCTTACAGAAGTATATTACATCAACACTATTACCTTTAACAACAATCTTGTAATCTGATTTTTTAAAAATGTTAATTTGACAGGATCTCTTTTCCATAAACCTGTGTTGATTTGCGTTAACTACATTACCTTTCTTTAGTTCTTTGAGTCCCATATCAGCCACTCCGTTATCTTGCTTACTTAAAATCAACATTAACAGTCCAGTGAGCTCCTTAGCAATCTCTTTTAAAAATCCTAGATGTAAATTATCTAGACCTGCTGATTTTAACATGCCTAACTTTAGGCTAATATTGACTAATATGTAACGTGGTAGGTTACCTTTTTTTCTTTAAAGAGGGGTGAGGAGAAGAGGGTGCCCAAAAAGCAAAAATAAGTCTCAGTTTAATATCATTTGCAGTGTGAACTCTGTGCATAGAGAACTTTTTGTTTCTGATACTGGGATTAAAATATTTATGAATTATTTTCTTTGTATAACTGAGATTGATTATTAGTCTATTTATATTCAGTTCATAGCTATACCCAGGGCTGGCTCTAGGCACCAGCAGAGGAAGCACGTGTTTGGGGCGGCACATTTTAACGGGCAGCATTCCGGCCATTCTTGGAGCGGCACCTTCCGGCTGCCCTTTTTTTTCTTCTTTTTTGGGAAGTTGCACTCTTGGTGCTTGGGGCGGCAAAAAAGCTAGAGCCGGCCCTGGGTAAACCATTAGTTGAATTCCTAATTAGGCCCCAGTATTGCAAACAGTTTTAGGAACCTAGGCCAGGTCTACACTGCGGGTGAAGGGGAGAGGTCGACCTAAGATACGCAACTTCAGTTACGTGAATAGTGTAGGTATCTTAGGTTGACTTACCTGGGCATCGTCACGGCAGCGAGTCGACCGCTGCCTCTCCTACGTTGACTCCGCTTCTGCCTTGTAGTAGGGTGCTGCTGCAGAGGCACCTAATTAGCCCCTGCTCAGCCAGCCCCAATAAGGGGAGATAGATTGGGGCTGCGGAGAGCCTGATGCCTGGCCTATGGATTGGCTGTACCTGCTGGCTTAAGGACTATAAAGGCTGGAAGGAGCCAGAACATGGGGGAATGGCCAGGGTCGGGTCAGTCTCCTGGCTGAGGGCTGCTGTGGTTGCAGAGGGAGCCAAGTAAGCTGACAAGTCTGTGTATAGCTTAACACTGGTGGGGGGCACTGCTTCTGTAAATAATAAAGACACAGGTACTGCACAGTTGAAGCCTCTCAGAGCCTTAGTGGGCTGCAGGAAGAGGGGCAGCCAGCAGACCCTGTTAAACACCTCTTGCGGCAGTGCAGTTCCAGAGTCCACAAGGAGAGCACTTGGGGATCGATTTATCACATATACACTAGATGCGTTGAATTGATCCCCGATAGATCGATCACTACCTGCTGATCTGGCGGGTAGTGTGGAGGTACCCATACTTTGCTTCACTCATGTGAGTAGTCCCATTGTAGCCAAAGAACACGCAAAAAGATAAGCACATACCTATATGTTTGCAGGATCAGGGCCTATATTAACAAGAAAGTTGGTAGGTTTTTTAATACCTTTCCATTTTGCTTTTGTCTTTAAAGCGTCTTTAAATGTCTCTTTCCGGCTCGTGGTGGCAATAGGTATACATTAACTTGCTGTCAGACGGGTTTCATTGTTCCTAGGATTAGGGAAGATGGTATTTTAAAGGTGTATAGTAAATCATAATTAAGTACAGTTTTCTGTGCCAAATAATATGAGTAACCAGACTGTGTGGAACAGTCAGCACAGAGATACATTTCAATGAAGTCTTCAAAATAAACAAGCTCTCTTATTTCCTTGTAAAGGGTTTGATCCAAAGCTCACTGAAGTTAGTGGATTTTCAGTCAGGCTCAAACTGTAGATATCCCTGAAAGTGACATTCTTTGACCTCACATACCATTTGATCAAGTTCCTTAATAAGTTGTTATGGTTGGTTTTACACATCTTTTTACTCTAAAATTTTCATCTAGCTTTTATATTGAGGTGGCTTTTTGCCAACTTGAAGAGATTTCAGATGTTCATTTTGATATTTCTACTCACAACGTTCTGGGTATTGTGGGAAATTACCTTATGCATTTCAGAAAAATACACTGTTTTCATAATGGTGTAATATGTATGGTGGCAGCCCTTAAAGGCTTAAATAAAATAGCTTGTTCAAAGTGCTAATTTAATATGACAACACATTGTGAGCATTAATAAGTACTCTTTGTGGTTTAATTTAAATCCTACTCTCTGATTAGTCAGCTCTTGATAAGTGAAACTTTATAGGTGGTTGTGAGGCTTTTGGTGGCTCTTTGACAGAATGGCTTTTTTCTTTTTTTTTTTTTTTTTAAAGGTTCTCAGTGTCTTAAAAATGCTTACAGGCAACTGGAAGGAAGAACAAATAACCTACATTGTTTACTGCTTTTTAAAAGTACTTCTATGCTTTTATTTATTATACAGCTAGAGTTTTTATTTATTACACAGAATTTGTTATACAACACTGAATGCTTCTGTTGAAGTGATAGTTCATGCTAGTCACATAAGTGGCATTCTTGTTAAGTGTTAACAGGAATTTAAAAAGTAGATAGAGGATGCAACTTCAGAAGTCTTTTGAAAATAAGTTAAAAATGGAAAATATGAGAACTTTATTGCCTAGCCTGCTGTTCAAGGAAGCTTCTGATTGTTTGAGAAACAGATGTATCCTAGATGTGTGTGGTGTTTATGTATTGGATAAAAACCTTTTGAAAATCTAAGTTTAGGATGTATTGTTTACATCAATAATAATAAATTCACTTATGTGGCCTGCCCTTAGCAAAATTTTTCAGTGAGAGAAATATATCAGAATTATCAAAATCATCTGCCTCAAAGCCAGTGGGAACAAGGCTAACCTGATATCCATACTCCTTAACTCTGCCATAGCTATGGACTGCTTACACTTTCACTACTGCATATTAATTAAATCAGCATAATGATTTAATAAGTTAGTGGTCATATAAATGTCACACCTATATTCTTATAAACTTAAACGCCTTATCAGGAGAACAGTATAGCACAACCAGCAGCATTACAAACTTCCTGCTGTACTGCTATGCACTAGTGGGGTGATCTATTAGTAGCCAGGGAAATCATGCTCTAAGTAGCAGCACAATTCTAGGAATTTGTTTACTCAGGGCAGTTCTTGATTAACTTAGAAACCAAGATTAAAAACAGAGCAACTCCAGACACTTTTCACTGTCATTCTGGGTGTTTTAGGCTTTCATCCCAGGGTTTCACAGCCCTTTACAACTCTTCTTTCAGGGCTTTACGGTTGAGGCCTCTCCAGCTGAGGTTTCCCCTTACTGGCTCCTACTTTCAGGTCTCCCTTTGAGTCCTTTATTTGAGCAAGTGGCAAGTACCTTCTAAGGTCGTTCCCTGATCCTGGGTTTCTTTCTACTAAGGGTAGGCTGCATGTGTTTACATCAGGTACTGCTTGCAGCCTGCAGTTATGTGACTCTTCTCTTGTGCTCTATTAATTCAGCACACTAAGTCTTACAGGGCTTGGATCGGGGTGTTGGGGATGTGTGATGTGCGTCCCCGAGGAACAGCACTCTGTTACAATTGCGGTGCTGTTTTAACTTGCCCTTGATATGGAAGGACCAGCTACATGAGTAAAGTATTTAGCCAAAGGCTATTGTGAATATTACAAAAAATTATCCGTGACCAGCCCATCAGTCCACAGGATGTCTTAATTGTTTTATGTGATGTGGACGTTGTTACGCTGCATACTGGACAGAGACTGACAGCTCATTTCACAGAGGTCATGGAATTGTTTTTATATGGTAATAACTTTCAGTTACTATCAATCTAGACAGGCTTAAGTATTGGCTTAAGCTTAGTATAGCTAATATTCTGTTACACAATCTCATGAGCTATCAAGTTTCCTATAAATATTTTGTATATTACTGTTTATTAGAATCTGTGAGAGGTTATACAACTTAATAGTGTTGTGGCTACTAACCACTGAAAATCAGGCTCGTTCTCTTTTTTTGGTACCTAACTTTTGGTGTCAAGACCTGTAAATTCTGTAATTAAGCTTACACCTGGTCAAACCAGCAGAAGCTGTGAATGTTTGACAGGGAATGGATCATAAAATCATAGAGGACTAGGGTTGGAAGAGATCCCAGAAGGTCATCTAGTCCAACCCCCTGCTCAAAGCAGGACCTAAATCATCCTAGTAAGAGTTCTGTCAAGCTGAGTCTTAAAAACCTGTAAGGATGGAGACGCCACCACCTCCCTAGGTAACCCATTCCAGTGCTTCACCACCCTCCTAGTGAAATAGTTTTCCCTAACATCCAGCCTAGACCTCCCTCACTGCAATGAGACCATTGCTCCTTGTTCTATCATCTGCCACCACTGAGAACAGCCTAGCTACATCCTCTTTGGAACCCCTCTTCAGGTAGTTGAAGCCTGCTATCAAATCCCCACTCATTCTGTTCCTGCAGCCTGACTAAGCCCAGTTCCCTCAGCCTCTCCTCATATGTCATGTGCCCCAGCCCCTAATTGTTTTCGTTGTCCTCTGCTGGACTCTTTCCAATTTGTCAACATCCTTTCTGTGGTGGGGGGCTATGACTGTGTGATGACTCACCCCTGCGGTGCCTCCTGCTGGTCCTCCAGCAAATTAGCTCACCAGCTCCCTGAGCACCCTCTGTAGGCCAGTGTCTCACCTGTCTCTGGCCCCCAGGTTCCTCTCGGACCCCAGTGTATCGTCATCTCTGGGCTGCTGCTCTCTGGCAGTAACCCCCACTCTCTGTGGGTCTTCCCTCCCTGGGGAACCCCCACTCCCAATCCCACCTTGCCTTAGACTGTGGCTACTGCCAGTTAGCAATGAGCCCCTGCTCCCTGGGGCAGACTGCAGCATAAGAGCCAGTCATCACAGGCAAAGGGGTTTGGAACCTGCTGCCTTTCTTCTACCACCCAGTACTTTATGGGCTGAGGATCAGGCAGCTTGGGGAGTTGACAGCCTGGAGCTCCCCCATTCCTCTGGCCTTTCCCCAGCCCTACTTCGTTCCCAGTACCCTTCTTTACTGGCAGACAGGCCCTGCTCCCTCCAAGGCTGGAGAAAGACTGTCTCCTTCTGGTCCACTTCCCTCTTATAAGGGCTAGCTGAGCCCTGATTACTCTGGCTACAGCTATGGCTGCCTTCCCTAGCAGCCCAGCTGTTATTAATCCCTTTCCTGGCTACAGCCCTCTGCTGGGCTGGTTTTCCCTTGCAGCAGCCCTCTGCAGGACCATTTTAACCCCTTCAGGGTTGGAGCAGGTAGCCATCCCGCTACAGGGGCCCAAAACTGGACTCAATACTCTAGATGTAGCCTCACCAGTGCCGAAAAGAGGGGAATAATCACTTCCCTCGATCTGCTGGCAGTGCTCCTACTATTGCAGATCACATGATGATTACCTATTTTGCCTCTCTAGGACACTTGGCATTGGCCACTGTTGGAAGACAGGTTACTGGGCTAGATGGACTTTTGATGGCCAAGTACGACCAAGTTTGAGTATGGCCATTCTTATATCTGTTAAGAATTACTGACCATCTCTCTTCTTGGCTGCTACATCTGCTATAGCCAACTTTTGTACCCCAAAAGTGCTATTAGAGGAATACTAATGTAATATAAAGTGTTACAACACTAGTTCAGATAATATTGTCCTCTGAAGATTATGCTATTAAACTTGATCCTTTTTTATTTTGCTTGATTAGATGGGCGTGCCTACTTATCTGTAACATCTCCAATTAAGTGAGAATTTACTGGGTGGTGTTTTTCTTGGGTGTTCATCAAGCTCTGTGATTAGTGGTCTCAAATGTTTTTTTTTCCTTCCTTCCAAAACTTGCCTTTCTGTACTATGTGTAAATCACACAAGTTACATGTTTAAGTGGTAATTTTCGGTTGACTTATAGTGACCTAATAGCTCTTTTCTACTGCTTGTGTGGATGGAATTCCCTACATGCCTGTATATGGCTTACCCTCTGTTGCTGTGTTTGTGTCAAAGACTTGTACTCAATCTGCTGGAAGATGCGTGTGTGTGTGTGTGTTTTCTGTGAGGACTAAGATTTGTATATTCTCAGTGCACATCTTCAAAGCACTGTGAGAGTTCTGTTAAGATGTAACTAGATAAACCAGCGGCTCAAGAGGTTAAAAATTATGCAAGTGTCAGTTTCCTCTATACAAACAATGGTTACTGTCTTCATTTTCTCTCTTTTTCTACTGGTCCCAGTGGGAATGTGGGCTTCATAATATGAATGGAACATTTTGCTGCAATGTCTCACTTTCTTATAATTAGTAACTTGGAAGTAATTTGCAAGATTATGTTCTGAAAGAATGCAGTAGCAAACTTCTTGGAACAAAAATTTTCTTCTCTTTTTTTCACCTCCATTTCGTGACTGCCTGGCTGGCTTCAGTTAGAGGGAAGTAATAATTCAAAGTTTTACATAGAGTAAGGGTTTATTAAATGGAAACATCTCTTTCTTTTGTAAATGAAGTTCTGAAAGTTAACTACAAAGTGAAAAAAAAATAAAATTAGGGTAAGAAATCAGTTGCAGATATTCATAACTTTGGAGCTCCTAGCACCTTGATGGCCTATGATAAAAATTTATTGCTAGTAAATTGTGCATTAGAAGCAGTTTGATTTCTTATCATATCTCGTTACTTTCCAGGACCAAGAAAATCTTATATTTACAAGCCCCCTGGACAAAACCAACAAGAAAATCAGGCAGTTTTCCACACAACAAACTTCTGCCTCACCAGCCATATAGTATGAGTCATTCAGCATGAGTAGCTGCACAGTTGACCCAAAGGTTGCTGTCTCCCCACAGAAAAACACACCCTCTCTATAGCCTGCTTGAACAGATAGTTACAAAAATAGATGCCTTTCAAAATTTATGCTACCTACTTAGTGGCTATACCTGATTCAGCAGAGAACAAATGCATTTTCTTTTCTTACTGAGATCTGTATGCTGGGCCAATAAAATGTATCTTTCTAGTGGAAAATAGAACGATGCCTCAGGAAAGAAGAAGCACATGACCTTTAATCCTACCAAAGGAATGGTCCCTATGTCCTCTCCTCACACTTCCTTATGCATCCACTCAGGGCCAGCCACAATCTGGCACAGAGAGTCTACCACAAAGCTCCTGAGAGGATACAAGAGAGCACAACTCTGAGAAAATTCAGAATGTGGTGACCTAGGCAGACTTTAAATCTGTAATTAGTCCAGCACAACTTAAACAAGTTGAGGCAAATAAACATGTTTTTGTACTAGAAAAATAGAGATTTTCCCCCTACTGCTTTGTCAACAATTTGAAGCAGCAGAATCTGTCTCTTGGAATATTAGCTCTTCAATTCTCTTTTAGATTATTAGTCAAAACAAATTTTCAGCTACTTTTGATTCACTACTTTTGATTCACTACTTTTTTGTTTGATCTTTTTCTTGGTGGTTAAATGAGCGAACAAAATGTAATTAACTTAATGACAAAAGTAATTATAAATGAAGTTAAGATAAGTGAGGTCATTTAAATTTTCTGCTCTTGAAGTTAAATACACTGAAAATATAAATAAATATAATATTGCCTTTTCCTCTTGGGGTCTTGATTGCTGGAGTATAGTATAGTTAACTCCTGGTAGGTATCAGTTGGATGTTTACCATATCTGATGGGTAAAATTAACAACTTTTAATATATTTGGAGGTGACATTGCATGAACAACCACAACCTATTAAGGTTTTTTTAAAAAAAACAAAAAACAAAAAAAACACTCAGTGGGATTGAAGGATTTTTCAAGGTTAACTGGGAGCCAGGAGGTTTATAAATTACCCCATACAATTATTTTGCTTTCCATCTCTTTAGTGAAAGCAACAGTTTGGTTTTCCTTGTAGTTTTTTATAAGACAGTGCAGGATTTAGACTCTGTCTCATCAGAAGTGACTTCCAGTTATACAATGGTGTTATTCATGGTTGTAAGTATTATGTCCGGGCGTAATCTAGTGAAACAATACCAAACCGGACAATTTAGTAAATGTTACAATTTTTCTTTAAGGTGCAACTGAATAACAGAATCATAAGACTGGAAGGGTCCTTGAAAGGTCATCTAGTCCAGTCCCTTGCACTCAGGAGGACTAAGTATTATCTAGACCAGGGGTAGGCAGCCCATGGCACAGGTGCCGAAGGTGGCACGTGAGCTTATTTTCAGTGGCACTCACACTGCCTGGGTCCTGGCCACTGGTCTGGGGGTTCTGCATTTTAATTTAATTTTAAATGAAGCTTCTTAAACACTTTAAAAACATTATTTACTTTACATATAACAATAGTTTATTTACCTATTAAAGACTCATAGAAAGAGACCTTCTAAAAACATGAAAATGTATTACTGGCACATGAAACCTTAAATTAGAGTGAATAAATGAAAACTCGGCACACCGCTTCTGAAAGGTTGCCGACCCCTGATCTAGACTATCCCTGACAAGCGTTTGTCTAACTTGCTCTTAAAAATGTCTCATAATGGAGATTCCACAACCTACCTAGGCAATTTATTCCAGTGCTTAACCACCTTGAAGTTTTTCTTAATGTCCAACCTAAACTCCCCTTGCTGCAATTGAACTGTATTGCTTCTTGTCCTAACCTCAGAGGTTAACCAGAACAATTTTTCTCCCTCCTCCTTGTAACAACCTTTGATGTACTTGAAAATTCTAATGTCCCCTCCAGACTAAACAAACCCAGTTTTTTCATTCTTCCCAAATAGGTCTTGTTTTCAAGACCTTTAATTGTAACCTTTGTTGCTCTTCTCTGAATTTTCTGTAATTTTTCCACATCTTTCCTGAAATGTGGCTCCTAGAACTCGGCATAATACTCCAGTTGAAGCCTGTTGCAGTAGAGCAGAAGAATTACTTTGTGTTTTGGTTACAGCACCCATGCTAATACAGCCCAGAAAGACGTTTGCTTTTTTTGCAACTGTTGTTCTGTTCTCTCATATTTAGCTTGTGATCCCTATGACCCACAGATCCGTTTATGTGTTATACCAATTGAATAAAAACCAACAGGATCTTATAAGATGGATAAGGCAAAATGCCGCATTTATTGTAAATACGGAAAAGCAAAGAACACAACAATATGCTATTATCTGCAATTGCAATTTTCCATTCACACACACACATTCACTCACAAAAGTTCTGCAAAGTTGTTATAGTTACCAGTTTAGAGCTTGCTCATGCCAAGTTACTGGCCAGGTAGCTTGGACAAGAGGGTGGAGCTGAGCCTTTGTGGCACGTGCATCTGATGCTCCTGGAGGGTGGTCACAGAACCAGACCCAGAATTTTCAGTCTGTTGATTCTGTTTTTATAGGAATTCATTCCTATACCAGTCTATGGAATCTGTTTCATCATGCTGCCTTGACGTTTGAAGTGATAGTCAATCACTATTCCCACGTTTGAAGTGATGTTTAATCAGCAGATGGAAGATCCATGACAGCTTGGTGTTATTTTGTTCTTTGGTTTTTCATGTGCTTGGGTGCTTGTGGATTCTGGTTTGCCCTCGGGGTCACCCAGCCATCTTACTCCATGCATTTCTTCAGCCAATTGATGTCAGGCTGGCATCTTAACCTTTAATTTTTTATTTTTCATTCAATCATACATACAATCACACTCCAGCATCTATCCTGTCACATCTGCATTTTAATTTTTCAGCATAACCATTATAAAATCAGTGGGACATGGCAGACTTCAATAAGTCTATTTATCCCACTTGTTACATTTAAAAGGAAATAAACAAGATAAGCATGGGGTTTATTCTGGAGTTCAGGAAAACAAAGCTGTACCAGCCATAAAGGACAGCTGTTATCTTGTTACTTTTCGAACAAACTCTTAGTCTCTGAGATGTGCTTTTACAATTAACACTGACCTTGTAAAACTGACAGGCAATTTCAATCAACACAGACTCAGCAGGGCAGCTGAGAAACCTTTCTTTTTAATGGTCAGACTAAATTCTGGGGTCTGCTGCAAGTTCTGGGGTTTTCTGTGAAGTCACTCTTTCTTATATTTCCCATATCAGAAATATACCAGTTACTAATTTAGTCCAATATCTGCAGTACTCCTTCCTAGGCAGTCGTTTCATATTTTCTATGTGTGCAACTGATTGTTCCTTTCTATATGAAGTACTTTGCATTTGTCCTTATTGAATTTAATCCTGTTTACCTCAGACCATTTCTCCAGTTTTTTCAGGTAATTTAGAATGTTAATCCTGTCCTCCAAAGAATTTGCAATCCCTCCCAGCTTGGTATCGTCTGCAAACTTTATAAGTGTCCTTTCTATGCCATTATCTAAATTGTTAATGAAGATATTGAACAGAACCGGACCCAGAACTGATCCCTGCGGGACCCCACTCGATACGCCCTTCCAGTTTGACTGTGAGCCACTGATAACTACTGTCTGAAGATAATATTCATTAGATTTAAGTTCTTGTTTGTTTATCTGCAGCTGTTGAGTTAGAAGAGGAAGAAAAAACGTGGTGGTGGTGTATCCAGAATAGTGGTTAAATGTGACTTATTTAGTTTTGGGGTTTTTCCTACACACTTTGACACCAAAGAGCAGATTTTACTGTATTTTTGTTATTCAATTTTAATAGAGCTCCAAATACCAGTCTCAGGCTTCAGAATATGGTATTAAAATAAAATCAATTGCTGGCATATTTAGTTTAGAAGAAGAAGCACACACAAGGTTTGATGATTTGAGAATTGTGCTTGAATAGTCTCTTGAATTATTGATTTTTAGAGAAGATGAATTTGTTTAGACAAAAGTGAAAACTCATAATTGAGTAAGAATTAAGTAAAGAACACTTAATCATGCCTCCACAGGTTCATCAAGAATCTTCTGTATATGTGATTTAATATGGGATAGAACTGCCTGCCACTCTTACTATTGTAAACATTAAAATTTGCTTTATGCTCTTAAGAACATAAGAATTGCCATCCTGGGTCTGACCAGTGGTCCATCCAACTCAGTATCCTGTCTTCCGACAGTGGTCAACGCCAGATGCTTCAGAGAGTAATTTTATGGAGTGATCTATCCCTTGTTGGTCCACTCCCAGCTTCTGGCAGTCAGTGGTTTAGGGACAGCTGCCACATGGGGTTGCATCTCTGAACATCTTGACTAATAGCCATTGATGGACCCCTATTCTCTGGGAACTTGTGAAATTCTTTCTGAACCCAGTAATACTTTTGGCCTTCATGATATCCCCCGCAATAAATTCCACAGGTTTACTGTGTGTTGTGTGAAGAAGTGATTCCTTATGTTTGTTTGACCCCTGTTTTTTTTCTTATGTGAACAGGGTAACCAGATGGCAAGTGTGAAAAATCAGGATACTTTGCTCCCTCCCCTCTCCCCCCCCACGGTGAGTGAGTGGGGATTATTGCTGCATATACAAGACAACGCCCCTAATATCAGTATGGTCCCAATAATATCAGGACATTTGGTCGCCCTGTATTTAAAGCAGTAAATAACTCTTCAATATTTACTTTCTCCACATGGTTCATGATTTTATAGACCTCTATCATATTCCCCCCTTAGCAGTCTCTCTTCAAAGTTGAAGAGTCCTAGTCTTTTTAATCTTTCCTCATATGGAAGCTGTTCCATTCCCTTAATCATTTTTGTTGCCTTTCTCTGTACTTTTTCCAATTCTAGTATTTTGTTTTTGAGATGGGCTGACCAAAATTGCAGCCAGCCTTCAAGGTATGGGCATGCCATAGATTTATACAGTGGCATTATGATATTTTCTGTCTTATTATCTATCCCCTTCCTAATGACTCCTAACATTCTGCTAGCTTTTTTGACTGCCTCTGCACACTGAGCAGATGTTTTCAGAGAATTATCCACAATGATTTCAAGATCTTTCTTTTAGACCCTGTCATTTTGTACGTGTAGTCGGGCTTGTTTCCCAGTGTGCCTTACTTTGCATTTATCAACATTGAATTTCATCATCCTTTTTCCCCTCCCTCGTAACCCATTTTAGTGAGATCGCTTTGTAGCTCTTCACAGTCAGCTTTGGACTTAACTATCTTGAGTAATTTTGTGTCATATGCAAACTTGGCCACCTCACTATTTACCCCTTTTTTTCCCAGATCACTTATGAATATGTTGAACAGCACTGGTCCCCAGTATAGATCCTTGGTGGAGTCCACTATTAACTGTTCTCCATTATGACAACTGGGCATTTATTTTGACCCTTTGTTTTCTGTATTTTAATTAGTTATTGATCCATGAGAGGACCTTCTCTCTTTCCTCGTAACTTTTTACTTTGCTTAAGAACATTTGATGAGGGACCTTGTCATAGGCTTTCTGAAAGTCCAAGTACACTGCAACCGCTGGATCAGCCTTCTCCACGTTAGTTGACTCCTTCAAATAATTTTAATAGTTTGGTGAAGCATGATTTCTTTTTACAAAAACTGTGTTGATTCTTCCCGAACGTATTGCGTTCATCTACATGTTTGATAACTTTGTTCTTTACTATAGTTTCAATCAATTTGCCTAGTACTGAAGTTAGCCTTACTCGCCTTTAATAGCTAGGATCTTCTCTAGAGTCTTTTTTCAAAATTGATGTTAATTATCCTCCAGTCAGCTGGTGTGGAGGCTGGTTTTAAGTGGTTCATTACATACCAGTTACTAGTTTTGCAATTTCATATTTGGGTTTCTTCAGATCTCCTGGGTGAATCCCCTGGTGACTTATTAATGTTTAATTTATCAGTTTGTTCCAAAACTTTTTCTGTTGACACCGCAATTTGAAACAGTTCCTCAGATTTGTCATCTAAAAAAATAGCTCAGAATGGGAATCTCCCTCACATCTTCTGCAGTGTAGGCAAGTGCAAGGAATTAATTTAGCTTCTCTGCAATGCCCTTGTCTTCATTGATGATTCTTGTTTCATGAAGTAATGTCGCACTAAATGCAGCCCAAACAACTTTTGTACTAGAACAAATTCTTTCCCATCAGCCTTGGTAACTAAGTTCAGATCAGAGAATAAAAACTTCTTGTATCTCTGAAATTTATGTTGCTCTCTGGCTAGTTTCAAAGCCTGTCTAGATTATTCACCTCTTGATGCACGATTAATAAGGTGCCGCCCTTTTCCACTCTTGGGATTTTCTAGCATCTCTTGACAAAAATAGTATTTGAGAGCTGATGCAACGTTAGTCATAAAAGTAACTATGTCCTCACCTTTTAGTCTGGCAGGAAAGATGAGAATGTATGTTCTTGGTTTTCAACTTAGCCTCTACAATTTCTAGTCTTCTTTCAATGCACTAAATATTTTAACCATAGCCTTTTGGAAAGCTTTTAGTTCTTGCACTACCTCATCTCCTTTTGGCAGATGTCTCATTCTTTTTCGCCCTCTGTTCAAATCTTTTTGTTCAGGCTGTGTTACCTAATGGAGCCTGATTTCTCATGCAGTAGGAGAGGCCTGAAGTTTTATAAATTTTCAGGCACAAAGGGTCTAAAGTGTGCTCTTGGGGTACGTCTACACCGTCAGCACTTGGAAGTTGTGATTTCCTGTTTGTGTAGACATACACGCGCTAGCTGAGCTTTGAACTAGCATGCTAAAAAGGGCAGTTTGGCCACAGCAGCATGGATGGTGGCTCAGGGTAGCTGCCTGAGGACAAGACCTCCTGATTCTCTGTGTACATACTTGGGTGGTGCCCCCTGTGGTTCTGCAGCCACACAGAGCTAGCATGTGCATGTCTGTGCAAACTGGGAATCGTACCTCCCAGCTGCTGTAGGCATATGTCCTTGGTGCTAGTTCGCCTCCGGTTAAGGGGCACAGGAGAAAGGGGGCTAATAGTGGAGTAAGCATTCTCTTGTGGCCTGTGTAATTTATAAAAAGTTGCTTTTCTGATCTTTATTTGAGATTTCGATACCAAAGATTACAAATGTCACTGACTCCTCTGGAAATAGATTCTATCATGTAAATTCATTTTTTTCCCCAAAAACAGGTTTGAAACTGCCTTCAAACTGTGCTGGAACACTTGTTTCTCAGAGGTAAATGTCTACCTCTTATCTGTTCATCAGATTCCTTCTCTTAAATCAGGGTGGGCAAATGTTTTGACCTGAGCGTCACATAGGAGTTGCAAAATTGTATGGAGGGCCGAGTAGGGAAGGCTGTGCCTCCCCAAACAGCCTGGCTCTGCCCTCATCCGACCCACTTTCCGCCTCCTGATAGCCCCTCTCAGAACTCCCTGCTCCTTGTCCCCTGACCGCCCCTTCCCGAGACTCCCTCCACCCTAATTGCCGCCCCAGACCCCACTCCCTACCCGTCGCCCCCTGCTTCTTGTCCTCTGACTGCCCCAACCCCTATCCACCCCCGCCCCCGAGACTCCCACACCTATCCAACTGCCGCCTATTCCCTGTCCCCTGATTGTCCCCCAGGACTCCCTGCTCCTTATCCAATCCCCTGGACCCCTTACCACGCCGCTCAGCAGTGTGTCCGGCAGCCGTGCGGAGCCAGCCCTGCCCCTCATAGCGCTGCCTGCGCGTTGAGGTGAGGCTGCGGGGGAGAGGTGAACAACAAGGAAGGAGCCGGGACAGCCTCCCTGGCTGGTTGCTCAGAGACTGGGCAGGACAGCTCGTGGGCCGTAATATGCCCACCCCTGTCCTAAATGTTCTTATTACTTACAATCTCAGACTTCCCCTTTTTGTTACATTTAACAATATTTAAATATATAATGTATTTAAAAACAATATTTAAGTACATAAAATTATGAACTCTAAAAATCTTGATAATCCTTTAATTGTATTGCCCATTTAATTTTTTTCTGGTATCGTTAGGATATCTCTGAACTATGTTTTTTGTTATTAATGTGTCATGGTTAACATAAAGCTAAACATGAAGATAAACATGATGTCTTTCTTACAATATACGGCAGAAACTGGAAGTGCTGTGAAAATACAGGATCTTTGAGTATTAAGAGAGAGTCTTGACAGCACCGTAGTTCAAGTACAACTATGTACTGGCTCGGATTCATCCCAGGCATCACTCCATTGACTCCAGCAACGTGAAATCAGAGTTGAATTTGACCCACTTGCTGGTTTTAAATAAATAAATCTGCTTTTGTTTCCATAAATTTAAATCAGCCAAGCAGATGAGATTGCCAAAGCACATTGTGCCTGGTTCTGCCCCATTTAAGTAAATAGGGGCTTTACCATTGACTTCAGCGGGAGCAGGATCAAGCTTGTTAAATAAAAACATAATTCACCTAAGTAATTTAACTTACTTTAGTCCCAGAAACATTAGTGTGTTGGGAGCAACTGCATACCTACACTCTAGGGACAGAAAGGAAAAGGAGATGTCCAGTTTCAGAGTAAAGATAGCTGTAGCCAAAACCGCTTTGGGGCAGTTAGAGTTAAGTCTGAATGTTTCTTCTGTTGACATTAATACGCTTTTACTTGGTTATTTTAATGGCTTCTTAACCTGTTCAAACAGATTATAAACAATTGCCAATATTTTTAGAATTTTTAAGATATCTCTTATAATCAATTTCTTACATAGCTGAGTAGTTTTTGTTTGTAGTTTGCTAAATCTTCAGGAGGATTTGTGTCGTGTGTTAGAAGTAATTGCTACACCAGATCTTTATGCATACTGTATCACTGTTTGATTATATAGTACAGTAAACGGTTTGTTCATCATTTTTAGAAATCACATGAACAAAATTGCTCAACTGTTGAAAACCTGAGCATATATTTTTAACTGCATCTTTAGTTTGCCTCTTTATAACAAAACACTGTGCTTTCACAAGCGCTCATACAATAGTCTTTTGTTAATAACATGCTAATATCTAGGATTAAATAAATTCACAGTTTGTTGGCTGTAATGCTCTGGAATGCTTGCATTAAACTTTATTCATAATGTAGTTTTCTACATGAGCTCCATTCATTCTTTTTTTCCCTCCAGTGGTGGCTGCTATTCAAGCAACTTGAGGCTAAATCAGTGTACTTTTTCCTCTCCTTTGCTAACATATTTTTGTTGCAATGTGTGTTTATAGGATTCTGGTACATCATAGTAATGCTAACTTCCCTCTCTGCCTTGCCCCCTTTGAGAATTTTTTTGTCTTTGAAGAAATTAATGCTCACTTATGAACTATTAAGTATAAATTATGGTATTTCTAGACAGAGTCCACTGCTAAAGATAACACAGGAAGGACCAACATCCAGTAATGGCCACTTCATGGAATTGCAGGAAACCTACTATATCATGTTACATCTATGTGAGCCTAATCAATAATCCCTGTTATATGCATCATTGAGACAATCTAGCATCCTCGAAATCCCTCCACCCAAATGTCAATGTGCCTTAGGGAAATATTCTTTCCTGACACTATTTTGGTAATCAGTTTAACCCTTTGTATGTTAACACAAAACTACTTTTCTACCTTAAGATACTGCTGGTGTCCCAGTAAATTTGAATTTTATCAGTTATCCTGGGATAATTCCCAAAGAATTCCAAATGATTATCTCTTGGATGAAAAAACATACTCCACAGTGCACTTAATGTGCAATAGTATTTCAAGTCCAAAAAGAGGGTTTGAAAAATCTGTTTGCCTAGTCACAATTGGTGAGCGTTGGAGCCAAACCATCAATTTACTATGTTTACAAATTAAAGTTTAAAATGTAATAGTTTCTAATTCTTATGGATGTGATCATAACTTTCCAAAATGTTTTCTTCCCAGGGCTACAAACCAAGAGTTTTAGTGCCTTTGCTACTTTCATTTAGCTTTCCAAAGCTACCTGAAACTGACAAAGCCAGTAAGTTTCATGGCAGGCATTTAGAACTCTCTGTGTAGTGCTGACACTGACAAGAATCATATAATTTTTGCAGTTGTGGAGCTGTTCATCTGGGGGGGAAGACCCCCAAAAAGGGGAACAGATGGCGTTTGGGAATCCTGTCTCTTTTTTTTGCAGCATCCTGGGGACCATTAGAGTATCAAAAACCTTTTCTCCCCTCTGGGTGCAGGGGAAAAGAGGAATAAAGTTTCCCTTTTCCAGAGCTTGTGAGATGTATCAAGCTAGCCTTCAGATTTATCAGACACCTACCACCCACAGGCTACTGATTAAAGATGGACTCCAGTAAGCATGATTCATGAACATCACCTTAGCAGAAATACCAGTTGCTGGGTCTGTCATGGGAAGAGGCCAGTAAACTTCTCACTAGGATTTTGCTACTGGGCCTTGCTGGCTGGGCCCTGTTCAACTTCACTATAGTTTATGGGCTAGGAGCAATGTAGTTCTTGTCTGATAATGTTTACAACTTTCTTAAAACTTTTCAAGTTGAAAGGGATTCAGATGCTATCTACCAAAGTTGGCAAGCCTTTTTCAAACTCTGTCCCTACACGAGTTTAACACCCTCCTGCCCTTCCGTCTCCCAGGAGAGTCTTAACTCCTGTTCCTCAGAGTTGTTCTCCTCCCCACCCCCTGAGGAGAGAGCCCCAAATTACACAAGAGTATCATTTGCATACAGTGTGTAGGTTTGTGTATTTGTAAGTCACCATATAAATACTTATTATTTGTGTGTTCCCTCTTGATGACAAAATAGTGTGTTGGGGCTGGACATAGTTTTCATGACTACATATCACTTGGGCTAAATGTTTTGTGTTTCTTGGTACTACTATGAAAAAAAAACAGTTGAGACCCTGGGCAAGGAAAGCAATGGAAAACCTACTGTAGGAGTAGAACATACAAGGTTAGAGCCTTTATGAGTAAAGAGGATAATGATGTGCTTTTGGAGCCATAGTTTGTTTTGGTGTAGTTACTATCTTCGGTACAATAGTGAAAAACAAGTGAATTGAAGCGGGCAGGTTTTAACATGGACGTACCGAAATGATGTTTCTTTTAGATACATTGAGAAAGTCTCTAAAATAGGCTGTGTTTGTTATGCTTCTTAATTTACTACTGTAGGGTGGGAAAGCCCTGCGGAACTGTCCCAGCTGTCACTCAAGAGTTGAAGAACTTAGTGTATTAAGCAACAGATGTTAAATTGGATTTTTCTCCTGTGGTCTGCGCTTTCTTGAAATGTTCTCTGCATAAAGAAAGAGTGAAACAGTGATGCAAGTGTCTAATATATTCTGTTCTTTACGTATTCTACAAGCCTCATCCAAAGTTATTTGAAATCAAAGGGACTATCTCCATTGACTTTAGTGGTCTTTTGTGACATTAATAGTGATCTTAGCCCATGCTCTTCAAAGTGGGGTGCACGAGACCCCCCACGGGGGCCACAGTGTCCCGGCGCCGCCGAAGGATTGGCCCCAGGATGCCACCGAAACCGGAAAGAGTCTATTTGTGTCCCACCGAAATGCTGCCGAAAGCGGAAGCTTTGTATTCGGCGGCATTTCAGCGGACACACCCCTGGGCCGCAAGAGGACTTGGGAGAGCGGAACAGGGCCGCGGACGGAAAAGTTTGAGAGATGCTGATCTTAGCAGTGTTAAGACAAAATTACGTTCCAGATTACATCTGTTAATGTAATTGATGTATAAGCATATGAAATCATTGTAAAAGTTTTGTGTTATAGCATGAGTTGGAGCTATGTGACAGATACCCAAAAGCAATAGAGGTGGAAGAGAGAAACTTCTGGAATGTTGGAGTAGTGTTATTGAAAGAGCTGTAGGCAATATGAAGGTAAAAAGGAATGCACAAGTCTTATGCCTTATCTGCTTATGTCCATGTTTGTCAGGTTTTGGGTGGACGGGGTATGCCCTGCTGCAACGCTGTCACTAAATATAGCTTTTGTTTGCTAATAGGTGCACATTTCTCTTAAAAACAAAACAAAAAAACTCCCACTCTCAAAATGGAAGTGAATCAGGTACTATCCACTAAAATCAATGAGCTAGCTTCCATTTTCCTGTTATGTCCCTTGTTAACATAACACAAGTTTTCTGTTCTCTGAGAAAATATCCAGTGTCGTCTTCATCCTTTTCCTGTACTCCTTGCAGGCTGCTTTTTTAATAAAAAGAAAACAAATCGTACTAAAAATGAATATACAGTAGACTCTCGATTATCCAGGATTGGGTTAACCAGGATGTAGATTAACCAGGATGTCAAAAAAAATATGCGTAACTCGCAGAGCCGGCTCTGGTTTTGTTGCTGCCCCAAGCACACAAAAAAACCCACCCCTACCAGGGCGCAGGGCAGCCAGTGAACCAACCCCCGCTCCCCACGACGCAGGGTGGCTGGTGAACCAACCCCCCCTCCCCATATTTCCTATGGATGATGATTATCCAGGATTTTATTAAACAGGATTAATTTTTTCCCTATCATCCTGGATAATCGAGAGTCTACTGTACCTTGGTGAGTATAAAGAAAATTATAAAAAAATTTGTTGTAAATATTTAGATTTTGTTCTATGTATAGCGTTTCCCTTTGAATAAATATAATATTGGCATATTAGAAACAGGCTTTTATTGCATTTTAGGAGATAGGGATTTAAAGATTTGTATTCCCAAATTCTAAATCTTTTGTTGGGTCTCTTTTTTCAGAGAAGAGTTGTAAGTACAGTTAGTAAGTATGCAAAGTTGATAAATGAAAGATAAGAATCGGGGAAAACATACATCAAGTTGTTGGTATACATTGAGTTCATGTCTTTTGCCCACCACAACAGTGATATGACACTAGATTATAGTAGCTAGAGATGGAAAAGTCTTATTAGATCTAGTCTGTATAGCCCTACTAAAAGTGCAGGATATTGTCTCATCATAGGCTACATCAAATGTTAAACAGACCTCTTGAACTTCACTCAAAACCTAAGCTTTGTTTCTTCAAGTTGTCTTTATATAATAATTTGTAAATACTGTACAGAATTTCTGCGATTTGCATTAATACTTTGTGCATTTTACTCAGGCAAGTTGGCAGAGGTTTTCCTAACTCCTGGCAGGATACAGTTTTGTTCAGTAGATACACATTGACTGAAGTCCTGGCTGCTGTGAAAAATGAATGAAGAGTTGGTTTAGTTTACCCATCACCAATTGTATCTGCTTACTGTATAACATGCTCATATACGATGATGGATGCGGCATAAATGGCTAGATAAGCAAATTAGTTAAATTACAGTGCACGGGCCTACTGCAGAGGCAGGCAAACTTTATAGCTTGACAGGTTTAAGATTAGCAGCCATGTTAGTCTGTATCCGTAAATAAGATGAGGAAGACCTGTGGCACCTTGGAGACTAACCAGTTTATTCAGCTTATGCTCTAAGGTGCCACAAGTCTTTCTCATCTTATTTTTAGCTTGAGGATCACATTGGTTTTCCAAAATTGGAGTTAGGGGAGGTTGTGCCTCCCGAAACAGCCAGGTGTGGCCTGGTCCTGCCCCCTGTTGGACCCACCCTGCTTCTCGTCCCCTGATGGCCCCCCCGGGACTTCTGCCCCATCCAACTCCCTTCATTCCCTGACGCCCACCCCGGGACCTCTGTCCCATCCAAGCACCCCTTCTTTCTGTGCCCTGACTGCCCCCGCCCATGCCTCCCACCACCACATGCAACCCCACTTCTCCTTTTATGACTACCCCCCGGAACCCCTGCCCCTATTCAACCCCCTGTTTCCTGCCCCAACCCCTATCTACACCCCGGTCCTGATCCCTATCCATGCCCCCATCCCCTGATCACCACCCAGAACTCCCCTGCCCTCTCTCCAACTCTATCCCCCGCTCCCTGTCTCCTTACCATGCTGCCTGGAGCACCAGTGGCTGGCGACATGGCTGCACTGCCCAGCTGGAGCCAGATGCACCACTGCACAGCACAAAGCACGGGGACAGGCCACGGCTCTGCAGCTGCGTTGCTGCCCTAGGGGCTCACAGTCCTGCCACCCAGAGCATTGCGCTGGCAATGCAGTGAGCTGAGGCTGCGGGGGAGGGGGAACCATCAGGAGAGGGGCTGGGGCTCACCTCCCGGACCAGGAGCTCAGGAGCCGAGCAGGAGGGTCCAGTGGGACAGATGTGGCCTGTGGGCCATAGTTTGCCCACCTCTGGCCAACTGCCTCAAATTGATCACCCTACTCAGCTAAAAGAACTAGGCCAAACCATAGTGTGAAATACTGAGCTATCTTCTCAGTAATTCATATTAAAGTAAATACATGAATAGGATGTTTTAACCAAAATTAAATGAGTTTCTTAAAAAATTATCCCTTAATTATACCAGAATGACAGCTGTGCTATAGTTAAGGTTTAAGATCAGCTTTCTGTTTAAAGCTTGACTGTTATAAGTAGGCTGACCAGACATCAAGTGTGAAAAACGAGGACAGAGGGTAAGGGGTAATAGGAGCCTATATAAGAAAAAGATCCAGAAATCGGGACTGTCCCTATAAAATCAGGACATCTGGTCACCCTAGTTGTAAGTATTCTGAAATCCATACAGTTAATCATTTGCTTTGAAATTTGGTGTGCCTCATGTGGGCATGAGTGCAGCCAGTGATCCAAATTCGAGGCCATTTGACCAAGGGGATATACAGCTCCTGGAAACACAGCTTTTCTTAAAACTGACACATTTTGGGAATGGTTTATTTGTTGACAGACGGAGACCATTCCAGGGCTTAGATCAGGGGTGGGTAAACCTTTTGGCCTGAGGGCCACATTTGGGTATGGAAATTGTATGGCAGGCCATGAATGCTCACACAATTGAGGGTTGGTGTGTGGGCGGGGGTAAGGGCTCCAGCTGGGCTTGGAGGGGTGGGCTCTGGGATAGGCACAGAAAAGAGGAGTTCAGGGAATGGGAGGGGGCTCTGGGCTGGGGGTGCAGGCTCTGGGGTGGGGCTGGGGATGAGGGGTTGTGGGTGCAGGAGGATGCTCCGGGATCAGACCGAGGGGTTCAGAATGTGGGAGGGGGATCAGGGCTGGGGCAAGGTGTTGGGGTGCAGGAGAGGGTCGGGGTGCAGGTTCCGGGCAGCACTTTCCTCAAGAGAAACATCTGTTTGCCCCTCCCCCCGGAAAATAGCTGCATTCCCTCCTGACCGCCCCCAGAGTCCTCCGCCCTGTCCACAGGTGCCACCCCTGCTGCTCCCATTGGCTACGGTTCCTGGCCAATGGGGGCTGTGGGGGCGGTGCTTGGGGGGTGTCAGTGTGCTTCTTGGAGCTGCGCGGAGTAGGGCAAGCCCTCGATCCCGCTTCCTGGCTGGAGCTCGAGAGCCAGATTAAAACATCTGGAGGGCTGGATGCAGCCCCCAGGCCGTAATTTGCCCACCCTTGGCTTAGGTCATCACACCAGGATCTCAAACATGCAAGGGTTACCCCAAAAGAATGAATGAAAACAACGAGCCCTTTGGGAGATATAACATTAAAACATTATTTGAAAGAGTTTGCTTCTCCAATTAGGCACCCTAAGGCTCATGTGCCTACTGGGTTGTACTGAACATATGCAGAGAGGAAAACTATCTGGAAAACTGCCTCTACCTCACAGGATCTGGGTAGATCTAAGGGCGTCTTATGGTAATTGAATCTGAACATCAGGCTTTGTCAGCTCAAATCTAACTAGTGTGGAAATCTGAAGTAAAGAAAGCAAGCATCAAAGGAAGGTTTTTATTTTGGGGGGATAGTAATTTGAGTACAGCAGAATATTCAAAAGGCACTAAAACTGTTTATTGTAAAGAAAATAAACTACACAAGCAAATGCTTGCTGGAAGACAGAGGATGATGAGGGGTGGAAGAGTAGGTGGGAAATAGGGGGAAGATGGTTTGAGAGACCAGGTGATAAGAAGGGGTGGTGACTGGAGGGGTGGGAAGAATGGGACACTGGGAAGGGGAATATGAGGTGAGTGGCAGGATGACTGGGGGAGAATTGTGCAGGGTGTCTGTGAGACCCACATGCACAGAGGGGAGGGGACACAATCCAGGGGCCCTCAGCCCATCTATAGGATTGTACACCTCTGTTCTCTGCCTCCCTTCATGTGAGTCAGGTTCTAAGATGGCTTTCTTATTTCAGAGGGAGGGGGCATCTGAGCCTCTCTCCCTATGCGACCTGGGAAATGGGGGTCCCTTCTCCCTGAGGTGTCTGAACCCTGCTTTTTGCCCCCTGTGTGTGCCAAGCTCTGGGAGGCCCCTGCCTGTCTGCGGTGGTCTGAACCCCAATCTCTCATGGGAGCCAGGTTCTGGGTAGGTTGGGTCTGAACCTCTCTGCATACCCCCCCTTATGTGATCTGGGATCATACAAGTGGGTCTGAGCTCATCTCCCTACCCTGTTCCCCATGTAAGTCAGGATGCTTAGATGACACATCAGAAACTCTCCAGCACTGGGGAGGAGAGAAGGGAACACCCACTTATCTGAATGGAACAGTTCATGTGTCTCAGTGCTGTTGATTCAGGCTATGTTCATGGGTATTCTTTTAGTTGAGAACATCTCATGAGATGAATGGGAAACTGAACACCTCTTTGAGTCTTCAGTGCTGCTGATGGATGTTTAGAAAAGCTCTTCCCTCCATTCTCCCTCTAATTTCATACAATATACATCAGTCTTTAATATGATAAAAAGTCACTGTAACAACCATGTAATAAAACTGTCAAAGTTTTGGTACATAGATCATGGATGAGATTTCTCACCAGACCTGTTAGCAAATATACATTGCAAACATTTCAAACCATGACTGTTATCCCTATTCTGCAATAACAAAATATACAGGAGTGGGGAGGAAAACTGTGTGGCTTAGTGGAAAGACTACTTGTCTGGGAGTATTCCTAGCTCTGCCACTGGCCTGCTGGGTGACGTTGGACAAGTCCTCTTTGTACCTCAGTTTCCTATCTGTAAAATGGGAATAATGATGTAATGTTCTTTGACATCTGCTGATGAAACACACTATATAAAAGCTAGGTCTTTTGACTGTTAACCAGCCACAGTAGCATATCAGTGGCACACCCAGGTGAGAACTACAACTCTCTAAATAACTATTAACTTCTGTCAACAAATATTTCTATTTCTAATTTAAAAAGAAATACCCTAGGGAATTAAATGGCAAAAAACTTAGTTAACACAGGGCTAAGGTTTCCTGGTGATAGCTTGTGCCCTTCCAGAACAATGAGTTCAGCAAAATTCAAATTTCTGAAAATCAGGAAATAGAGTTAATAAATGCTCACATGTCCTTACCTCTGCTCTCTTTGAATGATATCCAATACCCTCTCTGTGTCTCTCTCACGCATGCATGCACGCACGCACTCTCCCAGTCTGCCTCTTCAATGTAATGGACAGGTGCTCAAACACAGAGCTTATTCCCATTACAGAATATCACACTTATAAAATTTAACAACCTCTTCATACCCTTTTAAAGTCCCTTAACACTTGCACACAGGATGTCACCTAAACCTATGCTTCCCGCTATCCATCATTAAATTCACAGATTGCTCCCATATCTCACCTCACTACTGAGACTACCTAACGCAAGAAGACCTAGTATCCTGCTACTCATGCAACTTACATAATTCAGACTGGAACCTCAAGATAAATAGGCACCTCTTTCCTTTGATACACACTGAGGGGACTCAATCCCAGGTCTCTTCATATCACAGTCATAGCTCAGTGACATTTCTCAAACTAATCCCCAGATCTCCTGAATCATAGTTCTTCCAAGCCGCTCTTATTCCTCCATCATTCAATACAGCTACACCTAACACAATGAGGAACTGGGGTGCGTGCAGATAATTCCCAGTAGCTATTGCTAGCTCAAGGAGGAGGTGGAGGTGGGCAGAATTAGAGTTTCATGGTTGTTTCCCTTAATTCTGTATTTCCCGGTTTGCAGAAGTTTGAGTTTTGCTGAACTCAGCATCTGGAAGGGCACAAGCTATCACCAAGCAACCTTAACTCTAAATTAACCAAGTATTTGCCATTTAATTTGCAACACAATAGATTTCTCACTAGTGCCTTTATTTCTGATGAATTTGTGTATATTAAGTTTGAATCACGAATTAGGTGGAGGTTGAAAGTTTTAATCTCTTTTGTCTTTACTTATATTTATTTATTTTTAGTCTTAACCAGAAATTTAAAGATCTGAACCAGAGGACTGTAGCATGCAAAATGATTTAAGTCCCAGTGACAGAGAAGGACAACAACAGTTATTTAGATAAACTGAACCTTCAGATTATCTACATTAAATTAGATTACATTTTTGTCTACTGTGGATTCTTTATTAAATCTTGGATCGAAGACTTTTGAGAGCTTTTGAAAACACATTTTGCTAGTAAATGCCAATGACAACAACTTGAGCAAATTTTTGTTTCCTTCTATACTTTCTGTTCTGGAAGGGGAATAGTTGTTTGAACCTTGCCTAAGGTTGTAGGTTTTATTTAAGAGGGAGGAAAAATAGAAGTTTTGATGCAAGAGTGCTTGATTACATTTATGCAAACAATTTGATTATTAAAGTGTTTGTAAAAATCATACTAAGGAGGCTTGTGTAGTTATCAATGCTAAAAATAATTTAGCTCTTTCAGGGTTAGAAGGAGCACTGTTATGACACACAATCCATTAAAACTTCTTTTTTTTTCAAGGCTAGGTTGTCCAACAGTTGTTGCATTAGTTAAAAATGAGTAGAATTGTAGTGGGGTTTGTAATAAAAAACTGCAAACTATCACTTTCTGCTATGTGGGATACACCAATCTTTTACTGTCTGTCTGAACACAGGTAAATTGAAAGTCAAACAATCATCCCCTGAATTGAGGAAATAAGATGCTTCCTTTTAAATGGTGAGGGAGTTGTTTATGAGGGGTGTCCAAAATGAGTTGTAGGCTGCTGGTCATGAGGTTTTGTAAGACAGGACATCCACCCAACTTTTAATTACTTTCAACTACAAATTGTGGAAGTTCAGCTCTCTTTTGGAAGCTATCCAGTATTTTAGGCTCCTTTATCAATTGCCAAATTAGTGCAAACCTTTTCACTAAATTACAATTCCTCAGCTCCTTCAGTTTTCCTGTCTCTTAATGTAATCAGAGGGAAACAGCAAAGACTTTTCACATATGCATGATAAGAGAGAACAAGTTTTATAAAGTGTAGGTGGATATTATATTTCTCTAAATAAATGTTCAGTTTTGCATGCCTGCTTGAAAGAATCATTATCCTTCAATGGAGTGAGTGCATATAACTTGTGTTTTATAAATTTAGCATTTCAATAAAAATAACCTGCATAGTCACCTTTTTGGAATAGCTGTTGTGTATTTTGTATTTGCAAATGTGAGAAACTACAAAAAAGTAGTTTGGCTGGTGTGATTATTTATTTTTAATTGTGTTTTTTTAATAAAGTGAGCAAAAGCTTACAACTAAATTTTGACCTATGTATTGATTCTCTGTTAGGTTCAAGCAATTACTGAGAATGTGTTATGTAGCTCTAAAACTGAAAGTGTGACATCAAGTAGTTGCCAGATTTTTTTCTACCCAGTGGGCACATCAAGAAATGGTTCCTGTCTCTCCTGGTGTAATATATTTTCCAGTCTTTGCTTTACCACAGATGAAACAAAACAGTTTAAAGAAATACAAAAACACTTGCAACTAAACAAATTAAAAGTTTGAAAATGACAAATATAGAACAGTGTGTAGATAGAGCAGAACTGCCTTCAGACACATCTTTTTACTAAATGAGAGAGCATTTAGCTAGCAAAAGTTAGTTAGCGTTTAGTTATCTGGAGATATGTTTTGGTGTCCATTTGTCAGTGGAGCCAATGCCAGATCTCCCTAGAGCCTATCTTATTGGAAACCACATAGATTACCTGGAAGTGAATTAATTCATTGTCTTCTGTTCAAAACATGAATAGATCTGAGAAAAGATAACCACTGTAGATTTTCTGAAACTTTTTGAAACAAGATCCTAATACAGGTGTTCATAATCTTTGTATTGTGATCTATATATAATTCTAAAAATCTAAGCAAGGTTTATCTAGATCAATATTTTCTGTAATATACCCAGACAACTGAAATGGGGGGAATTCACTTTGTGTCTTGAAATTGATGTGCACTGTTTGGATATCTTTGGCTGGACTGTTCTCTAAAAGGGCAAAGTTCCATATTAATATTATTTAATGTTGCTATAGCTGATTAAACAGATGCTGGTGTTCACAGTAAAAGTGACTGCATTTCTGTGGTTATTGCTGTGTCGTTCGTAATTAGCTTATAGCGTTTGGGAATGAAAGACTCTTTTATGAGAGAGTATTTTTAGGGATCTCGTGCCCATAATGAATATGAAGGATAATTGTCTGCTCTGAGCCTGGGGGCTTTCTGAAATTTGGGAAAGGGGTGAAATTATCTTTCTCAGATTTATGCCGAAAATTACCTATGACAGTAATTGAAAAGCTCCATGTTCAGATTGCTGAAAATAACGTAAGACACCCACTGGAAAAGCAAGGCCATAGAACCAGCCAGCTTCATGAAACTATTCTTTGTCTAAAACCAAATTCACATATTTCTGAGAAAATTACAAAATAAATATGCTTGGGATAGTTATTGTGCTCAAATAAGGAACTTCTCAGTAATATCACGAGTGATACTAATACGTTAGACACTCATCTAGGAGTAAAAGAAATGGATGGTTGTGATTGTAACTCTAGAATCCTTTACACTTCAGCAGTTGATATTCTTGGGATGCATAGTTAATCCTTTCCTTGCTCCATTTTCTTGGGAAGGGAAATGGATGTACAGTGGGGAGAGCCAGCTCCACAACATACTCCTTCTTTGTTCCTGCAGAAAGTTCTCTGGAGTCTGGTTTCTTGAAATCTTGGGGATTAGGCCATCTGTCTAGAAAAGGGTGGAGCCTGGAAACAGTGGTTCTATGGCAGGCCTGCGCAACTCGGAAAGCAGTGAGGGCCATATTACTGCAAAAAAAACAGCTGCGGGCTGAAGAGCCCCGACCTTGCCCCTCCCCCATCCACTTCCCCCCACCCCACCACTTGGCTTGCCCCACCCCTACTCACCCTCCACGGGCCGCACAGTGAGCCCGTGCGGGCCACATGTGGCCCTCGGTCCACATGTTGTGCAGGCCTGTTCTATGGCATAATCTCTTCTGGCTTCTCTGGATAGCTGAGCAGGAGTTAGAGCTGGATAAAAACCAGCACTGATTGCTGCTGGATTGCCTCAACAGCTGCTATGGTACCCAGTGTTAGCACAGGTCTTAAAGAACTGGGGAGGGTGCAGATTAAGAAAGTCAGAGAAACTAGGGCGGAGTGCAGAAAATGGGCATAGTTCTCACAAATTCCAGGGTTCTGTGGGTTTGAAGACTCTGAACCTTCTTGTTATGCAGTCCCCTAAATTCCAACACTCTGATGGGGAATGTAGAAGGAGCCTGGACTTTGTTGTAATGAACATAAAAGGAATTCTTAAGTGAGGTTAATAGAAATCGTCTGACATCTGTAATCTTCCTAGAGTTTGTCTACACTGCAATTAAATAAAACAGCAGCACAGCATCAAGTCTCAGAGTCCGAGTCAGTTGACTTGGGCTCATGGGGCTCAGGCTGTGGAACTAAAAATTGCAGCGTAGACATTGGGGCTTGGGCAGGAGCCTGGGCTCTGAGACCTTCCCCTCTCGTGGGGTCTCAGAGCCTGGGCTCCAGCCTGAGCCCAAACATCTGTGTTGGAGTTTTTCGGCCCACAAACCCGAGCCAGCTGTGGCCTTACCGCAGGTCTTTCGTTGCCTCATTCTGAGTCCTAGGCTGTGTTCAGTCAGTCTGTGTTTCCATCAGTCACGGGCTCCCCAAGTCTTATCCTGCGCTCAATCGTTATGGAAAACGATGGAGCATCCATAGGAGACTCCAGGAATGTGAACATAATTATTTGTCTTTTGTCTGCAGATTTCTATCCTTTGTCTCTGTTGAGCAAAATGATGATCTGACTAAGATACTTCGTAGAAGAATGACCATAATGGGTCTGTCTTTGATAGGATCCAGGACTTGAATGTATGAACAAAACACTTCTGAATATGAGAATTTACAATGAATAAGTTCTGTACTCTAGCTAGAGTTTCAATGTTTATCCTCTTGGAAGATTCAGGGACTTTCTTTACTATTTATCTTCTGAACAAAACGTCTAGATCTTAACTTAAAGTGGTTACACACATTTAGAGTTATGTTTTGATGATGTAATTATTAAAGGGGGGGTGGGGGTGGGGACTGTATCCTATTCCTTCTTCCCCATCACCCACATCATCTCTCATATATGGAATTTAAACAAAACTCAGTAAGAGCATATTTTGTTCTGTGATATTGTATCAAAAAAGATAATAGAATTGTTATACAGATAACTTAATTGAAATAGTGTTGCACCATTCATTTTAAAATATTAATGATGTATTCTTCCCTTGATCTCAGTAGAAAACTTTCACCCATGTCTGTAGATTATAGATCTTCACTTCTCATTTGAAGTTATAACAGCTAATTCTCTGAGAGCATTTTCTATAAAGCTGTTTCAATGCATTTGTGATGAAATAGTGAGTAAATAAAGGAGAAAGCATGCAGCATTACTCATGCTTCTGAAAGTCCACCAGGTGTAAAGACTGTAAGATGTAAGCTATAGCCTGAAAGTTAATTAGCTCCAGCTGACTCCCAAATGATTCTAATCAACTATTAGAATTTACATACTTTTAATTATGCTATTTCATGAGTTGTGACTTGACAACTATTTCCTTTGCATATGATTGAACTGTTTGGGGTTGTATTTGTATGATTTCTATATGTCTTTAGTTGATGTCGGAGCAGATTTATGTGATTATCTGATTATCTGCTACACTGCATGTACAAGTCATATTCCTGGTGGAATAATTTGTACTCATGTGTAGTTTCTTTCCTCTCTGAGATACATTATTAGGGTATTTTTGAACTTTTTGTAGTTGCAAATTTTGTTCTCTCGATCAAAAATTAGAGAATAAACAAACTGGGATAATTCTAGTAAATTCATTCCTACAGTATAGCATAATGTCTCTTTCTTATATTCACTATTATACAGTCTGGTTTCTCTGTTCATGTAGATGAGTAAATCTAAGCTGTTTTGGTACAAAGATGTATGAACACCATCCCATATATGTATTGGATAGGGAGCCAAGCTTCCTCTAACTTCTGTAAAAACTCATAAAACTGCACACATTCCATATTGCATATCATTTAATTTGTCAATAGATTCGGGATAGCAGGACTTGTGCAAGTGCTCTCAATACAGTTATGTAGACAGTGCTTTTATCTACAGTTATTTCTAGAACACTAGCATGAGCCCTGCTAGTGCAAGTCTGATTTGGGCTTGGGGGCTCACTCCTGTTCTTTCCAAAATGCTGTACAGACCATATTGTGCTTCTGGGAATAATTGCTATCTGCTAATTAAATTAATGAGAGCCAGGGAGTAGTGAGGAGACCTGTAATATTTCTTGCCAACTTTTCTACAATGCAGCACCTGATCAATGTGGACAGAAGTGGAGAAAATTCCTGCTGGTCCTCCCAGTTGATGATCTCAGCTCCTTGACTAGATTACCCAGTTATCTGTCTTTTGTTTTCAGACACTACCTGCAAAGGGGGTTAGTGATTGTAAAACTATGCAGTAATTCTGTGAATTCATAAAGAAGCTTCTATTTAACGTTCTCAAGGGCCAATCATCTCTCTTAATAGTCTAGAGCAGGCCGTGGAGGATTCTCTGGAGGCTAAGATTCATATTACTGCAATGAAAATAATGGCAGTTGATAACTATGGGCTGAAAAGCATCCTCAAGAAAGACCTTACTTCCATATAAAAAAGAAACTGTTGCCAAGCCCTCTCCCTTATTCCAACAAAGCAGCACTAGTTGAAATGACAGGAGTACATCTTTCTAACACCAATTAATTAGTTCTTTTTCCAGATAAAACCAATTTTGGGTTTCCCAAATGTTGATTCCTCCATACTTAATACATTCTGTCTCTTGTCATTCTCCACACCCCCCACCATGCGCAGTCACTAAATTGTGGGCTCCACTAAATACATTAATTCTGGGCCCCTTACTTCTTTACTTTGCTCTTGCATGTGCTGCAGAAGCCACTTGGTTCCTTCCTCTCTTCTGAGGGGAAAGTAGCAGGGTCCAGCTTTTTCTCTTCTCTGATAGGAGAAATGGCATCTATGCTGCTCTGTTTACCTGCGTCTGTCCCCACCTTCTGCGAAAGAGCAGTGGTTCTTGTCACTGTACTTCCTGCCTACCCTTTCTTTCCTGCCTGTTAAAGGAGTAGTGGTATTGAACTACTTGCTGCTTTCTCCCCAGCCCAGTTTAGTTTCCTTGCCTGGGAAAAGTTTCTGCTTGCTTTGGACTAGTGAGTTTTTTCAAGCCCTCTTGATACTCCACCATAGAAAAGTGTGGGTTCTTTTGGACAGCCAGTGAAACCGTTTAGAGCCTCACTAGTACCTCCCTTGCTTCATCTTACTTTTAAAATATCATGCATGATATAGCTGAGTGGTTCTGACTGCAAGAGAGATACTAGTCTAAAAAGCAGTAAGGAGCTGTTCATTCACAGCAGTGGTTTGGCAGTAGTGATTCCACTGAATTATCTGTTTGGAGTCGTAATCTGATGCATCACTACATTTATACAAATATCAGTCATTTTTTTATGGTGACACTCCAGATATTAAGAGCATAGAAACCTTAAAATCAAATGCTTTTCTGAGAATAAATTGATAAATGGCAGATAGAGTTTACACATGGCTCTGAGGTAATGATGGTAGTTAAAGATTATAATTTGGAGTGCTTTGCCCAAACTTTGCAACTTTACATTAACGATCTTTCACTGAGAGAAGAGTCCATGACACATTTGCAGTTGGCTGGAGGTTATTGGTCCACACAAGTTCAATAGATTGTGTGATGAGGCAAGGCCAGATGGCTATAAGAAAGTGCTAAGGAACAGATATGTTAGTTCCAGGCTAAACAAATCCCTGGTACCTTTGGAACCAAATGGCAGTTCAGGTTAATCAAGACAGCTGGGGCCAATTAAGAAGCTTCTAGAAAGCAGTAGAAATAGCTAGCCTGATTGGGACACCTGAAGCCAATCGGGGCTGGCTGAAACCAGTTAAAAAACGCCCCCAGTTAAGTAGGTGTGGATGTCAGGAGCTGTGGGAGGAAGTTGTGCTGTTGGTGAGACTGAGTGGTAGAGATAGCATATGCAAGGAAGGAGGCCCTGAGGTAAGGGTGAAGTGGAGATTGAAGAAGCGGGGACTGCTGTGGGGAAGTAGCCCAGTGAATTGTGTTTTGTGGCTAAAAATTCAGCCATCTTAGCTGATACTATTAGGGTCCCTGGGCTGGAGCCCGGAGTAGAGGGCAGGCCCGGGCTCCCCCCTTTCTGCCTCCCCTAATTAATCACTGAGATTAGGAGACAACAGAGACTGTGCCAGGAAGGATAGCTTCTCCTCACTGGCTTATGATGAAAATGGCTCAATAGGCTGTGATCTTGTCTCTAGAGAGAGAAGGGCTACGTGGAGGGTCACAGTGAGACTAGTGAAAATCCGCCAGGAAACACAGGATCCGTGAAGATAAGGACAGAGCCTTGTCACAATTGGAAGTTGAAATGTGTCTCACTGAACCAGCTGGTCCAGAGAGCAAGATGAATTTACCTGCGGACCTGTTTCTGGTAAACATCTTCATTTGTTCACAAGCTCATCGAATTAAATAGAACGCCTCATGTGCCTAAAGTTAAGAATTTGCATGATCAGGGAGGGCCTAAATTCTTGTGGTAAACAGCACTGTGGTATCTGTATGCTTCCATATTATTAATAAAATTGCCCTCACACCACTGTGGTTAAGGGTCATTCCCAGGGTCAAACAGGAAATCTGTGACACAGTCAAATAACTGAGCCCAGATAAGATTGTCCTTCCTCTGAATATTTTGTGCTGAGAAACCTACCTTGGAGCTAATAGGCTATAATTATTCTTTGTTCTTAGGAGCTGAGACTCAGGTGGAGCAGGGCATGGTGTCTGATCCTAATTCTTGAATTGTTTTAAGAGTTAAACTCTGAGAATTGGCACTCTGACACACATGTAAGCATTTCCAGAACTTCTAAGTATGGAAGTGTTGGAATAAGGTATCAAAGCCATGAAAAAATGCATCTTACATTGCTGAACTTTAACTTAACATGTGGAATCAGCACAAGTATACAGTTTATTTCTCTTTATACATAAAATATAAAAAAGGTTTGTATATTAAAACAAAATTAAATCTAGTAGCCTCTTGTATTTTGAACAGTTGTACTGTAGTTACATGCTGGATCTTTGGCCCAAGCACCGAAAATAGCCACAGCTATTGGATGGAACAAATTAGTTACCATCTTAATGTATGAGCATTGTTATCATTTTGTGGCGATTGACTCTTTGTACTGTTCTTTCTAGTGAGAATATGAATGCTTTGAGAGGCTGGATATCACTGTGGAACAAACATACAAGGCACACAGATTTGTATTTGACACATGGCTCAGCTAACCACTATTTCTTTCCTGTTCCTGATCACATCTCACACAAGGTCATTGTAATCACTGGGTTGTGAAATGTCAAATTTCATCCATTGTGTTTGATTCTGGTTTTCTGTGCAGCATTTTTAAAATGTTCTAGTTAAGAAATAAAGACATTTAAAACTAGTTTCTATAAAACATTAATTTTACTGAAGAGAGGGAGGGAGAAGGGAGAAGCAGAGTGGCGGCGTGCTCAGGGGAGGAGGCGGAGTGGAAGTGAGCGGGGGCGTGGGAACCTGCGGAGGGCCGCAGTAAGTAATGTGGGGGGAGGGTGCAGAGGAACCGTCTTGCGGTAACACAAATTTGGCTATCGCGTGGTAAAGCAGCCTCGCCTCCCCCGGCGCTGCTTTACTGCATTATAGCCAAATTTGTGTTACATCGGATTGCGTTATATCGGGGTAGAAGTGTATTTTGTTCACTATTATGAATGAATGACCTGGAAAATGTAGTATGCAATTAACAATGGGTGGATCATGATGTCTTAGAATAAAAGAAGTACTCTTACCCATATCAGAAAGCAGGTTATCCCTGCAAAGCTCTTCTTTAGGCGATGCTATATAAATAGCTTCCTGTTTTTTTTAAAAAAAAAGAGAAAAAAAAATCACTGATGCTAATTTGTGTATCAGATAACAATATCGTGGCAGGGAAGAGAATGAGATTGTGGTGATACCCTTACCTTTGCTGAAATACTTCCATATATTTTGAGTTCATTTCTGTCACATTTAACTTGCAACCACACAAGTATTTTTCAGATTTACAAAACATGTGACTAAGCTACTCCACAAGAGTGCTCACAAGAGTAGTTTCACTTATCTGAATAGTCCTGTTTAGTATTGTTAGACTGGGAAGGTTGGCTTAGGGACTGGAGGCACTTGAGTGAGACAGGAGATGTAGGTACAATTCCTGTGTCAGCCACAGACTTCCTGTGTGAACTTAAGCAAGTAATTTAATCTGCTCAGTGCCTCCGCTCCACATCTGTAAAATAGAGATAATACTTCACTACCTCACAGGGGTGTTGTGAGGATAAAATCCATTCATGATCATGAGGGGTTCAGCTACACTGGTGATGATGGCGAAGTTTAAAATGTATTTTTCACATTATTATACAGTGCTGGTTAGTTTGTTAGCTTTATTTTCAATACCATTGCAAAAATAAACAATCCTTTTTTCTGTTCTCTTACAGTTTACATCAATATGCATGTGTAAACTTTTAAATGTTTAAGAGGCAAGGTGTGACAGTTTTGTTTTTAAACTATATATTGCTCTAGTGTATTGGAGATATTAATTCAATCTTTGCATAAACAGATATTACTTCATGGGGAATTGTGCCTGCTGTGACCTATTGTATTTAAATAAAGTAGAAACATTGTTTAAAAATGTGGTACTAGTCATTCCAGACATTCGTTTTATGGTTTCATCAAGCTGCAGCCTAAAAAAGAAAAAAAGCACACATGCACATTTTCTTGGTTTACAAACTTCTTACACTAATGTGCTTGGTTTCCTGAGGTGTAGAGCACCAAAATTTCTAAGTCAATGGCCACTGTTAACAGTCTTGCACCTCTAAAAATCGGGCCCTACTGTACTTTGCTGTTGTCATAATATTACAGTTTAATGAAAGGTTATTTTCCTAAATGTTATGGATGTTCAGTGTAAGAGCAAAGCAGTGTTAGCCAAAAGAGTCTCATTTATCTTGTTAAGGTGATTAAATGGTGTTTTTTAAAAATTAATAGTGAACATTTCCTATATGCCTAGCTTTAACAAACTACTGTACTCTCTGTATTAAGGATTATTTTCCTTGAAAATCAAAGTAAAGTATATATGTTTAAACCAGTAACTCTTTGATACCGTGGTGTTTGGCTTCAATACTTTGTTATTAACCTAATCAGAAATAAATTTCAGAGAGCAGCCTGTGAACTAAATTAGACAGGGTAGTTTCCTTAGTATTTCCTGCAGTTTCCGGGATGCAAGGCAATTCAAAATAATTGCTAAAACCCTTGCGATTTGAGGAAATTACTGAGAATACAGACAAAAATGGCTAAAATCTTATAAAGTCAGTTAAATTTAGCCAGTTTCAGGTCCTGTGGAAAAGCAAATAAGAAAAGTTTAAAGCAAGAGATGTTTGTGAAAGACTCTTTAAAGTAATTTTGTTTTGACATTTCTTAAAGGCTTCTTTGTGAAAGGACTTTAAATAGTTCTTCTGTTTTCATAGATTGATGTAAGATTATAAAATAACATTGCATTTAAAGAGAACTGGCGTGGGAATATTTTAAGCTATAATATTGCGTTTGCTTCAACAATGTGTTTACCGTCAACAGCTTACTGTCTTTTGATCCTAACCAAGTTCCTCCAAAGGCAACCTGAATTTGCACACTAAAATCACTGTCGTGCCTGTGCCTTGTGTGTGGTATGTTATAATTCAGTTCATAAAAAGGATTTGCACTGTATTCTGAATAAAAGGAAGATATAAAGACATCTCAGTGACTTTCCAGCAGAGTTGCATATCGCTAAGCATGTTTCTGACAGATATGATAAATAAGCAGACTTCATTGCTCACTTTCTTTGTCTGATCGGCATTTGGACAAGAACCTTGGCAGTTAATGAAACTGATTTTTCTAAACTGACAATGGATAACCACCAAGTTTGGTACACCAGGTATTGTGTAGTATCTGAAAATTATAAGAGAGACATTCTTCAACCTTCTCTGAAAAAACATTTAATCCATTTTCAGTCTATCTCCTAGATTTTTCCCATCCTGCTTGGCTTCTTGCCAGTGGGAATGTCAGTACATTTGCAATCTAAACATTTGATATTTACAAAAGAGGTGTCCATGTGCCATAGGGTTATTGAGTTTATGGGCTAATGTTAACCAGTCTATATTTATTTAATCTAATAAAATATCTTAAACACAGATTTTCTATAAAGTTAAGCTTCTTCATTCATAAATGTTATAGTTTGTTGTCCTTTTTTTTTCTTGTGTATGTATTGTCTGAATTGCTGAATACTTTATTAACTTGAAGTTTTGACACACCAGATCAGGATTTACCTCAGATAATCCAGTCCAGTTATTTCATTTATTTTGGATTGCACTATACAGCAAATACTTTAAAGTTTCTGGACTGTGTAAAGACAGTTTTGAAGGATATTTACACTGTTGCGCAAAAAAATCTACCAAATATGAAGGTAATTGCAGGCACAATAAAAATGTGTTGCATACATGCAATTATTGTGAGTGGTGATTATTGAAAACACATCATTCAGTCCTGTCACCAAGTAAGCATCTTGAAGTGGCCCTATTAAGAAAAGGGAATAACACAGCAGAATAGTCTTCGTAACTATCTGTGCACTGCTCTTTCTTGGTTGTTGATTCTTGAGTCCATCATAGGCAAATTAAAGGCTTGGTTTCAGCTGTCCTGACCAGGAGAAATGACCGTCGAGAGGAGGGATTGTCAGTGAAAACCTATCTCAGAACTTGAAGTTCTAGGGACAGAGGGTGATGGTGCACTCCACTGGCTGCAGAGCAACGTCCCTGTCCCAGTACTCTGCAGTACATAAACATCCATAACCCACATTTGGGCTGTCCCTCTCCACCCAAGCAAATTCTCTGGAATATAAAATTGAAATATAGAAGGGCTGTAAAGTTCAAACGAAGTGCATTCCTTATTTTATACCAACATTTCCATGAATGCAAGACATCATAAAAATTAGAGTATATTTACTGTGTTGCATCTCCAACACAAACAGAACAAGAATTTTCCTACATTTTGGCTGTATATGTCTCCATAAATAAGGCACCTTTCAAATGATTTTCTTTATGTGATTTTAGAGCAATTAGATCTGTACAAAAAGAACAAAACAATGAAGCTGAAATATTTGATCTTTCCCATATAACAGCTCAGATCTCCCCCATCTACTTTGGTCCTCTACAAATTTAGTTATGAGAGCAGTGATCTTTTGTTGGCATGGTGTGAATAATTGCCCTGACAGTCAGCTTGGAAAATTATAAATGTTTTGGACCAGATTTAGAAAGTGGCATATACTAGGCACTGAGCATCAGTGTTGGAAAACTCACTTAATTCTGGGGAGGAAACTAAAGTGTTGAAAGTGGCTATAATCTCTCCTCTGTGCCAAGCACCTGTGGGAGCAGTGTTACTGCTTTGCTTTCCTCTGGGTAAATTTCTGTGGAACGTAAGAGGCAAAGCTGCTGCAGGCAGATAACCTCTATATCTCCCTGTCCCGGGACTGGTGAATCCTTTTACCTGTTAAAAATAACAGGACAAACATTGTTTTCCTCAGCACAATGTTTATTTCTTATGGTTTATTTCCCATTGTTATTTCAAAGGAGGAGTCACTGAAGTCTGTCTGTCTTGTCTCTATGTGGGTTTTGTGTTGATCTCCATCCAAGGTAAATTTTTTTCAAACTGTGGCTTGTGTCCAAAACAAAAATTGAAATATGTGTCTGCCTCCTGGTCTCAGTTTGGCTGGTTTTCATAATTTCACGGATGTGTGCCTGTTTCTTCTCGAGGTTTCCATTGCTAAATAAATACAAATTAAAATAAAACAAAAGAGAAGTCAACTGCTTATCATGGCGATAGCATATTTGTTCATTTTAATATTGGAAGATACTCAGTAGGGTGAGTATTTTGTTGTTTGGATACAGACCTGTTACATCTTTTTCTGATTCATATCTGTGACCCAATTTGGTAGTCACTGAAAATAGTGTGATTTGGTATATGGCTGTTTGCAGGGGGAGGTTCAGAATTACTTGTTGGTATTAGCCTATATACTAGTGGGTGGCCACATCCTAAAAATCACAGCTCACGCTATTTTATGTGTATATGCATGTATATAGCTGTTGTCCATGTTGTACTTACTGTGTGGGTGAATAGAAGAGTTAACTTTCTAATACAATCACTCCAGCACCTTGCACAAACACAAAGTCTATCTATTTAAAACAGGGCCGGTTTTCTTGCTTTGGGTTAGTATTGTGTATTTGGCATGAGCTGTGTAATCTGTTTGGTGGTTAACAATGGGCACTTGTCTGAAAACAGGAGATAAGTTTTTGAGCTGAACAAAACAATTATGCTGGTATAATAAGGATCTCTTTGTATTCCTGTTACAAATACCAAGATGAGTTTTCTTGATTTTTCTGTGTACATGTCTTTGTGTGAATGCCTTCACATCCAGAAAAGTGCTTTAAGTGTTTTACCTCCTTTCCCTTTCCAATAATTTTTCAATGCCCTCATTTTGCGGTCATTACTATTATTTTAGCTATGGAGGGTTGAAAACGACTATAGATCCATCATTGCTGCTACTTCTTTATTAACATAGACTGATACCAAGGAGCATGAAGCTTTCCCACCATCAGCTTTATTGGTGCTCCCAGCCCTTGTTTAGCCCATGGAGAGAGCCTGGTCTGGGCAGAGAATAACCACTGGTCTCCTTCATGGCAGAGAAAATTACTGCAAAGTCATTGCATAAACCCCATCTGTAAAGAGTTCATAATTTGTGTTAATTGACCTTGAAAAAATTCTAAACCCAGAAGAAATCTTGTATTTGGAGTTCATCTCATAAAAATCAGAGAATCCTTTAAAAACCATTTAACTCTTTCAACTCCTCATTTTTTGCCAAGAAACTTTTCCTTAATATTTCTTTACACTGGACTTACATTTTTAAATGTGACCCCCTACTATTGTCTACGTATATTTTTGACTGCACAACTCAAGTTGGGGCCTTATTTTTTTTTCCAAGCTATTGAGCACCAGTAACTCTGTTTGACTTTAGTAGGAGGAACATAGAATCATAGACAGGACCTTGAGAGATTATCTAATCCAGTCCTCTGCACTCAAGGTAGGAGTAAGTATCATCTAGAGTAGACCATCCCTGATAGGTGTTTGTCTAACCTGCTCTTAAAAATCTCCAATGATGGAGATTCCACAACCTCCCTAAGTAATTTATTCCAGTGCTTGACCACCTTGACAGTTAGGAAGCTGCTCCTAATGTCCAACCTAACTCTCCCTCTCCCCCAAAGCTGCAATTTAAGCCCATGTGCTCATCATGCTTGGAAATCACATGCTGGATTTTTGGGACTGAAAATCAGGAAATGGTTTTTGAAAATGTAGGTCTTAACATTTATTGCTTGTTGATTTTAATGAGATCAGTGATATGGGGGAGATGCTCAGATTTGAAAAGTTGCTACTGTTCTCGAGGTATATATCTGTTTTGAGAGGTTTACAGCTTTACAATACAGTATTCCATTTATTTTATTGGGACTTAGTTGCAAAGGAAAAATTGGTGCACAGTCAGGCCCAATACAATATGAATGGAAATGTTAGGAACAACATGTACATTAAATATGGGAAAGAACCTGGCAAATGAAATAATGTGCCAAAGTGTAATGAAAATAATATGGCAAGTCCCTCTGAAAAAATTGCAGAACTATTAGTTCTCATAGTCAGAGCAACAATTCAGCTGGAAGGCTTCAACTGATATTCATGAATTCAGTATGATCAAAGGGAAGTTGTTTAAAAAAATACATAGAAGAAGATTGCACTAAAATGCTGTATTGTTGTTAATTTAAGTTAAACCCACAAAGCAAGAAAAGTCAGCGCTGAGGCTGCTGTTCCAGTCTTCTGTTCCTCCAGGCTTTTATTCGCAGCTGCATGGTAACATTGCACAAGCACTAACACCCTATAGTACATAGGGATAATAGATGAATGAAATGCGAAGTGCTAATTTCTGTATTACAGTACAAAAGGGAAGACAGATAGCTTATTGGGATATAGACTGAGTTGCATGGAGGCTGAACTGTTATGGACCAAACACCTATACTCAGTCTCTGAGATTTCACTTAGGAGGAAAAAAATGGCATTTGTACCTGCAGTTCAGCTAACTGTATCTAGCTACCTGATTCATGTGCATAAACATGGGTTTTTGACATAAAATTGGATTGCTTACTCTGTTTATGTCAGTAGCTTTAGGATGGTATAGTAGTTTCTTGTAGAAATTGTGCCTGTGACTTAGAACTGTTTGTTAATTGTAAATAATTGAATACTTCAGTATAAAGGTTACAAATCTCTAATATAGAGATAATAGTGGACAGAATAAAGATATGTGAAGAAGATGAGGGGAGAGAAAAGGACAACTTTAGGTCTAAAGCAAAGGGGAAAAAAAACTTCTTATAACTTAAGAATTCACTTTACTGCTTAAACGTCTAATACTATATTTGAGCAGCAGAAAAGTTCTACATTCTAATGTTGCACAGATTAGGAAATGCCGTAGTAATTTTGTTTTTCATACAGATACTTGATTTGCAAAAGAGCAAAATCTGAAGTAGAATTAAAATGGGTTTTTTTGGCAGTTATAATTTTTCCTCCTGTTAATACTTGAGCAATACTGCAGTTAACCTGTTTCTTGAAAGTTTCTTTAAGTGAGGAACCTTTTTTTGAATAAGACATTGGTTTACATTTATATATGTTCATTGCCATCGATTTTTTTTGTCTTGGCTAGAATACAAATATGATAATAAAATAACTACTGTACTTGAAGAGTGGGAGCGTTAACAAATCAGGTAAATACTTAGAGTTCACAAGTCTTTTTTTCCCGTATAAAGTCCTTTTTTTAACATTTTTAAGTTTTCCCTCAAATATTGCCTTGAAGACTGTAGACAAAGTGCAGCACTGTTCTGTTTATAGTAGCTACCAAAAATACCCATTTCCTCCATAAGTCATCAGAAATTACTGGAAATATGTATTTTTCAGCAGAAATAACATTTTACTGTATTACTTTGTTGGACTTTTTTGAAAAAGGGTTATTTTGGTAACTTGCAGATATCTGAGCACTAATTATTATAATTATTATTGATAAAAATGAGAATGTTTTATAAATCAATCAGGTGTTGAACATAGGACCATAGAATCATAGGACTGGAAGGGACCTCGAGAGGTCATCTAGTCCACTCCTCTGCACTCATAACAGGACTATTATCTAGACCAGGGGTCTCAAACATATGGCCCGCTCCTCCACCTACCTCCCAGTGCTTCCCACCGCCAAACAGCTGCTTAGGACTTTCTAGGAGGGAGGGGTGAGAAGCAGGGATGCGGCGTGCTCAGGGGAGGAGGTGGAGAAGAGGGGGGCCAGGGCAGGGATTTGGGGAAGGGGTTGGAATGGGTATGGGGAAGAGATGTTAAGAGGCAGAACAGGGGCGGGGCCCCATGGACTAGAGGAGCAGTCTGAGGTATGAAGTTCCGCATGTGTGATTCTTTGCTGTGAGTAGTTTGGAAGAATGTTTGTTAAAAGTGGCAATGTATTTTGTATGAATAGTTACTTTAAAAAGTTCCTGCGCTTACAGCTATGTTGATAGACTGTTAGTGTTGATCATCATCAGTGTTACTGACCATATAAGGAATAGTTACAGATGTTTGTTTATATTTTATTAAAACCCCTCTTTGCGTTACAGTTTTAAATGTTAATACGTTTGACTTTTAATAACATACTACATTACTCTTCATTTTTGACTATACTTTTGTATCATTGTATGAAAAGTTTTCAGTGGTGTGGCCTTGGGCCAATGTACTAGCCCTCATGTGGTCTTTGTGGTAATTTAAGTTTGAGATCCCTGATCTAGACCCTTCCTGACAGGTGTTTGTCTAACCTGCTCTTAAAAATCTCCAATGGAGATTCCACAGTCTCCCTAGGCAATTTATTCCAGAGTTTAACCACCCTAACAGGAAGTTTTTCTGAATGCCCAACCTAAACTTCCCTTGCTTCAATTTAAGCCCATTACTTCTTGTCCTGTCCTCAGAGGTTAAGAACAACAATTTTTCTCTCTCCTTCTTGTAACAACATTTTACATATTTGAAAGCTGTTATGTCCCCTCTCGGTCTTGTCTCTTCTAGGCTAACCAAACCCAATATTTTCAATCTTCCTGCATATGTCATATTTTCTAGACCTTTAATCATTTTTTTGCTCTTCTCTGGACTTTCTCCAGTTTGTCCACATCTTTCCTGAAATGTGGCATGCAGAACTGGACACAATACTCCAGTTGAGGCCTGATCAGCACAGAGTAGAGCGGAAGAATTACTTCTTGTGTCTTGCTTACAACACTCCTGCTAATACATTGCAGAATGATGCTCGCTTGTTTTGCAACAGCATTATACTGTTGACTCATATTTAGCTTGTGGTCCCATATGACCCCCAGATCCCTTTCTGCAGTACTCCTTCCTAGGCAGTCATTTCCCATTGTGTATGTATGCAGCTGATTGTTCCTTCCTAAGTGGAATACTTTGTATTTGTCCTTATTGAATTTCATCCTATTTACTTCAGACCATTTCTCCAATTTGTCCAGATCATTTTGAATTTTAATCCTATCCTCCAAAGCTCTTGGAACCCCTTCCAGGTTGTTATTGTCTGCAAACTTTATCAGTGTACTCTCTATGCCATTTTCTAAATCATTGATGAAGATATTGAACAGAACCGGACCCAGAACTGGTCCCTGCGGGGCCTCACTCATTATGCCCTTCCAGTATGACTGTGAACCACTGATGATTACTCTCTAGGAATGGTATTCCAACTTGTTATGCAGCCACATTATAGTAGCTCCATCTAGGTTGCATTTCCCTACTTTGTTTATAAGTAGGTCATGTGAGACAATATCAGAAACTTAAGTCAAGATATACCACTTCTACAGATTCCTCCCCACCCACAAGGCTTGTTAGTTACGCTGTCAAAGAAAGCTATCAGGTTGGTTTGACATGATTTGTTCTTGATAAATCCACGCTGACTGTTATTTATCACCTTATTATCTTCTAGAGGTTTGCAAATTGATTTCTTTATTATTTACTCCATTATCTTTCCAGGTACAGAAGTTAGGGTATAGACAGACACTCTCTTCTCATCCCTGTGTTATGTTAATATTGTTGGATGTCTGCATGTGTCTCAGGGAAGACAGTGTGATCTGGGACAGGGCTGGAAGTCAGGACTTTGGGGTTCTTTTCTGTGGTTCTGTTAGTGAGGTACCTTGCACAGTTCACTCTGTGCCCATTTATAAAATGGGTATAATGGAACCATCCATAATTTTAGACCTGCTGTATCAGTGGTATCCAATGCTGTCATGCACTGAGGATCTTTTACTCCTTCCTCCTCCTGTGCAGCAGCAGAAAATGCTTGACCTCCAGCAGGAGGGAGAGGGGAGAAATAGGGGACTGAGGAGGATAGAAATGATCTTGTCTACAGCAGGAAGAGAAGGGGAAATATTGGGATCACGGTAGTGATGAGGGAATAGATTGGAAGATGAAATCTATGGTAAAATCCTGTCCCCATTAGAATCAATAGGACGTTTGCTGTAGACTTATGTGAAGCCAGGATTTTACCCATATAATTTATGCTTTTCAGGGGAGGGAATTGTCTGAATGTTTTGGAAAGGACTGTGTGTGTACAGCTGTAGGGTTAAAGAAGTAATAGTAATGAAAGCAGTTTTGTAGTGGATAGGATTCAAATTTTTTTTTATTTTTTTTTTTTGTAAGGTCAACAAGGCAGTTATGAAAGGGCTGCCTAGTTTTTCAGGAACTTCAGAAACATTGAGCTGGCTGGCTTGTTGGCAGACAGTTTCTCTGGGGGCTTTTAATGGCAAGGAAAGGGATTTCTTGTCATTCTTTTTTATGCTTTGGGAATCCCTAGAACTGTAGTTCCTGGAGGGAATGGATGAGAGTGTCATTTCCACTGCAAGACTGGGGATGTTTTTCTTTAATTCTGTATTCCTTTTTCCTTCCATTTTTTTAGTTTGTGTGTATAGTATGTGATTAAAAATGCAGCATACACTTTCACTAATTTTTCACAGGAGTCAGAAAGAAACCATCTCAACTCCCCAGCCTAGATAACAGTTAAGGTCCTGACAAGGAAACTCTTGAAGGATTTGATTTTAAGTAAATGTAGCAGAGAAAGAGGGGACAGTTGTGTTAAGGTCTTAAAGACTAGTTCTGATCTTGCATATACCATGTAAGTCCACTGTAGTTAATCACTTTGCAACTTCCTTGACTCTTTTGGAACAGATTTTCATATATATTGCACTAAGGTGTATTAAAGTTCCATTTAAATAGTATATTAAAATATATTTCATGTGAATATTGTCTTGCTAAAGTCTAATGGAATATATAGTCCTAAATTTTCCTTCTTGGAATATTTTAGAAATATGCTGTTCCTTGATTTAGCTGTAAAGAAATTTACTGTTGTATATTGGAAGCAAACTGTGAAGTATCACATTTAGAAGGAGAATAATTTCAAATTACTGTATTTGGCTGAAGGTAAATGTGGTGAATCTCCAAGCCCAATATGTTACATTATGCAGATAAGGCATCACCTACTAAGCCAAAGCAGTTTGTTAAACAGTTTCTGTTAAACTTGGTTTTGCCCACATAGGGCTAAAGCTAATCTTGATCTGGCTTGTTTATCCATGTCAAATCTTGTTATAACCTTATTAAAAGCAATTCTTCAACCCAGCCACTGCTATTAAAATGGTTGCTCTGCCCATTGACATGGGGCTTCACACTTCCAATCTTGATATTGTTTAGCAAAATATCAAAATGGGTCATACCGTTAGTGTGCTTTTCATTTAAAAATACAGTAATTAATCCAGAGAATTTAACGGTGTCTCTAAAACAAATGAATGAGCACATCATTCAGCAGGATGAACAAAATGGCCTGAGCTTATTTTTTATTTTTTCACATTTGGGATAGCTTCCAAGTAAAGTGAAGCTGTTTTTTTGCAGGTGACTTTTAAGTGCTCATGAATATTGATACAGAAGGATTAACACTGGAAATGAAAATCCTCTATCTGCAAGAGACATTGGCAAAACAAGCTTTCCAACTTTTGACTCTTTGCATACTCTTCTGAACTTTAATGCTCTCTTTTATAAGTATGGTCTTGAGGCTTTTTGTCTTAAAATACCTAAATCTGGTGTCAGTTACAAGATGGCCAGACTCCACTAGGACAAAAGTGCAGTGATCCTTTAGCAAAGACAGGCATCAATAACTTTTGTTCAGTCTTCACCTGGATTTTGGTTTGAACAGATCATCTAAACTAAACACTTTGTGTCTGATTTCCACTTACCGGAACTGGCTAGTCCCCACATTTGGGGATTAGGAATTAGCATCAGGATTGCCCTATAAATAATAGTTTACGTTGGGGAAAAGAGTCCTGCATCTTACTCAGTTTCTTGCGTGAGTCATCATCTTCGTATTGTTCCACAACTGTTCTAATGCATGTTGAGAATGGATGTGGCTGGAGGGCATGTGACTCAAAAAAAGCAAAAGCTGAAAACAATGAGAAAAACCAAGCTTGTATAGTTAAACATTTATTTCCTTACATTTTTCCTCCAGTTTTTTTCAGTAAATAGAGCTCCCAATTTTTACTAATTGGTGGTGGAGTGGAAGGTATCAGGTTTTGTTCGGCCATATAATATCCTTTGCTCCTCAATCTCATTAAGAAAAAGATTGAATCTTTACTGTACCTAGCAAGTTGTAAACTTTTATGTCCATTTAATCACTGTTCTAATTACAGCATTCATTGACAGCTACCACACTGAAAAAAAAAGGGGGGGCAGTGGGGGAAGGAAAATGAGAAACTTTAGGACTAACTGTGATACTGTATCTCAGAGCAGGCGCACATCAATCTGCATTGTGTGAGATTACCAGACAGTAAATCAGCTGTGCTGTGTTAAAGCCAGAAGCCAGTAGCATTCACACTTGCTGCCTGTTTCCCACTCATTGTAAAACCATGCCCTATCACTTGATAGACCTGGAAAGGAAGTGCAAAGGAAGTGAATGCCACTGCTGGTTCAGAATGTTCCAGTGTGGTTGGAAAGTTTGAGAAATGGCCCGGGTGAGAAGAACAAGACCTTATTGACAGGGTTCAATTCTGGTCAGGTCTGTTTCACATCAACTTGCTAAATAATCACAGCACTCCCTTTCTCCTCCCACCCTCCCTTCAAGCCCCTGGGCTCACGCTCTCTCTCTCTGGGTCTCTAGCACTCTCACCTCTGCTTTTTTTAACAGGGTATGCAGCCAAGGCAGAACACTGAGTACTGTTTTTTATGTTTTCATCTTGGGGGAATTATAAAATGTGTAAATTACAGGTCTGCTTGCTTCTAAAAAAAGAAACCCTAATACTTTTCAGGGCCTTTCTACTGTAAATTTTATATTGTGAATCCTTTTTCTGTTGAATCTTATTCTTGTCCTTTGATTTATGGAACCACAGATTATTCCAACATTTCCGTTGGTGGCATGGCAGACCTGGCTTGTCATGTTCCAAATTAACCAGCATCATAATCTGATTTTTGTCTGACTCTGGGCGTTTAAAAGCTGAATGCATGTATATCATGCGTGTAGTAGAAGAAATATGTATATGCCAAGAGTCTTTTTATTTTTTCTTTCTCTCCACAATGGTCTATAAAAGCCTATAAAACAGAATATTTAGGTCCCAGAGTCATAAGAAAAGCTGCTGGAGTTTTAAATGAACCACAAAATGTGTCTCTTGTATACCACACCCTGTCATTTTGCATGGATATATGCACAACTTCAGCATCAGTATAGTAAATACTCTCTACCGGCAACCCTGTCATTTTAGAGCCTCCTAGGCATCAAGTTCCAAATTCAGCAACAAGGCTTACTTTACTATTTTTCACCCTCCCCCAGGCTGTCATTAAATGAAAGATCAAGTAGCACAATTTGCTGGACTGAAAATGTCTTTAAAACTGGGACTAAATGAATGTATGTGTTCACTTTACTGTAGATAGTGTCTAAGTTACTGCTGGTGGGTTATCTTAAACCATACTGCTGCTTAAACTTACAGTTTAAATACAGTTTGCTTTGAGTATACAACGAGGGTGACCACATGCCCCGATTTTATAAGGACAGTCCTGATTTTGGGGTCTTTTTCTTATATAGGGTCCTATTAGCCCCCCACCCCTGTCCCGATTATTCACATATGCTGTCTGGTCACCTTATATACAACAGTAGATTTCCTTACAGCTAAATCAAAGCATAGCATATCTCTAAAATATTCCGCGAAGGAAAATTTAGGACTCTATATTCCATTAGACTTTAGTGAGACAATGTTCATATGCAATATATTTGGCCTTACCCTGCACATTGTAAACTTTATATGTGTGAGTTGTCCCATTGACTTTATGAAATCACTACAGCAGGTTAATTGACTTCAGTAGAACAATTTGTATATATATAGTTTAGTACCTGCATAAATTTTTGCAGTGTGATTGGTTGTCTTTAAACAAATAATGCACATTAAAAAAAACAGTGGGAAGAAGGGAAATTTGCAGGGTATGGATGCCCAGCTAATTTTCTATATGTGGCTTGTGGCTTTTTATATTGTTTATAGAGACATTTTTCTATCATTGCAATAATGCCAGGTTTAATACATTGATAAGTGTAATACAATGATTTATAGTTTGTGGTAATGCTATCAGTGATGATGGACAAGATGAAATTATTAACTCTCCCTCCCACCCCAAAAGAAGCAAAATCAGAAAAGAAGAAAAACCCCAGCATCCTGCACACCATGAATATGGTTTTTACATTCATATTTGTACATTGGAATATAGGTCACGATAGATGAATTTTGAGAAACTAAACCAATGAAGTAAACAGAATTAAAATAAAAGGTCTGTCACAGACGAGGAAGCATTAATATTATATGGAATGATTGTGGTGCTTAAAATGGAGGCCCACTGGTAAAAAAACATGCAATGTCTGCTGTCAGTATTCTCTCTGATTTTTAATTTTCTTCCTCCTCTTGATCTCTGAAATAGCTCAAATCTGATGTACATAGCAAAACACCTCCCTCTCCTCAAGGCATTAAAAAATTGGAGTTGAGTGGAAGGCTTCAAGGAGAGGAGGGACAGAAATTTCTGTTACTGCAGGTGTGTTATCTTAAACGGTACTGCTGGTTAAATTTAAAAATGGGGTGCCCTTTAGTTGTTGTCTTAAATTAAATATATGCTTTTATCCAGTCGATTCAGAGTCAAAATATTTGAAAGACCATAGTGAGTCTAAATCTTCCAGGCCCATTCATTGTGTTTCTAATGTTTTCCTATCTCTTTCTTTTCCCAGGATGGCTCGTACTTGGCTGAGCTCCTGCTGGAAAAGGGCTATGAGGTGAGTGACTCAATGACCAACTGCAGGCTGATGGAAACACTTGGATACAGCAACCTCTAGCTTCCGTTGTTGCTGTCCTCCTTTGCGTATGTTTTCCACTCAGCCCTAGATAACAAATCAAAACTCTAGTAAAGAATGTGCAGCATAGCCTGTAATCATGCCAGCTTATTGTACTATTTATCATCTAGTGTCCACTGGTGGATTCTCTCTGCTCCTCTGGGTATATCTGCTTTGCATGCTTCCCGCTAACTTAGATAAGCAGCAACCTGTGCAAGCCAAAAGAATTAGAGAATAATTTATGATGTAATGCACCACATTAAAAAAAAAAAAAAGAGAGAACAAAAAAACTACTTGCAATGAAATGTTAATCTCGAAATTGTGCTAAGCAATAAAAACGTGGCTAATGTCAGGCTCATACTGAAAATTTAAACCCAGAAATTGCTTTCTAATAGGCACTCTGGGTTCTTTATGGAGGTTTAGACTGGAGTGTAGTATTGTGCAGGTGTTTTGTTTTGTTTTTTTGTTTTTTTTTTACTTTCTCAGATTTATGACTTCTGTGCTAACAATTTGAGTTGTTTACTAACCTTGATGCAACCAAATGTGTGAGACTTGTCATTTTGCATCTTTTGTCCTTGAGTTTGGACTCTGATGTAAGCTGTGAAGGGACTTGGACTTTGACAGGCTTAAGGATAAGGAAAATAAATATCTTTTTTTTTGTCACATGCCTATCCCAGGGATTATATAATGTTCTTTCTAATGTCAGCAATGCAAAGGTCACACAGTTATCATATGCTACAATACATAATTACTTGGTACTGTTGTGACTATATAGCCACAGATGTCTGCCTGCTCAGTAGTGAAAGGCTGTCCCATAGTCTTAATTGTGCAACAGAGAGAGGGAAAGAACCTTTATTAACTTGCAGCCTATCCTCTAGTAATGCAGTATTGTTTTATTTTCTTTTTTTTGATTCAGTCCAATGTTACGTGTCAAAGAGACTGGGCTTCCACTACTTTTCTTTAGAAATTATTGCACAGCTTCGTAGAACTCACCATAAGAAAACTTTTCTTGATATCCATCCAAAATGTCTTTTTCTTCATTTCATCGTCTTCTCACATGCAATGATTATCAGATTTCTTAAGTGCCTGGAAAGGCTCTTCCCACAGGTCCATGATCTGGTCCCCAGTGGGACCTCAACCTAGTTCTGTCTATGCTTACTGGTCTTCCCTTCAACCCTCTGGCATTCTGCTCTCTCTTGCATCTGTTATGGAAGATCATCCTCCTTGTAGCCAGCACTTCAGCGAGATTGAGACTCTAACCTCTGAACCACCGTATACGGTGTTCTACAAGGACAAAGTTTAGCGTGCCCTCACCCAACCTTCCTGCCAAAGCTGGTTTCAGAATTTCATGTCAATCAGGGCATCTTCCTGCCAGTCTTCTTCCCAAATCTGCATAATTCCAACGAGGAGTGGTGCCTGCATACTTTGGATGTCAGACATGCCCTGGCTTTCTACCTTGATCACCTGGATCTGGGAGGTATCCAGGTATCTTGGATCACCTCCTGCATCCGTTCCTGCTACGAGCGGGCAAAGGCTACACTTCCGCCTTTAGTGACATCTCATTCAACAAGACTGCAGGCATCATCATCAGTTTCTCTGACAGGACATCTACAGGGCCACAAGGTGGGCATCTGTCTATACTTTTGCGACTCACTGTGCCATTGCCCAACAGACCCAAGATGATATTGGCTTTGGCAGAGCAGTGTTAAAATAGACACATCCATGAACTTCTTCCCACCTCCGGAGGCACTGCTTGTGAGTCACCTGACATGGAATGAACAGGAGCATGCAGTTGAAGAAAAAACTGTTACCTGCCTCTCATAATGTTGTTCTTTGAGTTGTGTTGCTCATGTCCATTCCATTACCCACCCTCCTTCCCCTCTGTCAGAGTTCTGGCAAGAAGGAACTGAAGGGGTTGGGGGAAGGAGCTGGCAGCCCCCCTTATACCAGTGCACGTGTGCGACTCCAGAGGGCACTAGAGCCGACCCTATAAATACCATTGCGGGAAAAGCTTCCGGCATTGGTGCATGTGGCGAGCACAAACACGTGACATGGAATGGACATGAACAACACATCTTGAAGAACAAGCTGAGAGGTAGGTAACCATTTTTATGCACATTAGATACAGTTAGATGAGGCTGGTGTGAGCAGACAGCAACTTGTCTGTCCATGTTCCTTTAATGAAACTTTATCAAATTTCTGTGTAAGAAATGGTGCTAGGCTTCCAAGTAGGGAATCTTAGTATTGTCTTGTATGAAATCACTAATCTGTATTGGTCATTAGGAATTTCAATTCCAGTGGGGGATGAGTGGTGTTTTGTTAGAAAGCATTGTTTTGTTTTTTATTCATTTCGTTTTCATATAATTGTAGAGATTTGGCCTCTGTACTGCTCCTCATCATTAGAAACCAATAATTATTTTGTAAGAACTATTAACATACAGAGTATTATACAAAATATAAATGATTACACAGTTCCTGTCCCAAGGATCTTGCAGTCTAAATATTGTTATCCATTGTAATTAATTAGGAACATAAGATTCAGCTCAGATTAGTGATTTGTAGCATTCCCTCTCAACCAACAAGCTTCATTCTTTTTCCAGACTTTTCAGGCCTCTAATTGTTTTTGTCTTGGAGCCCTTTCTCTTTATGGTATATCCTTTTTGAGGTAGTAACCTCGAACTGAATGCAATATCTGAGGTGATCGTTCAACACTGAATTATATCACAGAATTACACTAGTCCCAGTATTACTTACTGACTTATTCCATATGCATTTTATTTGCTTTTTGACTGCTGCTATAATTTGAGAAATAGTTTTAATTGGTCTTTCAGCAATGATTGAAAGCTCTCTTCTATGATGGTTTCAATAATTATGAATCCAGTAATTTCAGTGATGGACAAGCATGGGTCAGATCATTCCTTCCAGTGTGTGTTACCTTGCATTTCTCTTCAAATAATTTCTTCTGCTTTGATGTCCATTCACCTACCTTTGTTAGGTCCCTCAGAAATTCCTCAGTCTTCTGTAATCTTGACGAATTTAAATAATTTTGTATTATCGGCAAACATTTTCACATCACTGCTTCTTCCTTTTACCAGAGAATTAATTTAATATCCCCAGTCCTAGAGAAGAATCTGAGGTCACAATACTTTTTGCCATGTTTTGGAAGGTGACCACTTATTCTCACCTTTATATTCATTTATTTGTATTTGTCCATTAGCTAGTTTCCAATCCATAACATCACCTCTTGCCCAGTGACTACTTAATTTTCTTAATGTAAGGGACTTTGCCGAAGACTTTTTGAAAGTTCAAATAACACATGCCAGTCTATTCCTCTTTACTTTGTTGAAATATTCAAAGAATTCTAATTAAATACATTTCCCTTTATAGAAGTCATGCTAGTGTGTATCATATCAAGTTCAATAAGGTATTTTTAAATTCTGTTTTCAAAGGTTACTTCAACCAATTTACCTGTGCATTTATAGTACCTTCTTATTAGGGATTTCTGCAGAACCAACTTCTTTCAGGAAAAATTATATTCCTTTTCAGTAAAATGGAAAGTGAATGTACTTTTTCAAAACATATGAAATCTTAACAATTTACTCAGCTTTATTGTTATTTATAAAAGTCTCTTTGAGTCTAACAGTAAAATCAGCCACAACACTTTTTAAAATTTGAGCTTATTTAAAAAAAAACCAGTCCTTATTGAGAGAAATCCACTAAACTTCATTCTTAACTGGATAATCCAGTTTGCACACAGTTTGGCTTTGTCACAAAATTTGCATTTCACCTGCTTCACAAACAGACAGAAACACCTTTCATCAGTTCTTACACTAATATTTACTGTCATGAATTAAGCATTTGGCAGGTTTTTTTCTCTTGTGTACACATAGGAAAAAAGGGGAGGACGGAAGATAAAAGTGGGGTTTGTATTTATCACTGGATGCAAGACACTCTTGATCTGTTTATTTGTTGGAACTTCATCATGTTCTGTGATGTTTGCACTTAACACATCTCAGTGGTCAGCTGTTGGCATCATAGCTATTCAGCTGCTACATAAAATTTCTGCAAATACAGTCTTTCATCAAGCTTTGAGCTGGCAATGCTTAGCTACTGGTCTATGGTTTATGTAAACTTGAACTTCAGAATGGCTTAATTCAGATAATCAAGATATAACATCAATCAGGACATGAAGTCAGAATATTTTGTTTTCCAGAAATAATTGTAGAGTGCTTCAATTTACTTTAAAGAAAATTTGAAAAGGTTTTTGCTGGTAGAATGCAAAGGTTGTCGATGTGCCTGTAAACAAAACATTTTGAGTAAGTAAATACAAAGTTTCCAGCATTTCATGCAACCTTGTAAAAACAAAATCTTAACATCATTTTGCTTATGTATTTTGTGCATTTTACTAAAATCATACTATTCTTACAAAAACAACTTCTTCAAACAAGTTCTGCAAAGAACACAGCAGAATGCAGAATCTTATTATGGAACATTTTCTTTATAGTATTACAGAAATGTGTTATATAATGGAAACAATAAACCTCAAGGATCAAATTTTCAGAGGCCTTCAACCTGGCCTTTAAAACTATGAGCACCATATTTCCATATCAGATTTTTAATACTCAAAAAAAAAAATTGAGCACAAATTACATAGTGTAGACAAATTAGGTAAGATGGATGGCACATGTAGTTTGCACATGTAGATCAGTGTCTTTGCGCATGAAAAAACTTTAAATGTGACAATATAGGGCTATAATGTTAGGGTCTGCTTTCAAAAATTAGCTTGTGAAATTGGCTAAATTAAAACTTTTAAACTCTGAAAGTTAGTTGTATGGCTAGGTTATACAGTCCAATTCTCAGGGTGTATAGTTTAGTCAATTTTTGCATATTTTAGACCAAACAAAATAGGAGACTTTTGCTGTTGCCATCCAGAAGTTGTGTCCGGGTTGTTGAATGCTCTTGGCCACAAATTAATCTGTGTGCGGGGGAGATGATAGGAGAAGAGAGATGGCTCAATACAAGCAAGCAAGTTGCATCAAACTGTGATGGGAAAACTTCAGAAATATCTGGAAAAAGTTAGGTGTTAAAGATGAAGCTTCCACTTGCGCAAGGAGCACTGGTGACCTAAACTGACAGAAACCTTGGCAGCAACAAGGAGGCTAACTTTGCAGAAAGAGGAAATGGGATCAGTTTTTGAACAATTTCTCTAGTGTGTTAGAGACAAACAGGCTTTGTCAGACAGGTGTGTATTCTTGTTCCAGCTAATCAGTTTTTTCAGACATATTTATCATGGCCAGTTCAGGGAAGTTACCTTTCTCCACTGAAGTCTCCTGGTTTTCTCATCTCCTGCCTCAGAACACTGAGTCAGGAGTTTGGAACAAGGTCCTGTTCCGTCTGTCTGTTTCTGCACTTTCAACACACCGATGCTCTTGAGTAATTGAAAGTGTTTCTCAGACATCTTCGCAATGCAATTGTGATGCGCGCTGGAATTAACAGGAGAGAATATGAGACATTTAGGATCTTGCACCAAAGGAGGCAGCATCAAAGAGCACAACAGAAAGTACTTTGTGCTAAGACACTGACAAATTGATGCTGCGACATGCTTTCTGTCTTTGATTTAGGGATGAAGAGAGGTGCCCATCAATGGTACCTAATACAAGATGTTCCGCTTGTGTGCTTTGAATAGGGGTGGGGTGAATGGTGGACAGAGCTAAAGCTATCTTACAATTTCTCTTACTTAGCCAATTATTTATGTGAAAAAATCCAAATCAAAGTTCACTAATAGTATCCAATTATTTTACCAGATAGGTGATTAATTTCCGCATTTTTTGTGGAAAAAAGTTCTAAAAGGGCTGTTTTTAAAATTATTTATCAAGGTATCACAGAAACCCCATTTCTTTTTCTGTCCTTCTATTCCTGTTTAAACTACAGGTGCATGGAATTGTTCGCCGATCTAGTTCTTTCAACACTGGCCGGATTGAGCATCTCTACAAGAATCCACAGGCTCACATTGAAGGAAGTAAGGTTTTGTCTATATAGTTATTTCTCATTCTATATTTATTCATGCAGTAAATTGTTTCGTAGTGTATCTTCTCCTATCGATGTACAAATCATCTTTATTTAAAGCATCCCAGCCTATAATCACTGAAGAGTCGTCTCTTCCCAGTGGAGATTTGGGATTTGTTGTAAAGTTTGTTGTTCATCAGCCAGCCATTCCTCTTGTCTGTCTTCCTATCAGAAGCTCTATTTCAATAAGAAATGAAAGCAATTTTCACATGCAATTTGATATAAAATTTTATACTTGTGAATTGCATAAAAATAAGCAAAAATATTTAAAGTAATTCATTGGTTGGGGAATGGGGAGGCATCTTGTACTCAGTACGAAAATTTTGATGATGCAGTTTTCGTACACTGAGATGATCAATAAAGATATAAAGGGAATGGCTAGACATGCAAAAAGCTGTGTGAGGTTGAGAGAGCGTTAGGACACTGGCAATGTGAAATGGCACTGGAGTAAAACAAGTTTTGAGGGTAATTATCTTTTTAGTTACATAATAAAATGGAGGATCATCTTATATGCAACTTTGTATGGAATATTGCTCTAGCACTGAAATAGTTTTACTTACTCATTGGCTTTCGGGCTATTTTTTTTAAAGCAAGCCAACAAGTCCCAGCTACACCATAGCTTGCAACAAGCCCCAGGTACATCATAGCTTGGTCATAGTAGCAGATAAAAATATAGTAAAGTGTTAAGAATTCTTCCATGTTACTTCATTAAATCTTGATCTACTTGATCTACTATGTAAGAAAATTCCAGTTGGGGCATTGGAGTAGATTCTTTTGACTATGAGAAGAGGCCCAGGTCTGGTCCAAAAAGGTTTGTTGCACATGGATTTTGCTCTTTCACTTTTTCGACCTTCCTTTTTAATGACTATTTGAAGCTATTAAGGAAGAGTGAGGTGTTTTAAGATGTATTATCCATGTATTGGAATCCAGATTTGAGCCTCACCAGTGACTCACGGCAAAAATAGGGGTCTGGATGAAAACCAGGTATCTGTGACTCAACATGAAGAACATCATCACACACATGCAGCTCTGTTAGGTCTTCTCCTTGCTGGACATATAGCAGATTGTAGTGGTTTTGGGGCCACTTCACTGGATCCATGTGCTTTAAGCCTCCAGAGTCTTAACTGAGACCAGACATTACTCCTGCCTGGGGTCTGTAGGCATACTCTCTTGGTGCCAGTCCTCTGTCTAGCACCCCTTTCTGAGAACTGAGACCCCTGCCCCCACAGTCCGACTACTTAGCCCTTGTGTCCATTGCTGAACCTCAGGCTCATCCATAGCATAAGTAAACCCTTTCACCAAAATCCACCTTTAGGGTATTCTGGCTTTACGGTTAACTCTTCAGGGGTATGCCATAGGAAAAGCAAACAGAAACATACACTATTCACAGGACTCTAGACACAATAACTATTTACTTAGCATAAGAAATACACAATTTAGACAAAGTAATAAATATACCTGTATGCATTCCCCTGCCTCCTTTTCATCACCACTTTGGAGAGTTCATTGGGCTTAGAGGTGAGTCCTTGAACGAGTCCAGGTTCCCCCTCCTGCACATGATTTCTTTTCATAATCATGGACACTCTTACCCCTCTGACCTTTGCTGTCAGTGCCCTTCTGCTCTTCTGCCCAGTTTCCTCAACTTCTGCTCTTTTCTCAAAATGGTGACCGAGGCCTTCTCTTATATAACCACCAATCCCTTTTCTCAGGTGACCCTCTGTTCAACTTTGCCAAGTGATCCATTGCATGTCTACAACGAAGGTGCTCTACAGCAACATAGCTTTGGTACTCCGTAGTGTAGATGCAGACTATAGCGACGGAAGGTTTTTTTTGTCAGTGCAGAAACTGTTTCCCCAAGTGATAACTGGATTGATGGAAGCATTCTTCTGTTGACCTAGTTGCGTCTACAGTATGGGTTAGGTCACATAGATATGGTGCTCAGGGGTGTGGATTTTTCACACTATTGAGTGCCATAGCTATGTTGACCTATGTTTTAAGTGTAGACCAGACCTTAATTACCAGCTCCTCTGGGAAAACTGGTTCTTTTTGGTAGCAGCCAACTCTGTCCAACTCTGTCTGTTTGAATAGAGTGCCATTAGGGTATAATGATCCCCTATTTGCCCTGTGTTGCCATCTCATGGAATGGTAGAATAACAACATGGAGATAGAAGGACACAGAGAAGTCAGCAAGCCCCACATTCTGTGTAATACAGATGCACATGAAGAACCTCCAAAATCACAGAGTTCTTAAGCTATATGAAGACAGATTCTCCAAATCATCACAAAGACAGAACCAGTACTTGCTGACAATGTCAATGACAATTCTTGCTGACCATTTAAAGAAATAAATGTGTGGATCTACTTATGTGTCGCTGCTTTTATAGAAGTTATATCACAATTTTTTCCCCACAGTGCCTCAGTCTTGGAAGGGTGCTATTCCTGTCATTGCTCCTGGATTCTCAAATTGCTAATGGTACTATTTGTCACCTATGTTTGGTGAGAAAACTGAAACCATTTCTCTCTAATGTAGACTCACAACAAACTTCCCCACCTTTGTGTTTGGCATTTAACATTAGCACTAGCTAATGATGATTTACACTAGGGTAAATGAGATCACAGTCAGGTCCATTACGTCTGGCAGGAAAACTTTTTCATTTGAGGGCCTTTGTCTTTGAAATTTGCTCCCTTGGATGGTTTTAACAGAGCCCAAGTCTATCAAGCCTCAGAACATCATGTAAGATGTATTTTAATTTGGTTTGACTTTTGCTTTATTTTATCTTATAAAATTTGAAAACAGACCAGTGATGGTCAAAGCTACTCATTATGGAAGGCTTTGTGTTTTTAACTTGAAAATAATCATCTAGTTGCTATAGTAAAGATCATCTGAAGAGCAATAAAATAAATTAGTATATTTTTATGAGGCATACTATTCCCAGTATTTCCAGCCAAGACAGTATTAGAGCTCAGTCTACTACTCTCAGTTTAAACATCATGGCACACATGGTAATCTGAAGCACAAGAAAATAAATAAATAGCTACAATATTCTTTTTTGGATACCTCTCCTGAGCTTGTGAAAGGAAACCGAAAAAAATATATAGAACACAGAAAAAGAAAGCAAATCCTAGTAATGTTTGACATTCTTTCTCAATCATTTTCATCTAATAGAGGAATGATAAGTATCTGAATCTGACGTGGAAGAATCAGGCTTGGAATCTCAGGAAAGTCTGTTCCATGGCAACTATTTTGAAACAATAGGTCTCTAAACCAAGGGTGGGCAAACCTTTTGGTCTGAAGGCCACATTGGGGTTGCAAAATTGTATGGAGGGTTGGGTAGGGAAGGCTGTGCTTCTCCAAACAGCCTGGTCCCACCCCCTATCCGATCCCCTCCCACTTCCTGCCCCCTGACTGCCCCCTTCATAATCTCGACCCATCCAACCCTTCCCCCTGCTCCTTGTCCCCTGACCACCCCCTCCAGAGACACCCTCCCGTCCCTAACAACCCACTGGGACCCCCCAGCCAACCCTCCTTCGCCACTCCCTGTCCCCTGACTACCCTGACCCTTATCCACACACCCGCCCCCTGGCAGACCCTCGGGACCCCCATGCCCTATCCAACCCACCCATTCCCTGACCGCTCCCCGCCCCCGAACCTCTGCCCCTTCCAACTGCTCCCTGCCCCCTGACCGCCCTCCGGGACTCCCCCTCCCTTATCTAACTCCCCCGGCTCTGGCCCCAGCCCCCTTACCATGCTGCTCAAGCAGCGACCGGAACCAGACGCGCTGCCCTGCAGGAACACACAGCCCTGCCCCCCAGAGTGCTGCCTGCTGGGGCTGGGAGGAGGGTTGGGAGGAGGCTCCCCAGTGATCTCAGGGGCCAGACAGGACCATAGTTTGCCCCACCCCTGCTCTAAACAGTATTGGAGGAAATAAAGAAGCAATCAAGTAGTTTTAGTCTCATTAGCTTCTAAAAGCTATGTGTATTCCCTGTGCATTCTTCAAAGGAACAACTGATTTCAGTTTGAATAAAAGCACACTGTCTCAAGAAGCAAGTAGTGAAATTGTATAAAATTCTGCAAAGAAAGCTAGATTGTGACTATATGTCCACAATAGATTCCATATCTATTGCTTTCTAAAGGAGACTTCTAAATCAGACACAAAGAAATTTTAAATTACTGTCTATTGAAAGTTCAATGCACGTCACATAGTTTTTAAAACTGTGTACAAAACAAATAAATCCTGTCCCAAATAAAGGTCTCCCCTTTTAATCTATTATCCATAGAAGTCCTCCTTTCCACAAATAAAATCTTCCTACCTTTATCCAAACAGTCCGTTCAGCATAGCTGTATACATTGCTGCCCTACTGTAAAGAGGTATGAGGTGCTCATGATGGTAATCAGGACCCAAACTACAGCGAGATTTACATTTCCTGTGTGGAATACCACTCAGTAAACAGACCACTGCATTCTCTCTAATAGCTGAAATTTCTGAGAAGTCTTCAGGCATAGCTTATGTAGACTGTATTACAGTGATGTAGGTGACCCAAGGCATGGATAAGTGTAGTAGGGTCTGCATATAGAAAAAACCTTCTTGTCAACTGCAATAAAAGAGAGAAAAAAGTGCGACCTTAACCACCTCTAATAGTTGGAACCTCAAGGGCAGCAACTGATCGAACCCACCTCACTTGCAAACCTGATTAATAAACGGTGGTCACCCAACTTCCATGGAAGACACATAATCTCTGCATTTCTTACTCCTGAGGGAATTCTGCGATCCAAAAAAATTCTGTGCACAATATTTTAAAATTCTGCAAATTTTATTTGCCAATAAATAGATATGGAAGCTCCAGCCTGGCAACGGGGAGCACAGGCCACTGGCTACACAAAGGTGGGAGATCACCCTGCAGGCCTCTCTCCTCATGTCTAGGACACAGACCCCACAGTGAGGCTGCACCCAACCCTGACACAGTGCAAGGGCTGAGCCTGACCCAGAAACACCCAGGGCCCTGCTCCTCTGCGCCAGGCACACCAGTTTTGGGTAGGCAGGCTCAGCCTGGAAGGATCTAAGTGTGGGGGGATACAGGTGTGGGGTAAAGGTTTTTGTGGAGCAGTCTGGGTGTGGGGGAAGGGGAGATCTGGATGCATGGGCTTGTTGGGGAGGGTTCTGGGTGCAGGGGCAATGGGACTCTGCAAGGGGGTCCAGGAGAAGGTGCTTGGGGCTGAGTGGGAGGGTCTGTGTGTAGGGGTGTGTGGCTCATGGGATAGGGGGTCTGGGTTTAGGGGGAGCTCAGTGGGAAGGGGGTGCAGGGATCTCGTTGGGATGGTCCAG
>ML677334.1:19937826-19993990 GCA_007922305.1 Dermatemys mawii
CAACAGGGGAGCAGCTCCCCATACGGTGATCCCTCCTCCTGCAGCTGAGGAGTGAAGAGGACAAGAAGAGGGGGTGAGGTGCAGAGCCATGAGAGGTTTCTGAGGGTGGATCTGACCTGATCCTGACTGCTCTGTGTAGGAGAAGAGGAAGTGTGCTCCTTGCTCAGCCCAGCCACGACTAGCAGCTGAGCTTGGCCCAAGGTAGGAGCCACCAGCCAGGGTGACCCCAGCCTCACTCTGCCCCACCCCATCAAGGTGTTCTACTTCTCTGGCAGCTGCTCCGTGTGCCTGAAACAATGTGGCCATGCTGTGGAGGAGGGGCGTGTGACCACTCCCTTTGCTTCCCCATCAGTCATTTTTCTCCCGGGAAGCAAAAAATCTGCGGGGGGCATTAATTCTATGCACTCACAATGATGCAGAATTTCCCCAGGAATAATTTCTTCTGGTTGCTGCTCTGAATCCAAAAGCATTACCTCCTTCTTCTCTTCCTGAGTCTCAGCCAACTGGTTCTTATTTAGAGAACCCGTGACTAGACACTGAGTCTCTTATTTGACTGTTTGATTCGAATGACACAGACACATAGCTTGAGTGTTGTCCATATATTGAAGACCCTGCACACATACTATGTCACTATCTCCCCTAGCAGTCTCATATTCACATTGAAGAGGAGGAATGACAAAATTAGATCCCTGAGGGACCGAACATGAGAGATCCTTCAGGCAAGATGAATGATCTCACACTATTCTCCTGTGGGACCTCTCAGAAGCAAAGGAATGGAGCCATTCAGTTTCCAGTCCCCTTTAACAAATTCTGGAGACCAAAAGCATCAGCAAATAATCTGTGTTAATTCCATGTCCAGGGTCTTGCTTTAACAGATTAAAAACAACGAATCAGTCAATTATTACTTTTAACAAAATAGCTTTCTTTAAAAATGGAGGTACTGCATAAGGTATTCACGTACATATTTTTGGTACTAGAAATGCTAAAACATATTTATCGTGATGAATAAATTGGATTTTGAGATAAATTCTCTACAGGTTGTAGTTTGAGGACAAGGACAAAGTTGATCAGTTACAAGGTGTCTTCATTTTGATAGGAGTTGACTCATGCTGATACCTCCTTTTTCACATATCAGTTAGAAACTAACCAAATCAGGAAAAAATAAATAACAGCTGCATGACCAGTATATCTAACCACAATTGAGATTTTGTCAGTAATGTCATGGAACATGTTGCATTGCCTGTTATGAAGTGTTTTTTTATATTATTATTACTCTTTCCTTAGTGTTACTTCATTTTTAGAACCTAAAGCTTTCATGTCAGCACTGCTGAATCTTGCTGTATTATCATCTACACTTTCAGCCTATAAAAAGTTTAGTGATGTTAGCAGGTGTTAGCTGCTTAATACACAAGAAAGCAAACTGAATTGATCACAAAATCTTGTACTACATAGTTTTGTTTGGTAAAAACAAAACAAACACTCTCTCTGTGTGACTTAATTGTACATTTAATGCTAGTTGTCACTGTGAAATATATTGCAGAGGGGAAACTGATTATAGCTACCACTGGACATTAGAAGAGTGTATGTATTATGTTTTCAAAGAATAATAATAAAAGCCAAGCCTTGAAAAAACTATCAAATAAAGAGCTGTCACTTGTGGATGGCTTTGACTGGCTTTTTTGTCAGCTGACCATGAACAGAACTTCACAGAGTATTATTTATGACCTACATCCTTCATACAAATTAGTAATGTTTGACAAAGTTAGTATGTTTTGTTCTTTTCTTATCCTGGCATAAGATATTGTCTTATATTGTCTTATATCTCTGGACGAGTATCCAGAGTGAAGGATAGACATCAGTAGAGGGCATATGGTACGCAGCTTTAATTGTATTCCAAGAAGACATTGCGATTATAAAATTGTAGATAGACATAATGCTGGGATGTATGTGAAATGTCTGGGGATTGGTGAAAAAGTAATTGTTATAAATAGCAAGAGAGTGGTGTGCACTAGTGGCCTGAGCTAAGTAGTTGGTACTTGGTACAGGAACCCTTGAATTCTAATCACAGCTTGACTTTGGCTTTATGGTCTTGGTGAAATCACTTAATATTTCAGCCTCAGTTTCCCCGCCTTCACTGGGAGAGGTGAGGAGGAAATGAATTAATTTAGTTAAATTTTTATACAAATGTTTTGAAGGTGCAGAACAGTATATAAGCATTTGGTAACTGCAAAAGTAATAATAAGAAGATAGTTTGGAAATAAGGCATAAAAATGTAAATCTTTTCAAGGGATATGGTTGAATAATTTACCCTTCAAATTTAGACTTTGTTGAAAATCTGCAGCAGTCAGCATTAAAAAAGATACTTACCAGACAGTAGTATGTTAGATATTACACTTATTTCCTGCTATAAATACAGGAAAAATGTTTAGTTACTTTGGTTTGTTAACAGAAGACACATTCTAGCCAAGATTTTCAAAAGTTATTAATGATTTGAATTGGCTATCAGTAATAGAGGCCTGATTTTTCACAAAGCTCTGAGTATGCTCTTCATGAAGAACAGGCCCCTCAAAGATGTCATGAGCTGGGCATTCAAAACCAGGATCCAAATTCACTAGTTGGTTTAGAAAATCTTAGTCACTGACATTTTATTGCTAATGGCTAAAATCTGAATTTGACAATTCTGATTTTTAAAAAATCAGTAAAAAGTATTGTTAAATGTTCCCTCTAAGTGTTGGAAACAGAGACTAAACTGTTTTGTGCTAATGGGTGAGAATAAGTGAAGCTGCCCAGCTGAGTTTAAATATCCTTGTTAAATGAAGTGCAACCAATTAAGCAAGTAACATAAACATTGCTTATTTAATCTAAGATGGTGTTTACTACTCTAGTAAAGATTATATTTTTAAATGGTTATTATTTAAACAAGTTTCTTACCCAAATAGTGTATATATTTTTAAACAGGACCTTGACTAAAGACACATATTGTTTTGAGAATAGAGTATATTATTTTTATAGTCTAACTGTATATTCTTGAAATCTGAAGACATGAAGCTGCACTATGGTGATCTCACAGACAGTACTTGCCTGGTGAAGATAATTAATGAAGTGAAGCCCACTGAAATCTACAACTTGGGAGCTCAGAGCCATGTCAAAGTAAGTAACTTTAATTATTGAGAATTTTGAGTGGTTAGTGATTGTGTGCACTGTATCTTTTTTCATAATTTTAGTCCACACCCCTTACAGCATTTCAGCAATTACTAGTTATAACATGTGAGCACTGCTTTAAATCATAACAAATTCTACTAACTTGGTGCTGAATACTGTCCCAGTTTCCGAACTGAATGTAAAATTAAATCTCAAGTGGCAGTATGAGGTTAAATTGGCATTGCCAAGATTATCCCCAATTTTTGAGGCTTAATGTCTCTACCATTTGAAATAACATTGGGTCAAAATGTCCTGAAAAGAAACCCTAATAGAAGACTAGCACACTGTTGGTTTGTATCTGAACCAAAACATTGTTTTAAAGTAATATTTTATTTTTAGCTGATATATGTGATGACGTGTACGAACCTGACTAAAAAATTCCAAATAGCTGAGTGCTGTTCTCAATTCTAATCAGAAACCTTTGGGATGGAACATTTAGTTCCATACTATTCCTCACCCCAAGCCTCTAACTAGCAGTCTTTGATTTGCTCCCCCTTCTCTGTCTACCAGTAGTCTGCCCTTTGATCCTTCTGGTGTCTGCTTTGGAATGTTTTGGAGTATTAATTCCTTATTTTATTTGTATATAATTTTATTTCCCAGGTATTTGCAACTTTTAGTGCAGGGGTTCTCAAACTGCGGTCCCAGCGTGGTTACGTGGGGGTCAGCTCTGTGGCATTGACAGCCCTGAATCCCCATTCAATTAAATTATCCCTCCTCCATTTTTAATTTATAAGAGGCTTGCTATATAAAAGAGGTCACTAATACAAAAAGTTTGAAAACCGCTGTTTTAGTGTGTATGAGTTGCATCTGTTGTTGCTACTAGTCTGTAAAATTTCTAGTGGGTGCCATAATGAAACATTTACAGTGTCCTGTATAGTACCTAGAGAAAGTCTTTTTCTAGTGAAAGATACTAATCTTGTTTAGTCCTTTACTAATATGGAAAAGATTACCCAGAAATGAGCATTTCAAGGTCCCTGGTGATTTTTCTCCAAAGAAGAATTTAACCTTTTCTCTCTTTGATGCACTTCCTTTTTTCTTTTCCTTTCTTTTATCCTGGATGCAGTACTGATCTTCACATGTTAATTGACAGAACCCTGGCTTTAACAGAACCACAATACGATAGCCAGCATTTTCACAGCCTCTTTTATCAATTTATTCTTGATGTAGAAATAATTTGAGCTTCTTCTGGCACCCTACTTAACTGAGAAGGCTTCAAATTAGTTTTGTACCCAATCTTATTGATCTTCCTTCATTTGCAATTTGTGTATTTGTTCATGAAAAGTAAAATCTCCACTTTGTTATAATTCCCCAAGCATCTTCACAAGAATGTATCCCCACCGGTGAAAGGTTCTGCCTGTGCCAGTTTTGAGGTAGACCGTGTCCTTTGAAAGAATGTAACAGGTAAATGGAGAGAGAGTGCAATGTACTCTTTCTGAAGGGGAAATTTTTAAAATTGTGTCAAAGGGTTGAACTTAACAGCTAGAGACAAATTAGTAATTTTACCACGAAATACCAATCTGCTGAGTGTTCAGGAAAGTGATGTGAGTATCAAGGTGAATTTTCTGTTGTTAATGGGATGGGCAGCTGCTTTAATGTGCACGTAGCTTTACATCAATAAAATAGAAATAAAAATTGCATCTTATTGTAGTCACAGAATTCTCTTTAAACACATGTAGTTTCATTTACCATGGGAAATCATCATTTGCATTTGCCACTTTAGTTCTGTCTTACAAATTAGGAAACATAGGCTCCTCTTAACTACCTGGTAGCAAATTGCGATTAGAAAATCAGCCACATGTACCTTCTCCCTCCTTCCCCTTCTAAGGCCGGGAGTGGGAGTGGGCACATAATTGCTTTCAAACTCTTGTGTCTAATCCAGCAAAAGCAAATCATGTCTAAAGACAGCAACTAATGAGTGGTCTGATCATAGATATAAAAATTAAATGGAAGTATGTTAACTTTTTAAGTTCTAAAAATAATACCTTGGTATTATCAAGATGATTTAGAACTGGTTCAGCAATGCCAAAAGTTCTAAGACAACTGCTGACACTGAGTTGGGAAAGTACCTGTTCCTTCATAATAAGTTTTTGCAAACTGATGAACATCCTCATCATCATCTGATTTAAGCAAAGCTTGCTTTAATCATAGCCTGGGTAAATTAACCACTTTTTTTGTGTGTATGGTGCTTTCAGAGAAAAAGTTCTAATCTTAGCTTACTTTACATTTTGGTCCCTTTGAATCAATGACGTCTGCAGTGTTTTTGGATGGTGTTTATGTTGGCTTGTGTTTATGTAGAATAAAATTTTCTATCACTCTCACTTCCAGTTAATTTTATGTGAGCCATGCTGAAAGTAAGGAAAATAAAATAATAGGAAGTTGGTCTGGTTTCCTGCAGGAAACCAATGTAGATGAAATTGGTTCTTGGAATGAACCCACAGCAGTCTGGGAAATACTGACAGAGAAGACCATTTTTCTCAGTCGTAAACAGTGAAGATTATGACTCATGAGTAGGTCACTGAGAGGCTGATTTGATCTTATGCTGGACAAAATGAGAGATGAATGACTGAAATTTGCTAGTTATTGGAAACAGCAAACTTAACATGATATCATCAGAGTAGGAACAAATTATCCAGTGTGTAATCCTGCCTGTTTTCATGAGGGATGGGGTTTATAACTTCTACGGAGGCTGTTCACTTCAGAGCTGCAACGATAGTAGTTTAATCTTAAATTCTGTTCTTTAGACACTGCTGTATCATGAATCGTCACTACTAACCGTGCAAGTTATTTTTTTTTCATTTGGGTAGAATTGATGGAGGTCATTGGTTACTGTGCATTGACTCCAAAAGCCAAGCACAGAATAGTTGGTTTTAGGTACATGCTTGATTAACTGAAACCCGTTATCTGAAACTCCCTGCTAGAGTCACTGACAAATGCCATGTCTACACTACCACTTATGTTGGCAAAATTTATGATACTCAGGGGTTTCACCGGCATAAATTTTGCTGGTATTAGTGGTAGTTTGCACAGTGCTGTGTAGGCAGGAGAGTTTCTCCTGCTGACGTTGTTACCTCCTGTCATTGGAGGTGATTTGATTATGTTGATGGGAGAGCTCTCTCACTTTATGCTGAAGTGGCTACATGAGAGATCTTACAGCTGTGCCACTACAAGGTCTCTAATGTAGACATGCCCATAAACTCATGTACTTTAAAATCTGTTAACTATATTCAAAATTCCTTCAAATATCCAAAACCTAGATTGAGTGAATTTGTTTAATGCCATTCCCTCACACCATTTGTCTAATTGAAAGGGTAATGCATATTCACCTGTGTGTGTATAGAACAGTGCACAGCATCTTATATCAATTTTAGGCAAATATAATTATGAACATTATTAATTGCACTAAGAAACCACAGTGCAGTATTAACTGAAGGTATTTTACTGTTGCCATCTTAAATTAATCAAACAGGTGTATACTCTACTGATAATAGAAATGTAGTAAGCAAAGAACAGCATAACACTGATCATAGAGTAGGAGTAGGAGAACCAGTAGGAGAACACTTCAGTCTCCCTGGCCATTCTATTACAGACTTGAAGGTGTCAATTTTAAAACAGAAAAACTTCCAAAACAGACTCCAAGGAGAAGCTGCCAAACTGGAATTAATTTACAAATTGGACACTATCAACCAAGGATTAAACAAGGACTGTGAATGACTTAGTTATTGCACTAATTGAACCTGTTTCCCTAGTTAAGTTTCCTTCACACCTTCTTGTCAACTGTCAGACATAGATCCACTTGATTATCACTACAAAAGGGTTTTTTTTTCTCCTGCTGATAATAGCTTATCCAAATTAAACAGCCTCTTAGAATTGATATGGTAATTTCCAACTTTTTATGATTTCTGTGTATATAAATGCATCTTACTTCTGTGCGTTCCATTCTATGCATCCGATGAAGTGGGCTATAGCCTACGAAAGCTTATGCTGAAATAAATTGGTTAATCTCTAAGGTGCCACAAGTATTCCTTGTTTTCTTTACTGATCATAGAGAATTCTGTCTCATATTAAACAGCTTAAAGTTAAATTCAGATGTTGTATAGAGGGATGCAACTGCTTTGTTTATAATGGAGCTAAGTTTTGCCCAGTTACTCTGAGTCTGAATGTGGTCCCTTTATTGTACTTGCTGTAATCAGTAGGAGATGACTTATTATGGGCTGTTGGCAGTGATTATTGGTGTCTGTTGCCAAAACTGTTGTCATAAAATATATAAGATGTGAAAAAAATGGGTTGATGTATTGCAATCAGGGTGCCTAATGTTTGCAACACAGACACGTTGGCAGCGTGCCAGTGGCCCTACTGTTAGATCTTATTTGTATATAAACTAACTTTTAAAAATCCATAATACATGCCCATAACCACAGTGTTTGCTGATACTTGTTTTTTACCTTGCAAGATAAAAACAAATAGTTTATTGTTTTTGTTCAACAATGATAAAACCCTGAAGTTGGTCAGATTTTTTTAAACTGCAGTTGGTGAGAGAGGATGGATCAGGGCTACATTTTATTACTACGTGATCTGCATTTCACACTGTGCTTGAACATTGGCATTCTACTCCTATAATGCCAAAATATCAATCAAATAATAATATGCATCACTCATAAAGCAGTTTTTGTTTAGAGAGCTCAAAGTAATTTAGAAACCTTGTCCTTATTTTGTAATGGGGAAACTGAGACAGTAGGAAAGGTTAAACAACTTCCTGTATGTGTATAATCCCTGTTTTCTGACTCTTTGGCCTACCCTCTGTCCATTGAATCATACTGCCCCCCAAATGCTGTGAGCTGGGAAGAATCAATATGTGAGTAGACAAGAGGAATACTTCAAAGAGTTGTCCTCTGGTAACAGATTTTATTCCATCTGGAGCAGCATCTCTGTTGTGGCTCAGATTTACTAATGCTTTGCTAGATTTGAATATTTTGACACAGGGCCAGTGTTTGCTTCTAATGATCAGAATATAAAGGTACCCCCAAAATATTGTTTAGCTGAAATATTTTATGCAGTAGAAAAAGAATTCACAGTACATTGAGGAATTTCAACATTATGGGCCTGATTCTACAGTAACTGTTGAAATCAATTTGTTACATTGGTGTAAAGCTTGTGTAAATAAGAACAGAATCAGGCCCATTGCTTTAAATTTGTTTGTTTAGCATAAAATTTCAGTGGGTTTATTTCAGCTCATGTAGTTCTAAAATGCTGATTGTTAATATAAGGTATTTTTTTGTAGTTGACAGAATTTTTCACTCAGAATTTAATACCACGTTATTGTAAATATTGTGCAGAATTGCACATAATGCAGAAGTACGTATATACTTTGATTTTCTTTTCATGCAAATTGGATTAATTTTTAATGCTTGAATGCCTAAACACCAATATTCATTTCTCTGAGTGGAAATGTGTAGTTGGTTTGTAGGCTCATGCTGATATTTACTATCTATGTCAGTATTAGAATTAGCACCACCTGAGTAATTTTTAATGTTAACTGACCGTAAAACATGATCATTCGAGGTATAAATTCAGAATATCAGGCAATTAAATAACATTGGTCCATATTTGTTTGGAAAAAAGAATAACATGCTACCAAGCTAAAACACTTCCCTTGAAATGTATTGTATCAGAGGAATATATGTCTACAACACATAGGAAATATTTGAAAATGGATTTATTTTACTAAAACATATAGGTACTAGAATACGTTTTTTGTAAATTCTACTGATGATAACAGAAGGGTTGGCATTTATACAGTTCAGTAATCAGGTGGATTAATTTACAGTCCTTTTAAATTAATTTTCTGGTTCAGGCCCTGATCCTGCAAACGCTTACTCAAGGTCTTAGTTTTAAGCATGTGAGTAATCCCATTGAAGTAATAAAATTTATATGATATGATTGATTCTAATACCTATCTGTTTTCTTAAAATAAACCAGTTTTAAAAATACCTCATCTGTACTGGGGATATGTATTACTCTCACCGTGTAAATTTAAAAGGCCGTATTTTATCTTGGTAGCTTCTGGATTTTTTCAAAACCAACATTAATCAACAACTTTAATGCTTATATTACTTCTTCATTTGGTATTGTAAAAGCAGCAGTTTGACCACTGAACAGTGAAACACTCATTGTAAGAAAATCTAGTTCAATTAATGGACAAGAATAATGCCACCACTTTATAGACTTTAAGAATTTCATGGTTAGGTTTTATAGAATATTTTACTGTATCACAAGTTGGTATCAAATTATCTTTAATTTTGAGTGTGAGGGAGTTCATTTGATCAGCTATGAAGGAGAGCCCACTTCTGGCTTTTGCAGCAATAGGAACCTGAATGCAGACGGCTTTGCTGTAGGGATCCTGCTAACCAGGATAGGATTCTATAGAGTTGGCCAGGGCACCACAGTATGGGGCATACTTTGCTACATCTCTTTGCCAAACCACTGTGCTTAGCTACCATCTGTTAGCTAGCCTAGCACTGACTTCTCGCAGCAGTTTGTGCTTCTTGTTTCTTGAGGAAGTGGTGTGTGAGCCATTTCATTATTCAGGACTACCTCTTAACACTTTTGTGCTAAAAAGGATCCTGCTCTGCTGCTTCACAAGAGGAATACAATCCTTGCATTACCTCTCATGAGCCTCTCCTTTCTGCACCAGCCAGCGGCTTAATCTTTTAAAGTGCTGAATACTCTAGTCCTAATCCAGCAAAGCATTTAAGCATGTGCTTAACTTGAAATTGGTGGGATTACTCAGGTGCTTAAAATTAAGCACTTGCTTAAGTACTTTCCTAGATTGGGGCCACAATATTGGGCTCTTGAAAGTCAGAGCCTCACTATTGCTGAGGGAAGAGTAGGACTCTCAGTGTTCCTTTTTGAAAATTTTTGTCATTTTGCCTATGTCTAGCTTCAAAACTCTCTCATTACACTTCAGAGCAATCTAATTCAAATGTAAAGCTATTTAAAAAATCCTTTATACGCACATAATAATTTACTTGGGGGTAGGGTTGAGGAACACTATGAAAATCATATTATACCTGTTCAAACAGATTGTTTTCTTTTATTAAGTCTAGGAGTAATTGTAATTTTGATAATAGGTAGTGATGTTTGGAATTTCTCTTATAATTAGTAGACCACACGAAATATATTTGTTTGCATTTTACACCATCAGTCCAGTCGTAATAGCTGTGTGCGTCGGCTAACCTAAACTAAATATAAAACCAAAACTATTTTTAGTAACTCAAATATAATTGTCACATGACTTGACCAGATTAATGTAATTGTTAGATAAATATACATGTTGTGTCTGCTAATATTATAAATACATGCAAATGAATAATGGGATTATATGATGAGTTCCAGTAGTATATACTAAGAAGAATATGTTGATTTCTATTTCTTTAGCAAATACAGCGTTACCAAATACTTCACTTTGTGATCTGAAATAAGTACTTTTCAGGCCAAGCACATTGGGAGCCAAATTGAGGCAACATTTTTATGAACACAAATGGACATGTTTTAGTATTGCAAAAACCTGTGAAATGACCTGTTCGTGCCGTCTCCCCTCCCTCCCACCACCTACCCCACCTAAAACCCCCAAATCAAATCCTCTTCTTACCCTCTTCCCCCAACCCTTCACTGTAACTATTTTTCCTCGTATGGAAAAAAATACTAGAGATTATATGATTTTTTGATCATACTGATTTCCTTTGTATTGCACATATTTATAATTTGTTAGGTTTTTGCTTTTTCAGTCTCTGATCTTGTTGTTTTTCATGTGTCATTGTGTGATAAGCACTAAGCAGATTACCATCAATACGTTATTTTAAAGTATCAGAAAAGAGATCAGGTGAAAAATGAAACCTGATAATTTACTGAATACTTGTCTTTTTCACACCTCTGATAAGACAAAGCCCCGAAGCAAAACTCTTTCATGAGATTGGATTGTTAAATAGCAAAGAGTGTAAGTATTGTGATCAGCTAGCTGAAAAGATTATACACTTCATTGTATGTTAGTTAGTTGTAAATTCAACAGTTGTTGTCTTTTTTGCAAAATATTTTGTAAATGCAAGTAAAGGACTTTTTTCATTAGCTCCCCTCTTGTGCAATACAGAATATATAGAGGACTACATACTTTGTATGAATGAAGTGGTCCTTATCTTTATGATCTTGATGACTGATAAACTATGTACTTAATCTCCTGCTTTGTGCGTTATTGGTATTTTAACATTCCGGGGTGAATTCTGAACTCAGTTATATTGTTGTAACTGAGTAATATAGAGTAACAACTGATGCCGTAGAATTACATTGACCTGCAGTGGCATTGAAGCAGGTTTTCATCAGTATGACTGAAATCAAAATCTGGGCCCTTATTAAATCTATGTAATTGCTGATGGATGGTATTCTAGCACAGGGGTCTCCAAACTACAGCCCAGGGGCTGTATCCGACCCGCGGCTTCAATTTGTCCAGCCCTCCAGCTGAGCAGGCACGCCAAACAGGCACATGGAGAAGCTGCCGCTGCCCCTGCCCCTCCGCGAGATGCTGCCGGCAGCCCCATGTGTGGAGGGGAGAGTGCCCCCACGGTAGCTGCCAGAGGAGTAAAGGGGGAGGGGCACAGCAGCGGGCAGAGGAGCAAATGGGGGATTTTGCATATATTTGCATATATTGAATTTTTTCACAGTCGCTTCGGCCCATGAAGCCTCTTCAAAAATCTAATATGACTCTTGTCTCATAAAGTTTGGAGACCCCTGTTCTAGCATAATTAAAAAATTCAAATTTTGAAAGCATTGGCATATATGTTTTAAAAATTGAAAATGAGTTATGTATACATTCTCTAAGATCTCAAGTGGAAAAGGTAGTTACATTTGGATTGCCTTTAAAAGTAATGATTTTTATGATGTACATTTGTTTTATTTTAAATAGCCCAAATTCTGTTTTAAATTCATTTAAATTTAGAGAGAGGAAAAATGCAAGTTCTGTAAAGGTTTCTGTATTTTCTTGGGAAGTAAGTAAATGTCCCTTAGTACTTTTCCTTAGGACAGCTGGTTCAGTGGAAGGTGAATTTGATGGAAAGAGAAAGAAAATAGTGATGGTGTTTCTGGCATATTTCTTCTGTCAAATAGATGGCAGCAGAGTGTTATAGACAATGGAGCAGTCCAGTCCTGTAGCTGTAGTGAAAGAATGGTGACATTGCAAGCTGACTTCTATCAACTGCAGCCTGGTATAACTTGTAGTTAAACATAAAATAAGAAAGAAAGCTACCATTGACAATGCAGGAGCATAGAGGCTGAAGAAGGGTATGAGATGCTATAAAGTTCTGAATTCTGGAATAGTCCCAGGTGGGAAAACTTAATCTTTTAAGGTATGTCATCCTCTCATGCAACATGACTGAAATCAGCTAAAATAATACGCATGTCAAAATAAAATGACAGAAAAAGAAAGTATTTCAGAAGTTGCAACGGAAAGTAATGAACTGCTGCTTTGGGGTACTCTAGAACTTGGCCTGCATGCCTATTTTTTAGTTAAGCAAGTTAGAGAGAGGAAATGTCAGTCCTCAGATCAGGCAAGCATTCTTTGGGAACGTTTGCTCAAATGTCAGCATTTTTTAGAAACAGATCTGCAGTCTGTTATGCCCCATCCCAAAATTAGATTTGCCATTAAAAGGGTTCAAGTACTCCATGCGTCTTCAAGATAAGTGGTTAATTAATTAAAGTGGTGCAGTGTTTTAATTAGCATTCATTAGCTGCAAACTTAATGGGTGTACAAGAGGTGTAGTAATCAAATATATTTGATGTATTCAATATTTTGTCTGAATCTGGAGCTTTTAATAGAATTACCTTCAAAACAGAGGATGAAATCCTGGCTACATTGAGATCAACGGTAGTTTTGCAATTAACTTCAACGAGGCCAGGATTTTTCACTGACCGTGAGGAAATTTTGGAGCCTATTGGTCAATTTCAGCCCCAAATTGTTGTCTTATGATATGATTGTAAAAGTAAAGATACAATCTGAATTATGAGTATTTAGTTTCAAGATTATTGTGGCTTCATTGTACTTCAAGGTTTGGAAAAAATCAACACAGGACAATCCTAGTGCTACCAAACCTAGAAAGGACTTTATTTCTGATAACACTGTATTAATACTACTGTTCAGGGTAAACATGTGCCACACCATTTATTTTCCTGCTGTACCCTACATGGTTTAGTTTCCATAAAGAGAGTTCATTGTTACAAAATTGCTGTCAGAAGTGCATATAACAATTCAGTAAAGGCACTATCTGGCAAGTCTTTTTTATCACAGAAACTGATTTCTCACATGTTTTTCTTCCTAAATCTAATATCCTAAGAATCCCTACTCCCATTCAACAAGTTAACCCTTCCCCCCATTTAATTTCTCATAACTAATAAAGGCATTTTCACTCTGAAGTGTGTTGCAACTCACTCTAGCTGTTACAGCTAAGTGAGACTAGAAGGGAGTGTAGTTTCCAACTGTGTAATGTAACAGTGCAAAAATTAATAATCCTGACTGTTGATGTTTCAGCTTTGATTAAACTGCTGTTGGTGACACAGTATGAGTGGGCCTGTGTGATTTTTTTTAAATGCTTTTATAAAATGAGGTGTTTTGACAGTTTTAATAAAAATGCTAAAGTATCATATGTACTGTATGTAATTCATGTTATGTCAACAGTGCTAAAACATGGACAGTATACAGACTACATACATAAGTACTTTAGCTATGCAATAAAAAGATTATATTCTATTCCTTTCTTTTAACTTTCTGTATTTAGCATCGGATTCATTAAGCATGCCACGTTTTACAAAGAAATCTTCTGGTTTTTGCTTTCAAATGCACTTCTGAGGACATTCCAAATTAACAATAGTGCTTAGAAACATACCATGTTTGTTTTGTGACTTTTATGCTAAAAAGCATAACAATCCTGTTCTAATCACTCTAAAAGGAAACCTGAGTAAGAAAAAGCATGCACTGAACATACACAATTCAGTTAATAGAACAAAAAAATGGGAAATTCTTAAGATACATTAAGCACATTAAGAAAATTCTTTCTGAAGGTATTTCACCTGACAGCCTTTTGTATCTTCAGAGTAAAATGCTGCAGGACCCTCCTTAGGCAAAATCCCATTGAAGTTAGTGCTATTTTTTTGAACAAGGACTTTATCTTGAAAGATAGTATTTAATTTTCTAAAATCTGAAATACTACTTCTATATAACACTTTTTAAAAAAGTATCAGTATATTTTTTTCTTCTTACAATACTCCCTTTCCCCTTCCCCTTATGCTGATTAATACTAGGTTCATTTTCTGTGTTCATAGTATGGTCAGATATGTCTGATTTGTGTACCTTTTTGAAGCATAGATATATATTCATCCCTTTTATTTTCCTTATCAATGGAAGAATTATGGTATAACTTTTTAAAATGAGTCTGTGTACTTTTAATGCAAGTGGAATAGTTGAAATAAAATATTTTACCTACTAAAAATGGTTCTGCAGATTTGTAATGCTATGAGATATCAATACGGTTACTGCAAAAAAATTCATTTTTGTAGTCCAAACTATCATACTCTGGGACACATTCAAGATTATGGAACCTGTAATTATGAAATGCCATAGGTTCAGTAGTGAGAGCACAAATATTTTATGAGGGGTAATTACATTGTTGTAATAGTGAACAGGCAATAGTTTCACATTTTTTTCTTTTCTAATAATATTTTAGAAAGTGAAAATTAAAATACAGCAGTTTTATATCAGAAATTGCAAACTTATAATGGTATATCGCAATGATGATTTTTCTAGTTTCATCACATTTTTTAAAACATTAAGGGTAGACATAGGCTGTGCAACTTACCCATATTGTTAAAAACAGTTTAGAAATGAGACAAATATAATTATTCATTCCTTGCATGATCTTTGAACTTCAGTGTTAGCTTTGTATTGTCTTTTTTATTCAATAGCAGTGATCTTGAATTGATATGTGTAGAACATTGATTTTAACCACGTTTACAAGTTTGAAATGCAAATTAACATTACAAATTATTTCAGTCCATAATAGTTTAATTTTTGAGTAATGTTTATCAATAAAACTGTCTGAATCAAGAATCAGTAAATCATTTGAATATAAAACTCCTAAGATTTAAAAAGAAATAAATTATAACTGCTTTCAATGATTGTATATTGTACCACTATGAAATTCAGCATGCAGGAATAAATGAGGAATCAACAGGAGTATTGTCAAATACTTTATGAAATGGTAAGGGATTAGATCCCATGAGCAACAGAGTGCTGTCAGCTCCCATTGAAGAATTAGGCTTGGAAAGAGAAAAATATCTATCAGTGTGTATACTGTGATATACTCTTTGATTTGAACATGTGTTAAGTAATAAGTTGGCTGAAAAACATCATTTGTTAATGCAGCTCAATCAGTTGTTGCTTGAGAAACTCCATGCTCCCCAAATCTCCCTGCATTTTGTCCTTCTTATATTTCACATCCTTGTGCCATCGAAGAGGAGCTGTATCAAATATCTCTGACCATATCCATTGACTTCAAAAAGAGTTTGACCAGAGTAAGGACTTCAGGATTGGATCATTACTATATTTTCTTCCTGGTTCCTATTTTTATCAGTAATAATGACTAAAGGCATTCTCCTGTGTTTCCATGTATTTTAATTAAGTATTTAATGAATATATTGATGTGAATATTTTCACTGCAAATGTGTTTGCTGAGCTGCATTTTTCTTACAACTATGTGACATTAAGTAGTGGCATTTTCATTTTAGACAGGCATTCTTGCATGATGTTGTCTCTTGGTGGTGCAATTTAACTGGCAAAATATCAAAACAAAGGATAGACCAGAAAACATGTTATAAAAATAAATTAAAAGATGCTAAAAATTCAAACTATTACTTCCAAGATTTAATACTTAATATTTTTGTTTTTGTTGTTAAAGCTGTTTTTTGTATGGGACAAATGAGTTTGAGGGGCTTTCCCAATTTCATACTTTGGTGCAATATTTTGTCTTCTCTCGATTTGTTCCTCTAAAAGTTCACTGTGGCAAATTGAATCCCCTGTAAATAATTACATTGCCTATGACTCGTAATTGACATACATAATTATTCACTTAACTGGGTAGTAAACTTTAATCGGAAAGCCCTAATAAGCATTCCTGAAAATACTACATATTTTCAGTGTACCTGAGAGTGGTCCCTGTAAAAGAATATAATCTTTTCTGTAATTTGGGTCACTGTTCAACTACCTTAAATTCTAATCAATTTTTTAAAAAATGTTGTGCCACGAATGAGGAAAATTATGATTTATTCTTCTATCTGCTCTAAATCTTACCTTCCATATTTTAAATGCAATTTGCGGTAGCACTCATCACACATTTTATCTGAGATAGAACAACATACAATCGATGATTGATTTCAAAAGTTATAGCTTAATTTAGTTAGGAACTGTATCTTCTGGAAATAGCAGATTAAAAATATTTTGCTTAGATATACTGTAAATATCCTCTTTTCTTTTGAAAAAATACTTGGTTTTCCTGAGTCTGGTTGTAGTAATTCTAATGAGAGATAATAAGGACTGACTTTCTTGTATAAGGGTCAGATCCAAAGCCTATTGAAATCACTAAACATGACTTTGGACCAGGTCTTTAGTGTTTATAATACTATGTTAGATTTAAGATGAGATGTCATGTACACTTCTTTGTTTCTAGATGACACGCAGTTTTACACTGGTAACACAGATGCACAGTTCTGTGTTTCATAACCTATAGTCAGTAATATTACAGGTTCCATTGACTGCTTCCTTTGTATTTATTTATATTTAGTTGTAATTTTTTTATTAAAGGTTTTAAAATACTTTACGTTAATGGGATATATGCTTTAAAAGTTGAATTCTAAATATCAGATCCTAATTAAGATTTAAAAGACCAGGAGATGGGTTAGCTAAAACTACCAAAGGAATTTTAGCATTCCAAAGGAACACATACTTTTAAACTGTTTAATTTGTGTAAGTATTTTATTGCTTGTAATTAATTGCCTTACATTTGTGGTCAAAATATTAAGGTAAAATTCCCTTATAAATATTATTTCAGGGTAGTCTTTATTTATACTAAATAAATCAAAGAAAATTACTTGCACTTTCTCTTCAGTGCTTCAGTGTAAAGTAAATCATGGGAAATCTGATATTTGGAACCCAGTAATGCTGAACTCAGAATTTCATTATGATGATATTGAATTGATCAATACAAATTTATGTTACTGTCAGTGTAGTCTTAGAAATCTAAGAATGGCAATATTATTGCAATTTAATGCTTGAAAGTAAATGTAATGGTGTCTAATGTGAAAACCTACCCATTGTTCAAAAGGGCAGCCTTTTCACTGATTCTCATTTTCATATAAAACTTGAAATCCTTAGTCCTAGAATATGTAACAGGGATAAAACAAGATTATCTGCTACACATTATCCTTTCTGTCAACAAGTGTAGATTAAAGTTGATTCTGCTTCTGTAAGCAAATGTTAACATTTTTTTATGGGAGAGGTATCTTTCCTAATGACATGTTACATGTGGATATTTACTGTAAGATGTTAACACATTCGCAAATTGCATTAACACAATGAAACATGACTTTCCAACACCAGCAAGTGAAAACAGTTCTGAAATCTTAAAGGTGGTAGTAAAAAGACAGAAAATATGTTTCCTTCTTAATACAAACAAACAGTTGATCCTTAATTGAAATGTAGCCTTAAATTTTGATTTATGGCTTGTTGTTTGATATCTAAAAAACAAAACAAGAAATCTCGGAGGTCCATCCTTTTGCATCCCACATAAAATAGAAAATGTGTGCATTTTGTATGAGCATTTGAGTTATGTTTTATAAGAAACTAATTATTTCATATTTTAAGTATAATACAGTAACATTTAATTTCCTAACAAAGTGTTTCCTAACTTTTGAAGTGTTTTTTAATTAGATATGTCCTAAAAATGTAAAGAGAGACTATCCCAAAAGGATGATAATTTGTTGACAGCAGATCTTCATGTAGATCAAAAACTTTTTATTATTAATAATAATTACATTAAACTTAATATATTGTATTTACAGTAGAGTAGGAATAAATTGTAAACTTTTCTGTGAATGGATCATGTCTTCATGTATTAATGTGGAGAGACTGGCACAGTGGTCAGGCACAGAAGTCATGATTATGACCTTTAGTCATAACTACAGTAATATGCTGTTAAGATACAATTTGCTTCAGCTATATTTTGTAAGTGGGAATGTATACTTAATGTAAATGTTTTAATGAAGCGACTTGTGTTTGTTGCAACACAAACAGTAAAGTCTCGCATTCTGGAATACTAACTGATGACTAAGGCTAACCTTTTCAAAAGGCTTCTTATTGAACTATAAACTTTTTCATTCTGAACAACAGAGTATTGCTACTCTTGATCTTTGATCTTTATATTTTCTTTAACTTTTAACCTAATCATGTCATTCTTGTACAAATCAGTTTAAAGATTCTCAAATAGAAATGGGAGTGGATACATTTTCAGTTCTCTATTTGACTGTTAACTTCATAATTCATTATTCAGATTTCATGTTTCACTACTATACTGTAAAACTGTAGTTAAGAAATACCTTTTTGTAAGAGCATTTAATGATTGTCCATGTAAATCCAGCTGGATGCATTCTGAAATGAAATACTGATAAGATGACTATTTATAGCACTATACTATAAATAAATACATTCATTTGCAATGGTTCATTTAAAGTAGATTTTTATTCTGGTAACGGACTAGCCTGATATGGCCACACTGAATATGTTAATAATGGAAACAGTATTAGTAAATGCAGCTGTCTGTAAATTTAATATTTAAAATAAAAAGCACTGAAGATACTGTATAAAGCTTTCATTTTACATTTGCTAAAATCATAAAGAATAAAGTCAATATGTAATTTATCATGCTGCACAGACAGTTTCATATTGCAATATCCTATGTGATTAAAGAAGGGATCACAATATACATTTTTTATGCCACTAACTATAATTTTGTGACAGGTCATTTATTGTAATACAGTATTAATGTTTTCCTCCAGGGTTCTAGTAATGATATTTTCTATAATCACTAAACATAGCTGAAATTTTAATCTTATGTTTTTCAAAAGTTTTTTTTCTTACAATAAGGAGAAAAAAGTTACCATACAATGAAACTTAGATCCTTATTTCAGTGCTAATATTTTCATAGTAATAAGTTGTCTGTAACTTTTACAGTTGGGTTGCTTTCTGTTTTTTCTAGAAGTTTAAGGAAGGCTATTACACAGAAGGCATATGAAATAATTTTGTACTATGTGTAGTAATAAAAAGAGCTCAAGTATTTACTAAATTCTTCTTTTTTCCTCTTAGTTATTACACCATATGCATGTAGAATGATCTTATAATACATTCAATTGCTTTGTATGGCATGGATGAATTACTTGGAATCCTATCAAAGCTTTTCTGCTTATTAATAATGCTAAAGGTTTCAAGTATTTGTCACGATGCACTGTTAAGTGTAATGATAACAGTACAATACTGTAACAGTATTGTACTGTTATCATTTAGATTTAATAGTAATGAAGCACTGAAACTCCTGAAGAAAAGTACAAAAGCCAGACTGAATAAATGAGTCTATTTCATCTCTTCCCCACATCCCTTGTCACCTTTTGATTTAAACTTTTTTTTGCCTTGTTTTGTTTTGTTAGATGGGTGGTAAGCATGGGGAATATGTGAAAATGTTACACTTTGGAACTGATTTAAAGGAATTTGACTAGAACCATCTGTTCCCACCTCCTAATCTTCAAGCTGCTCTTGAAAAATAGGCCAAACTTTATCCCGGGGAGCTAGTGGATACAACTAGTTAGAACAATAATAAAAAGTAAAACTGCAAAATATATAGATACCATAATCTCAGTGATCTGTAATAGCCTGCTTATTGCTTCTGGATACATTTACAAACATTTCTTCCTTTAAAATAAATAAATTAAATTAAATAAATCAAACTTCTAGGATTCACAAACATAAAACACACCCAACCACACCCTCTTTATTTTCATGTTGGGATAGCATGTTACTAGTAGGATGAAATGTATAAAATAACTTAATTACCTGTTTGTCCTCAACGTACACACATTCCTGCTTCAACCACCAATACTCAAATATGCAATAGGCTAATGCTAAAAACTAGGGCTGTCAAGAGATTAAAAAAATTAATTGCAATTAATTATGCTGTTAAACAATAGTATAACAACATTTATTTAAATATTTTTGGATGTTTTCTACATTTGCAAATATATTGATTTCAGTTACAAAACAGAATGCAAAGTATCTACTACTCACTTTATATTTATTTTTGATTACAAATATTTGCAATGTAAAAAATAAAAGAAATATTTTAATACACGTACAGTAGTGCAATCTCTTTATTATGAAAGTTGAACTTACAAATGTAGTATTATGTACAAACCCCGTCCCCTGCACTCAAAAATAAAACAATGTATAACTTGAGAGCCTACAAGTCCACTCAGTTCTGCTTCTTGTTCAGCCAATTGCTAAGACAAATTGGTTACAATTTGCAGGAGACAATGCTGCTCGCTTCTTGTTTACAATGTCATCTGAAAGTGAGAACAGGTGTTCGCATGACACTATTGTAACTGGCATCACAAGACATTTACGTGCCAGATATGCTAAAGATTCATATGTCCCTTCATGCTTCAATTACCATTACGTCCATGCTGATAATGGGTTCTGCTTGATAACGATCCAAAGCAGAATGGACCGAGCATGTTCATTTATATCATCGGAGTCAGACGCCACCAGCAGACGATTGATTTTCTTTTTTCGTGGTTCGGGTCCTGTAGTTTCCACATCTGACTGTTGCTCTTTTAAGACTTCTGAAAGCAAGTTCCCCACCTCGTTCCTCTCAGATTTTGGAAGGTACTTCAGATTCTTAACCCTTGGGTTGAGTGCTTTAGCTACTTTTAGAAATCTCACATTGGTACCTTCTTTGTGTTTTGTCAGATCTGCTGTGAAAGCATTCTTAAAACAAACGTGCTGGGTCATCAGCCGAGAGTGCTATAACATGAAATATATGGCAAAATGCAGGTAAAACAGAGCTGAAGACATACAATTCTCTCCCAAGGAGTTCAGTCACAAATTTAATTAATGCATTCTTTTTTTAACAAGCCCCATTGGCATGGAAGCATGTCCTACGAATGTTTAGTATATCTGGGACGTAAATGTCTTGCAATGCCAGTTACAACAGTGTCATGTGAAAGCCTATTCTCACTTTCAGGTGGCATTGTGAAAAAGAAGGGGGCAGCATTGTATCCTGCAAATTGTAACCAAATTTGTTTGTCATAGCAATTGGCTGAACAAGAAGTAGGACTGAGTGGACTTGTAGGCTCTCAAGTTATACATTGTTTTGGTTTTGAGTCTAGTTATGTAACAAAAATAATCTACATTTGTAAGTTACACTTTCATGATAGAGATTGCACTATAGTACTTGTATGAAATGACTTGAAAAATACTATTTATTTTGTTTATCATTTTTACTGTGCAAACATTGGTAGTCAAAAATAATAATATAACATAAGCACTGTACACTTTGTATTCTGTGCTGTAATAAAAATCAATGTACTTGAAAATGTAGAAACACATCCACAAATATCTAATAAATTTCAGATGATATTCTATTGTATAACAGTGCAATTAATCGCAATTAACTTTTAAAATTGTGATTAATTTTTTTGAGTTAATTGTGTGAGTTAACTGCCATTAATTGACAGCCCTACTAAAAACCTACAAAACTACTACTCACTGTCTGACCTTCTTTTTCTTCTCTTCTTTTTTTTTAAGTGAGGCATTTGAGATACTGGTGAAAAACCAAACAATTCTGTAATGCCATCTGTCAGTTGCTTGAATGAGTGAATTTCACGATATTGGTATCTGGCTAGGGCTTGGAGAAGAGATGTCACTTTTTCTGGTGGATAATAATCTCCTGCCCATATATGTAAAAAAAATATATTTTACTGTGCTGGGCCTCTCTTGGCATGTCATTCCTTCTGGACCAAGCCTCTAAAACTCTCATCAGAGGAGTCCTGAAAGATCCAAACCTCTCTCCCCAGATTATTCTACATTTGTATGAACTCATTAGGAGAACTGGCAAGCCAGAATGGGCACAAGTGCCAGCCATTCGCAGAAAACACAGTTAAATATAGACAGTGCCATCACCAGCTTTTTAAATGTGTAGTATCTGAATGAATAACAGCTGGCTAAAGCCAATTGTAGGCAACACCTAGAGGACAGTTGTAAGAGGATTGGGAGCACTTTGAGTAAATTGTTTCCTCTAGAACGTCCAGTATCAAGGGCATTTAGATTTAGTCTGCATTTGGATTTCTTCTAGACTTTACAATGCTTTTGGATGCCCAGGTACTTATCAAAAAATACCCACTTCCATCTGTGACTGGCCAGAAAAATGTGCCTCATTCGATCAGACACAGACTTGGCCAGAGTGATCAATGAATTTGTAACCTCTGGCCTTGATTATTGCAAATCACTAGATCTAGGAAGCCACATCACCCTGTCAAAGCTCCAGTTGGTAGAAAATGCCACAGATCAGCATCAAGATTTAACCCTGGTACCTCCTTTTTCTGTACTGGCTCCCCATTTGATGGTAGAGTCCAATTCAAGATTTGCCCTGATCATCAAAAGCCTCTGTGAGTTTTGCTCTAGATACTAGGTACTCAAGGTTGCTCTAGGTACTTCTGAAATCATCTCTCCTTCCATGACCCTCCCCCCGCAACAATGCTCCCACAACAACTGTTTTCCATTTGAACTGTTGAACAGTGATGGAGAGGCTTGTTAAGTGTGAGAGACAGAACTTTTGTGGGAGCTGGATGTAGACTTGGATACTCACTCCAGGAAGAGGAATAAACTATTGATCTCACCACTTTCAGAACTAAATGCAAAGGTAATTTCTTTACATAAATGCTCTTGTAAAATAAACCTGCAAACTAACCTAGCTCTTTCTTCCTCTGTATGTCTGTGTGTGTGTGTGTGTGTGTGTGTGTGTGTGTATGTGTGTAAGAGAGAGGGAGAGTACCATCAGATGTAGGAACCTTAGTCATAAACCAGGATACCAGTGTGCTTGTAATATGCTTAGATATTATGACGGTGAAGGCCATGTGAGTACCTAGGGCTTGTCTAAACGAACACTGTAAGTTGATCAAAGTTACGCTAGTTCAGTTATGTACATTATGTAACTGAAGTCAGCATAACTTTGGTTGACTTACAGCAATGTTTACACTGCGCTATGCTGACAGAAGATGCTGTCCCGTTGACATAGCTTCCGCCTCTCAGGGAAGTGGAGTACAGACATTGATAGGAGAGCGCTCTCCCATCGATTTAACATGTCTTCACCAGACCTGCTAAATTGATGCCGCTGCATTAATCTCAGCAGTGCTGATTTAGCTTACAGTGTAAACATGACCCTAGATAGGTGCTGTCTTTGTCAGCTTTGTAGGTGAGGAGATGGACATATTTATTTAGATAAGAGTTGTGTTACATAGGAGTTGCTCAGCAGGGGCAGGTGTCGATTGTGCGGAGGTTAAGTTCCACAGGGGCTGAGCCCAAAATAGCAGATGCCTCTTCTATAAATCCTTCTTTGCTTCAGCCCCTCTTCTCCTTATGGCACTGCTTGCCCCTGCTCTCTCAGCTGCCCACAGAGAGCAAAGAAGATTCCCTCCTGTGAAGCAGTGCAGGAATAGTATTTATTTACTACTCTCGGAATAAATAGCAGGCCTTGGTTATATATTCTCATTTTATGGTGCTTTTTAAATATGTTAATAAAATTTTAAGTTCTCAAGTGAATTTGTAAACTTTGCTGTATATTTCCCAAATTGCCACTCAATTTATTGCCACTTTGCCATATAACTTGGCAACCCTTGCGACATAATTGAAGGCAAAAAGTGTAAAATACACAAGGTCTTGATCATAATTCCTTGGTTCTTCACTAAAGTAAAAATGCACCTGGGTGCAGATTGTTTGCCTTTATGGCTTTTTTTCCCCCATATTACTATATAATCTCTATACATAAGAGTATGGATTATGGCACAAAGATGAGAATGGGAAAAGGTTACAAAGGGAGTGAAGCATCCAGTTTCAGCCTCTTAGTATGCTGGGTAACAGGTGTGCAGGATGGGTGAGTGGATGGGGGTATGTGTGTGTTTGTACACATCCATAGCAATGGATGTATTGTAATGTATGCCATAAAATAGGAAGCATAGTCCCTGCCACAAGGAGCTTAGACCTGGGCAGTGTGAGTGCCACTGAAAATCAGCTCGTATGCCACCTTTGGCACGCATGCCATAGGTTGCCTACTCCTGTTGTAGAACATCTTCAAAATATGAATCTAGAAGAAACATAGGAAATGATTTATTGACTGACAATATAGATAAAGAATTATCAAACAGAATATTTTCTTCCAGTTCAAGTAATCTTAGGTATTACTTGTAATAACAGGAGGTTAAAAATGCAGAAGGAAGAGTGATGTTTAAATTGACAGTGATCCTCTTAAAATCACTAAACTTGTGTACCAATAAAAAATATAAATGTTGACGAGTTTTTACTATGGGAATTTTAAGCATTTTTGTATGAAGTAGTTTTTAGATATCAGACATGCATAAAACACCAAACCTATGATAAATTCATTGGTTTTGGACAGCATGATGCCTTGATAATCTGCCAGTATCCAACTTCTGGAAATATTTTGGACTTTGGGTTATTCCATCAGTGCACATGAAAAGTAAGCAATAGCAGCTAAACATTTTCTTGGACTTTTCTACAATAAACTAGGAAACTATTTATTTGGCAACACTAGCCCAAGATGTCCTTGTAGAAAGGCATATTTTAGCTACGAATTCCCTCAAGGCTTCTTATGGTGCCTCCGATATGGGCTTCATGACTAAAGAGTTTTAGGTTATCTCAAGATCTCAATGAAAGCTGATTACCTTCTGATGGTATGCAATGTGAAAGTGAAATAAAATATATCTCCCTATACCGAGGCAGTCCACGTTTTACACCCTAAAGGGAAGATGTGCTGGCACTGTACATAAAACAGTTCTTTATGAACTCCCAGAATTTTAAAATATGTATTATAACAGTGTATTGTGGTTGAATAATATGACAAAATGTGTTGTCATTTACTTCTTTCTCTACTCTTGGTGTGCCTGATAATTCAGTCTTAAACGAAGTCCTGGTTTGATTCTTAGTCCCATTATAGTACTGTTGATAGTATTTTTGAAGTAATTGGTGCCACGGAAACATACAAGAAAAAGGAACAAAAATGTTTGAGCTGGGACACAATCTAGAAGTTAGGATAGAAGACTAGCAGTTGGGAGACCAACCCTTGACAAGTCATTTGTTCACTCATCTTCTCAGGTTAATTAGGGATGTTTAGACCTCAAAGAGTGGTGTAGTGCTTAATTATTTTTAAAAGTTCTTTGAGATCATTTGGTTTAGAGATGGTATGCAACTTGATATTTTTATTCTTTTACATGATTGACTTAACTGAAAAAAATCAGTATCGCTGAAACAACACAGACTTCACAATAATAAAGCATGCATGAAATGGAAGGATAACTACAGGTCTTGGCATAAAAACAAATTCACTGGAAACTATTTAAAATTGGCTCTTTCATTTCCTTAAAATGTACTGTGCATGTAGTTGTCATTGGTGGTCTATTTAGAAAGCTTATACAGTTATACTACCAATACCAATATTGGTTTGTTTTAATGGTTTCCGTTTTCATTTTGAACTGTTTTAGGGAAACTTCTGATTTTCTTCTTTTTTCTTCCCAGTAACGACTGTGTTACAATAGCCCATAAGCTACTGGCAAAATTGCTAATAAAGCATTTAGTGGAACAAGTACAGGCAGCTTCACTCGGTTAGACACTGTATATTGTGTTGGTCTTGACGAAATATCTCTGTTGATGAAAACAGAGGTGCTCAAAATGTATACAAACCCTTAAAGAATGTAGAAGATAAGCCAATTGTCAGTAGAGAACCAAAAAAAAAGCAATACAATTGTGTACTCAGGGTGCATAAAAGCAGGTAGAAGAAAACATAGAAAGATCCAGAGAATTGTCAACAGATTCTGGAAGTGGTTGGAAAGAGTGAATATCACATGGCTGAAATTGGGGGGCATACCTGAGAGCCATTTTATGCCCCAGAATCTCATCTTAATGGAAAATTTAAAAAATAAGGGCTGGATTCTCTGATCCTACAAGTTCAGTTTGTGTTGTATAAGCAGCATCAAGTGTATCTAAAGTTTCTGGAGATTGCCCGTGGAGAATTCCACTTGTGTAGGAGGAATTTCTGGCAGAGACAGCTGTGCTGCCTTCTCTGCGCCGGAACCCCCTACTTCCAGCATAAGAAGAGATAGCAAAAGGTCCTCTGGAGGTAGGAAGCTGAGAGAAGTCTCTTGCCTCTTGTAAGAAATGATGAAAAACTGTAATTTGCCTTTCTGTTTTAATGTTTCAAATTCATAGAAGAGGACTTGGAAGAAGATCCCATCCTCCAGAGTCAATCTGGAAGTCAGTCCCCATTCTCTCCTGAGAATGTATTCTTTACTGCTACTATTTTTAGATTTAGAATTTAGATTTAGAATGGACAGCTGTCCAAGGCGAAAACCTCAGTGTCTGATACTTCAGAGCTACAATTACCAGGCAGAATAGATGTACCAATCGATGAGGAACCAATTGAGCTAGCCAAGCACTTTTGGTTGACTGGTATCTAGTCCAGCAACTTCCAGAGAGCTGAAAAACTGTCATTCTTGAATGCCTGGATTCACATATTTCTGCCAGCATTCTGCTTTGAATTCTTTGGTTGTAGCTGCAGGTAGTAAAGCTGGGGCAGACAGGACTCATGAATTTGCTCCTTATTATAGAGAAACAAAGAAGTTGCAACTCTGTAACACTAGAGCTCATTCCTCAGTGATATACTGCAACTGAATGGCTGATTATCAGGCTAGCTTGGCGTGATGGTTATGTCCAGCAGGACCAGTTGGCAACTCCAATGGATCATCATCTCGAAATTTAAAAAAGAAACCCAAGATGTCCTTGTAAAAAGGCAGATTTTAATTAAGAATTCCTCAAGGCTTCTTATGATGCCTCAGATATGGGCTGCCTGACTAAAGAGTTATAGGTTATCTCAAGATCTCAATGAAAGCTGATGGTCTGCCTTTTGAGTTTAATCTTCTTGGGCAGGAAAAAACAACGAAAAACATTTCTAAAATTCAAGGCTTCCAGATCCACTTTGTATTGAGTTTGTATCAACCACCGTCAAGGAAAAGAGCTGCCTTTTTTACTGGTTAAACCAGTGACAATTTTGTTAGCATATGGACTGCTAGAGGCTCAGAAGTCAGAACTCTCTCTTAGCTGAGAACAGGGAACCTCACGTTCCACAAATAGGTCTTATCTGACCATGATATCAGGCTCAGGATCTACAGCCAAACATAATTTATGGGAGTTTCAAACTGAAACGTATTCTTTGTCTAAACCCTTTTGGGGATGTGTTCCTTTTTTGGGTGGCAAGGAATGGAACTACATTGGACAAATAGGTTTCCAAAATTTATGCAGAGAGGTTATTCTGTTCAATTTGATGCCATGCTGTTCCAACCATTCTCTGTATTCTGTGGTTTCAGGAATTTCTCCTACAAAACAGCACTGAATGAAGACAGCAACTCTTTTAATTGAGAGCAACAGAAGTTGCACCTCAGTGTTAAGGGGAGGGATTATATTTCCTGATGTTCACAAGAACAGGGGGAACTTCAATCCATTTGAGATCTTCCTAGATATAGAATTCTTTTGAATTAATTTGTTCAAAGTTCAGAATGGCAACCCCCACTTCCTTTATTAAACCGACACACTCAGTGTCTGGGGAAAGTGGTCCAAATATAAAGACTGCTAGGAATATATCAGAGGAAGTAGGCGGTGTCTGCAGAACAGGGAGAGGAGAACAGAAATGGGCCTTGTGTACATAAATCAGTGCAACTTTTTATTTGACTAAATCAGTTTAAAAACAATTTATGTAGTACAAACACCTGTGTGGATACTAAGGACTTGGCTACACTTGCAGATGTAGAGAGCTGGGAGTTAAATCAGCCTTCGGAGACCGTAGCAGGGGAAATGCTGCCATGTGTTTACACTGTCAGCTGGAAGTGCGCTAACGTGGCTACATTAGCAGCTCTTGCAACGCCACAAAGAGCAGTGCATTGTGGTTGCTATTCCAGAATGCATGTGGCTGCAGCATACTTTTCAAATGCGGGGGGGTAGACTGTGACAGAGAGTGTGTTGTGTTTATGTGCCGGGGAGAGAGTGTATCAGCATACTGTCTTGTAAGTTCAGCAGACCTCTCTCCCCCCAAATCTTGACGATTTAAGGAAGGGATTCTAACCTGGCTTGCTGGTTCTGTAGAAGTTGGTTGTATCTATTGGCTGCAGGTGACTAGGTGTTCTTCCACTGGAAAAAGTAGAACCAGGGGATGGGGAGGCAGAATTTTTTTGTACTACAGAATTATTGTATGTTTAGGCTTGACAGAATTAGATTTTTAAAAAAAATATTTTTCAAGGATAATGTGTATTCATTTTTTATTATTGATTTAAATGTTCACAGTTGCAGGAAAGAGGAGAGTTGGACAGTGAGTGGTCAGACAATGATTATTTAATGACTATAGACTTTGAGATTCAAAAAGTTAAAGCTTTATAAGAATTAAAATATAAATTGTCAACATCACGTGTCAAAGTATACAAAGTAAATATCCTTAAATCAATAATCAGTAACTCTAATAAGCTCTCAAGGAACAGTTTTCTTATTTTGCCTATCTGTACATTTTGATGATTATTGATTTGGAAATAAGCTTGTTGGTTTGTGTGTACAGTGAAATTGACATTTACTGACATATACCAATAAAAATCTAAGCCTTCCAAGCCTTTGTTTATTGTAAGTAGATCCTTTTAAACAGACTCAGTATCAGCCCAGTTTAGTGCACTTTTATTTAAACTAAATCTTTACAATACTTCACTCTTGTGATTGTAATCACCTTGTCAAAACTTCCTCTGAATCCCTATGAGCAATTCATGTTTCTTGGTAACATCGCTTTGGATGAACAACCTGACACTGGTGCCTTCACTGAAGTAGAAGAGCCTCTAAGAGATTATGCCACTCATAAATCATAGATGTGGTAATAATTCAGCCTTTAGAGGCACCGTTCAATAATGTGAATAATTTATCTGGAACATTATAGGATTTTCCAAGTCATTTATTTTATGGAAATTCATGATTTTTATAAAGGACACAGACATTTCAGTGCACTCACTTTTCTCCCCTCTCTAAACAACAGCAAACACATGGCAACAATAACACACCAAAAAAGAAAAATATAATTAGTCTAGACAGTCTGCATCAGCCTTCCCCTCTCACATCCCTTTCCATAATCCTGACCATAAAGGGCTTGAAAATGCAGGAAACCACCTCTTCTTTTTGTTAATCTCTGCCATTGAAGATGCAATAGGGAAATAAAACAAAGTTGATTTATGCTCAGAGAAAAATATCTCCATCAGTAACTTCCTGCTCTTTCCCATAAAAGAACAAAAAATTCAGAAGAAAACTGAGGAGGGGCTGCAGTATTTCACCTCTTTGTGCTCCATAAAAGCATGACCAGCCATCAAGAAATCTTTTTTTTTATTTCAATTACGATTTTAATTTAGGGACCAGCTCATTTCAAAGCTCATTCTAATATTTTTGTTTGTTCTGATTTATACACAGTATTAAATATGCCACGCTAGAGTTCACAGCCTCGTCTAACCATATTTATGAAATAATTTAGAAACAAAATCAGCAGACTTTTCCTGCTCCCAAAACCAATAGTTACTACCTAGATAACAAAAGCCAAAACTAAACTGCTGTTTACCCTACCTTAATGACTGTCATTCTATCCCCTTCTCCAGATGCCCATGTGGCCAGGAGGTCAACAAATTCAGGACTTTGAAGCTGAGGGAGGAGACAATTCCAAAGGAGAATTCCTCAGAGTATATGTCTTGTTAGGATCCTTCTGTCATTTAAACTAAGGGGAGACTCCAACTTGATTTCCATTACAGCAGCTTATTATAGGAATGATGGGTTGACTCGCCTACAGAACTCAGTAGGAGTGAATGAAGCTGCTCTAGGGCAGCACAGTTCCTTTCTTGCTGAGAGTTTATGGAGGGTAGTTGGGGCAAAGCTCTTCCTTCCTGAAAACAGCCATTTTGGGTTCCATTTTGTTTCGCCCTCTTGTTCAATAAGAAAATTAGTGCAGAAACCTATGCTATGGCACCTCCAGCATAGTGGTCAACTGCCTTAGTGGGTGAGACTGGAGCACAGATGAGAACTAATTTGTTGAGGTTGAATCTGTCATCCGGAAGTCAAAAGAGATGTAGTTAGGTGCTCCCTCTGTTTCTGGTACCTCAGTCTGTTTTCTCACCAGCTCCCCCTATGACTTCATGTACATGTTGAATAAGATAAAGGAAGCAGGAGAGGGCCTAGTTTGATGATGCAGGTTCTGAGAGTAGAGGAAATGCTACCCATCGTGATTTGGTGAGAGGAAGGACTCTGGTCATTTCAGACTTGTCTTCAAAGCATACCCCTCATCTGATCCAGGCTACCAGAAGGACTGCCTCACTGTCTGTGACCACAATTGCCTTTGCCTCTGTGGTCAACTGGAACAATGAAAGCGTCGGCCTCAAGAATGAGACCTGCGAATGCAGGAGACAGAACATTCTCTTGTGGAACTCTCTGCCAGCCTGGATTTAATGTGTATGTTTGTAACGTTGATACATGTTCCTGTTAAAATCCGCATTACTATTAATAACATCTGGTTAATAGCAATAGTTGCCGGGAACCCGTCCATCCCTTTGATTTTAATGTTAATGGCATTTGGATATTGTGAAGGGTGTACTGCTTATTAAGCACACTTTTTGGAAGAAAGGCCCTAGCTGCAGGCAGGTTCTTGCGTCTGCAGCCAGGAAAGGAAGTGCTGGGATATGCCTTTTGGGGCTGCAGCCCCACAAACCTACCAGCGCATTGGGACTCTATAGGAGGTAGGGGCTGGTAGTGGAGGCTGTGCACTGGGTGGTAATGGGAAGAGGGGACTGTGGCCTGGATTCTGGAGCTGCATGGTATCTCTCCCTGTGCTCTGTAGTTTGACCTGTCGTGGGGCTGCAGCCACGGAAAGAATCACTGGGACATGCTGAGCCCTAACCCCAGGAGAGGACAGTGAGAGGTACCATTCAGCTCCTTGGGCCTCCAGTGCCCCCTCTCCTTGTAGAAAGCCCCAGCATCCAGGCAGCAGCCCTTCTCCCCTCCGCTTTTGTGGGGCTTCAGCCAGAGACGGCCCATCCCAGCGCCTTGTTCACTGACAGCAGCCTTGCAAACCTGCCTTCCACTTACTGGCAACTGCTGGATAATGGCAACTTTTTGCTGGCAACCAAGGGGTTGCTAATGAGCAGAATCTACTGTACTGTGAGAAAATATAGGTACATTTGGGTTAGTTAGTATACAGCCAGCAAAGGAAGCGCATTGGCCAGTTTTGGCTGGACCTCATTAGTCCTATACTAAATTTTTTTCCAAGGAAAGTCTAATAGCTAATAGAGAACAGCAAAACTTTTCCTACAACTCAAGCTTGTTCTAGTGAAGTCAGCTATTAAATTGGAAATGTACAGAAACAGATTTGGCAGTATCCCATGTATGTAGCTTTTCATCTACTGTAGAGGATAAGAACACCTATAATGCTGTGCTAAGTATTACACCAAGGTATTTTTCCTAAAGGAGGTTTGGTATTTCTTAACTTTCATAAATGCTTAGGGCATCGGTTTTACAGCTCATGGGAGAGACTGCATTTCCATGCAAAATGTGCCCTCTGGCACCAAGCTAAGGCATTGATTTAGTACAGACTGAGAGCAAACAGTATTGTCTCCTCCTGCCCCAAGCATCATTTCTTGAAGACAGAACCATTCTTCAGAGCTGTCTCATCCGGACTGGAGTACTTAATTTCTGGAGCACATATAACAAAGCATATCAAACTATAAAATATGCGGAGAGTTGGTTTAAAAATTTCTACTGAAACATTTTTGGAGGAAAAAAATGAAAAAAATTAGAGAATGATTTCCTGTTTTTTGGCAGGAGGGTTTTGTTTTTGTTTTTGATCAACTGTAACTATGCATCACAATGACTTAAAGATGTAGGCTAGGTCTACACTTATAAACTTTTGTTGGTATAGTCTGTTAGGGGGTTAATTTTTTTAATGACATTTTTACACTGATGTATGCCCTACTGTAGATGCAGTTAACCCACAAAAAAAAAAGGTAAGGAATAGACTAAGATATATATTTTCTTCTACATGGAAGAGGAGTTTGTATCGACATTAATTTTTGCAACACTTGTATTTTTCAGCCATGCAGCTATGGGATATACATTTTTCTCTGAACCTGTGAGCATTAAAATGCCATACTACTCATCATCCGCAGAATAATTTTTTTAAAAAAACTGGATTAGTACATAAAACAACAAAAAGGGATAAGGGGGGATAAAATAAAACCACATTTGGAAGGAGGGAGTAAAAAATACCCTTGTGTGTGGTAGGGGGAAGGAGAAAGCCGGGGAAGAGTTTAAAACAAAACAAGCCAAAATCTTTAGCCAGCTTCTTTGAATATTAACCTGATTCTGCATAAGTTATTAGTTTTATGTGCAGTGTAGTGTGTTAACGTTTTATTGTAGCTTTGTCTTAATAAAAAGTTAACACAGTAAAAAAACACACCTGTAAGGGTGAATGGGGGTGGGAATCTTTAAAAAAGCAAACCAAAAAGCCCCACCCTGAAATGTACTGGTAACTTCATTTATATACAGCTATTCACACACACATAAACATATCTCACTGGAAAACTTTCAGCTTGACTAGCCCTTGTTTTGGATTATGGTAGGAAAAGCGTAACAACATGTTAACTTCCTTTCAAAGTGATGTAACGATTCTGAGGCAACCACCAAAATCAATCAAATCACTTCTCTACCTTCAGAGGAGTTTGAGTGGTAGCCGTGTTAGTCTGTATCAGCAAAAACAACTAGGAGTCCTTGTGGCACCTTAGAAACTAACAAATTAATCTGGGCATAAGCTTTCGTGGGCTATAGCCCACTTCATCAGATGCATGGAGTGAAAAATACAATAAGCAGGTATAAGTATACAGCACATGAAAAGATGGGAGTTCCCTTACCAAATAGGGGGTCAGGGCTGATGAGGCCAATTTTAATTAGGGTGGATGTGGCCCATTCCGACAGTTAACAGAAGGTGTGAAAAAAGACTGGGAGTGGCTGGGTCACTATAAAAAGTAATTTTCCCTCTGCTGATATTTATCCCTTCTTGTCAACTGTTGGGAATTTGGCCACATCCACCATAATTGAATTTGCCTCATTAGCATTGAGCCTCCACTTGACAACTCCCATCTTTTCATGTGCTTTATATTTATATCTGCTTACTGTTTTTTTCACTCCCTGCATCCGATGAAGTGGGTTCTAGCCCATGAAAGCTTATGCCCAAATAAATTTTACTCTCTAAGGTGCCACAATGACACTTCAGAAGAGTGAAGTTCTGAAACAGCCTTCCAAGGAGAGCAATGGGGGCAAAAAACCTAACTAGCTTCAAGGCTGAGCTTGCTAAGTTTATGGAGGGGCTAGTATGATGGGACTGCCTACAATAGTAAGTGGCTGATCTGTGACTTCTAGCAGCAAATATTTCTAATGGCTGGTGATGGGACACTAGATGGGGAGGGCTATGAGTTACTACAGAAAAGTTCCTCCCAGATGACTGGCTGTTGGGTTTTGCCGAAATGTCTAACTGACCACAATATTTGGGGTTGAGAAGGAATTTTCCTCTGGGTCAGAATGTCAGATACCATGTGGGGTTTCCCCTTCCTCTGCAGCGCGGGACATGGGTCACTTGCAGGTTTTAACTAGTGTAAATGGTGGATTCTTTGTAACTTGAAGTCTTTAAATCATGATTTCAGGATTTCAGTAATTATGGCTCTATTACATGAGTGGGTAGGTGAGGTTTTCTTGTCTGCGATGTACAGTAGGTCAGACTAGATTATCACTATGTTCCTTTCTGGCCTTAAGAGTCTGACGGCTTGTCTTCACTACCTGCTGGATCGGCGGGTACTGATTGATCTATCAGGGATCAATTTATCACATCTCATCTAGATGCAATAAATCGATCCCCAAAGGTGCTCCCTGTCGACTCCGATACTCCAGGTTGCTGAGAAGAGTAAGCGGAGTCAATGAGGGAGCCCGCTGCTGCCGTGAGGATGCCAGGTAAGTCGACCTAAGATGCGCCGACTTGAGCTATGCTATTCACCTAGCTGAAGTTGCGTATCTTTGGTTGACCCCTCCCTCACTGCTAGTGTAGGCCTGGCCTAAGTCTTATTGCTCTCTTTAGAGAGATCTGCCTTTTACTGTAATGCCTGCAGGATGAAACATTGTATTAATCATTGTGCAAAATTATGGTTATATTTTTTAAGCACAGTCAGGCACTGCAAAAGGGCTACGTAGTAACATTGGTAATATAGTAACATTAACTCTGCCATATGGCATGTTGTTGCTTCTCAATGCTGCTGGTGAGCTTCTGGGAACACAAAAACACATAAATACTTCACATCAATTTAAAGTGGATTCCGGTTAACTGGGACACATCGGGACCAGAACAATTTGGCCTGATTAAGCGGATGCCCCAATTAACCGAAGTAAATAAAATGGGATGCTTTGTTTGCGTTCTTTGTGATGTGTCCTGATTAAGCGACTTCCTCAATTAACCGGTGGCCCGATTAACTGGAATCCACTGTACTTTGAAATATAATGTGTACAGTGTGAGTGAGTCAATTTTGCATTTCCTGTCTCTTTTGTGATTATGTGTGGCGCATTACATTAATATAAAGTTTTTGCCTCTTAAAAGAAACTGTGCATTCAACATAACATTGAAATGGTCCTAGCCAGAAGTTCAGATCTCTTTTGAGATGAATGAGCATATGTATAAAGGAGTTCATATTTCTCTTGTAAAGAAGCAGTGAACTTACTCTTCCCCTACACATCTTGACATCTGCATCTCTATGAAGACATTTCAATGCTTGGTTAAGACCACAATAGAGCATCTGTGAAAGTAACACATGAAGGCGGTAGCAGACAAACCCAGGGACTCTCTTGTGGTGGTTTTGACGGCCATGTGGTAAGAATATAGAGGTTTCTCTCCATAACCATCAGTTGCAGAAGGCATTTTGCCTACATATTGCTAAGGCAAGCAGATTACCTCTGGATGTACAAGGTTCAGATGCACTTTGAAGTGGCTCTTCCTTCCTTTGAGAGGTACAGTATCTATTGCCCTGGAACTGGTCTCAGACTTCAGCCAGTGTGTATGGTGGATGGAGATTTAGCCAGTGTACACTACATTCAAGTGAAGCCCCTTTATAGTGCGCAGCACCTCTGGCTGTGCTAAGCTGCCCCACCCACAACACCCTTGTGCTCAGACAGTGCAGACACCAGCATTCTAGGGGCAGGTCTACACTTAAAATGCCACACTGGTGCCGCTGCAGCACTTTAATGAAAACACTCTACACTGACAGTAGAAAGCTGTCCCATCGGTTTAGTTATTCCACCTCTGAGGCCTGGGCTACACTGGGGAGGGGTGTCTGCTTAAGATATGAAACTTCAGCTACGTGAATAGCGTAGCTGAAGTTGCGCATCTTAGGGCAACTTACCTGGCCGTCCACATGGCGGTGAGTTGACTTTTGCTGCTCCCCCGTCCCACTTCTGCCTCTTGCAGAGGTGGAGTTCCGGAGTCGATGGGGAGCACACTCGGGGATCAATTTGTTGCATCTACAGTAGATGTGATAAATCAATCCCCAATAGATCGATCACTGGCTGCCAGTCTTGGGGGTAGTGAAGACGTATCTTGAGAGAGGTGGTAGTTACGTTGATAGTGGATTTTTCCCACCCCTGAGCGATGATGATACCGAAATAATTCTGTAGTGTAGACCTGACCTAACTATCCAAATGCAACAGTGTCTGTGACGGAATTGGCCCTGTGCTCCATCTCATATATCCCTGCAGGGGCAGTTAAACTCAGGTCAAATTTTAAAACTTTTCTCTGCAACCGTGAGGGCTAGAAACTTCTATAAAAGAGGAGGGCTGAGTTTGTCACATAATCAAGTGACTCCAGGAGCTGGAATTTTAAGAAAAAAGGCCAAATAATATGGAGTTCAGGATAAAATAATGTGAGCTGACGACAAAAAAACTGGAATCAAATAATCACAAATCAGGAGAGAGGTCCTGTTATCAAACGCCTATCAAGAGTGAACTTATAGAAAAATGTATCCTTTTTATGTCACAAGTTTATTCTGTGCACGTATTTGCAATGTGTACATAGCTGAAGTATATATTGGCACTAAACTGGTCTGCCCAACCAAGAAACCACAGAGACCAAATGTAATTGGATATGTTTGAAAAGAGGCTTCCTGAAAAATCCAGTGCCATTCCAGAGGTGCTCTTGTGAATCCAGCACGCATGTGGCATGTGTATAAATTAAGATGAGTGGCTGCAGGTGGAAGTTATATTAATTTTCTCTGTGCACTGACTGGCTAATCTAAACATTCCATTGTAGAAATCAAAACCCTTAGTTAATACTTCAAGGTAAGAGGATCAGTGAGCTTTGATAGTCATAAGAATGAAAAAAGAGCCATGAAGATTTTGAGAAGGTCTGATACAGAAAATTATAAACAAAAGTAAGGGACAGTTCTAAGACTCATTTAGCTTGAGGTATCCAGGCACGTTTTCTTATTTATTTACTCTTTTAAGAAAGTAATCTTTCTGTATGGAAATGGTTCAAATTGGTGGCAAGAGAAGAGCAAAGTGAAAATTCTGCTTTTTCAGCAACTTTTACAGATACTTCAGTCTGTTTTCATTTGCAAAATCCTGATGGTATGATCTTGAAAGAATTATGCCTGTTGTTCTTGGCATTTAATGATCTTACTCCATGCAGCGTGAAGGACCTGCTGCTTGTCCCAAAAATTATGAAATCAAATGAAGATTAATATTGAATGTTTTCCAGTATCATTCTTTAAATCTGTGAGCCTGTCTTACCCCTCCTGTTTTTTTCCGTTAAAGAACTATGGGTGAAATCCTGGCCCCATTGAAGTCAATGATAAAATTCTTCTTGACTTCAGTGGAGTCTGGATTTCGCTCTGTATCTCTTTTCATTTTGCATTCACAGTGGACTAACATCCCTAGATAAACACATTCAAATAGTAATATGTCTCCCATGTATATAATTCAGTTTAGAAAGATGCGTTCTTATCAGCCTATCTGCCTCCTGGATTATTCAAAGTTCTGAAATACCCAGACATATTTTAACAGAGTGATCTTGTCCAGCTTTCACAACACGGAGGATTTCTATTCTACTGTAGTAAAGGCTCCTTGTGCTTCTAGTGGTAGTGAATGTCTGTGAGTGGCGAGTACGAGGGCATAAATAAATTTAATATGGTTTATAATTAATTAAAAGATTCTTTAACCCCAGGTGGATATGTCTTATGATAGGAGTTTCTTTTCACTTCACCTATAGGTGCCAGCACTGCTCAACTTTACGGTGAACTCACCCATGCCACAAATGAAATCTATGAAGGGTACCCTGCCCTGGGATATGAATGAGTTTCTGTACTATTCTGTATCACAGTCTTCTAAATCTTTTTAGTTTTCTACTTCCATGAAGTAAGTGCTGTGACCTTCCCAGCAGGGGGAATGATGATCTCATTCATTCCCAACACCTTTCTTCTAATTTAGTGATATCACTTTCTTGCTACTGACCTTTATTATTATTTTTCAACACAAAAAATGTCTACTGCTGAGTAGTTGATCTTCTAAGGATCAACAGCTAAGGATTTTTATTGCTCTAGTGACAAAATTCTGTACTAATTCATAGAGGGGGAAAAAAGTGAAATGGTAGCTGAAAGCAGCTTGAATAGCTGTTTTGTTCCTGTCTCTGAATGTAGCAGTTCTGATATGCATCCTTTTCGGAGGAGAAGTCATCATTTACTCAGGTATTTGTTGTGTAGTTGTTTCTAGAGACAGTCCTCCAGCTTCTAACATTTTGAAAATATTCTAGGTAAAGCATCAAAAAAAAATGTAAAGGATTTATTTGGTTGCATAGCAGTGTTACTAGGTCACCTTTCTCTAATGCATTATGTACCCATCATAGAGTTATGAATGGTCTTTTATGTTTTTCACCTTTTTGTTGTACTACTTTGACAATCAGTCTAAACTTCACCTTGTTATTTTTTGTATTGATTTGTTTTGTTAACTTTAGGCAGGTAAATGTTGAAGTACTTTCTTACCACAATCTCTCCTCTTGTTTGGCGCTGTGTCCATGACTGCATTTTTTTCTTCATCCTAGTCCACCTAGCATGAGAGAGTTAATTAATTCTTAACGTTGCTTAATATTGATTAGTTCTCAGCTTTCTGTCCTGCACAATGAAAATGTTCATAGGTGATTTAACTGAATGTTTTTATACACTCCTGGAGTTCCACAAATCCAAAAAATGCATCTTGTAGTTGCCTTTGAATTTGGCTCCCTGGATTAAAAGCCACCCAAAGGTGGCTAGAGCAGCAGTAACAAACACTGTCCTGGGATCCTTTTAGCAATTGTGCATGGAGGGAAATTGTTCTACTAGCAATCTGGATTCATGGGTTCTTTTCTAGTCTGCTGCTGGTTTGTCATGTGACCTCGAACAAATCACAAGTCTCCTTTCTGTGCCTTAGAATCATAGAATATTAGGGTTGGAAGAGACGTTAGGAGATCATCTAGTCCAATCCCCTGCTCAAAGCAGGGCCAACACCAAATAAATTTTACTTAGTCTTACTTTACTCCTGTGTAATAGTGCTAAGGATGTGTGTCTGTCATGGCCATGACTTCCCTGAAGAAAGTGACTAAAGAGATTTTTTCTTTAAAGGTCCTCACTGTATTATCCTAGCTAGCCTGCCACATGGACTCCATGAATATCTACATATTTAGTGCTCCATGGGAGAGTGCTGTGCTTCTTGCAGATTAGGCGTATGAGAGGTTAAAGCGGCAGCTCCTGGGTTTGGAGAGAGACCTGATATAATTTGAACACCCCCGATGACCTCTCTAAATTATGGTGGTCCTACTGGCCACAGTGCTGCCTGAAAACTAGGTAGTGCTGCATGCTGTCGCCCCACCTCCAGGATGCTCCCCTCAGCACCAGTGCCGAGTTTAGTAAGGGAGACCTTGAAAATCAGCCTTACTGCCATCCTGCACATTCCCTGTGGCAGGGAATCCTCCCCTGGCTGGAACTGGGACTTCAAGTGAGCCTTCTAGTGCAAGCAGACAGACTTGCACTAGCGAGGCTTGAACTAGCGTGCAAAACATAGCGGTGTGGATGTTGTGGCTCCGGCAGCGACTTGGGCTTGGACCCAGGGGAGCTACCCTCCGAGCTGCAATATCTGCACTGCTATGTTTAGTGTGCTAGCTTGAGACTCCCTAGTGCACATCTATCTATGGAGGCTGAGGCCCTTGCCCCCAGCTGCAGTATAGACCCTAAGAACACCTGTAAGCCGTTTCAGTTCCTGTCTGTCAGGTAAAGGAGCCAAAGCAAGGGAAAGAAGTTCATTCTTTATTTTCAGAATTAAATGATTAGTTAAAATATTAAATGTTTTAAAATATTTTATTGTAAATTAAAGTATATTTGTGATTTTTCTTATTTTCCTATGACAAACCACTTAATACTTTTTGTAAACTAAAATGATGGCTCCTATATTTTACCATGACAAACAGCAAGCATTAAGTGTTGCTTGCCTTACATGTGTGCTGAGGCTTAAAATTAACATCAGTAAAGGGGCTTTGAGATACATGGATGAAAATATAAAGTATTACCATCTGTCTACACATTCCTACATTCTACTTCAGGTTTGCCTTCTCTCTCCAAAACAAGTATAGTTGTGATGCACTGGATTACCGTGATTATTGGATGTACTGTGGACTGTAGCTGGACTAGTTGTGGCAGAAATTTTTAAACCATACAAAGACTGATTACCTATTTAAGCACTTCTCTTACATAGAGACAATATAAATTGTTCTGTGAGTGCTCAGCCGAGAAAAGTTCTGCATTTACATTTAAAATAAAGAATATGGAGTGCCAAACTGAGTCAGACCAATGATCCATCCAACCCACTATCGTGTTTTCCGACAGCGGCCAATGCCAGATGCTTCAGAGGGAATGAACAGAACAGGGCAGTTATCGAGTGATCTGTCCTCAGTCCCAGCAGGTGGGAATAGAACTGATTTTTTTTCCAAATCTTTCAGCTTATTTTAGGAATTCATGAAAACCAGGAAATGAAATACCGCGTTAAATAGTTATGAAAGTTAACGTCTCTCTCTGCCCCTTCTCCTCCCACCCCAGTGTATAGGCAAAATATAATGTAATGCATAGTGAATTTCAATGAGAGATGGAAAACATGAGGTATTAACTTCCAGACATTTATTTTTAGTTCATTTTATAAATTGCAGATCATTTTTTAAGTTGTGCGATATGTTCCGTACTTTATGTCATCTATTATGTAGCCTTGATATCTAAATTTATACACTAATTATGTGTTTGTAACTATATTTGTATCATCTGTTTAACTAAAATTCTATTTTTGAGCATAAACAAAGGTGGCAAGAAGGATTGTTATTTATTGGTTGTTTTTTTTAACCTCTCAGAACTCTACTCTCCAAAAGCTTTTCCCCCCTCTTTTGCTCAGAGCGCATTTGACACACAAACAAAAGTGACTTTTGTCTTGTAATGGAAATATGCCAAGCTGGTTGACATAATGACAGGTGGGATATTATTTAGTGCTTCTGAAATTTTGGTTGTATGGGCGCTTTGTTCCTCCTAGATTGTGTTTTGACTTGCGTGTTTCTGACTGCCATTGTAGCATTAACCTTCTTTATTGGACTTGGAACATGCCTTCAAGAGTTAGTCTTATAAATGACATAGAGTTTTTCCTATATTAACAGGTTTCTGAAACAAATTGTACAACAGTAGTTAGTTTTTCTTTTGCATATTTTTCCACTAGTGAATTATCCATTATATTTAGATGTATTTGCATTTATGGTCATAAATAAATATCTCACAGGTAAACTGATAATAAACATTTAAATTCCATTTACTTAAACAATATCTATAAAATTACAAGTTTCATGTATGCTCTAACCAGGATGATAGAAGCATGCAGTTCATACACAACTTACCTTTTTAAAATTAGGGGGGCTTTTTGGTCCTGCAAATTTTGCACTCGCTGTCTGTCTGCTAAGACATCCCATCAGGCATCATGGTGTGACATCATGGTTACAACAGACACTGCTGGAATGTAGCTCTGTCTTGCAGCAGTTCCGTCAAATTCTGTTTTTATTTTTACGTATTGGGTTTTCACAGAGTTTCTTTGTATTGTTGATTTTACATCTGATTCTCAGGGGTATATGATTGAAAAGAAATATCAAAAGCAGTACAGTGCACCAGTAGCTGCACCACTGTCCAGTAGGAAATGAGTTCTGTGAAACTGAAAAACAAAATGCCAAAGGTGGGCTTGAGTTGATCTCCTTCTTCCCTGGGTGATGGAATCACTTTTTCCCTGTTGTAGCCCACTAACATATGAAACATAAACATAATGACACAGGTTACATTTTCACTAAGAGGCATACAGCTAAGAAGATAAATACCCTGACCTACTTTCTTTATTCACCTCCAGCTTTCATTGGAAGGATGGTGTTCCACTGAGTGGAATGCATAGGAATTTCTATTCAGAATCAGAATCAAGATCCGTTTAGTCTGGTGTCCTGTCTCTGACAATGGCTAGCTTGATATGCTTCAGAGGAAAGTACAAGAGCTCAACACAGGAATATGTGGGGTAATCTCTTCTTCCCCTTTCCCCCCTCCCATACTCCCCCGACTTTGGTCCGGGTTTAATATACTTTACAGTAAGCTAGATGTAAATTCTGTGCTGAAGTCCCTGGACTCCATGACGCTATGGTGAGGTGGACTAAAAATTCTGCAACAGCTTCATTTAAATAAAACTGAAGTTTATAATGCATTAAATCTATAAACAATGCAGTCCCTTGTTTATTTTGACATTCTCTTCAAAACTGTCCCACACTTTGTTTTCAGTAGCTTTATTTTTTTTTTTATTCTTCTGGAGTATGGCTTCTGATGGTATAAGCGAGTCATTAGATTTTGGATAAATGATTTAGCCACTTTATCATAGAAGCATCATCCAGAATCTTCATGAACATCCATATGCAATCAAGATGATAAAGATGGCAGTCAGTAACCAGATGACATGCTGTTTGTTCTTCAGTTTTGCTTGGGCAGGACTGAGCAGCTCAAGAAGCCCTAGTAGTAAAGATGTGACTCCCACAAATTCTGTTGTAAAGAAGAAGGATCTTTCTGTTCCTATGGTTTTTCCGAGGGGCATGTGAGAGCTGATCTGGAGAGATTAGGGTGATACAGATCTGAGTTGTCTACCTGCCAAGAAATGTGCCATTAATCCAAAATATCCTCTTGAACCACCCATGCTGCTGTTCCTTAGAAAGCTTGTGTCTGAGGTGCTGCCTCAGAGGCACAGCTGTTTCAGAAAAGGGGTGTCTTGACTTTAACCAGCATTTTTGATGAGGCTTTGAGATGCAATTGTGACATAAGTTGTCTGAATAGTTGGCTGCACTCAGTAGTGCAGTAAGGGTCCTGCCCTCATGCCTCATCACTGATGAGGCAATGCCAGACAGGACCAGAAAGTTGGAAACTGGAGTTATCTTGATTGCACCAGTGATGATATGAAGAGCAGAGTTGATCGCTGAGTTCAGCTTGCTTCAGTGATGACTGGAGTCCTATGCTGCTGTGCTGTATTCAGCAGATACAATAATTAAGGCATGGGTAAATGTCCATAACATTGCAGTGCCAGCCCTCCATGAGTTGCAGGCAATTATGGGAAGGAGCATAACTCCTGACTGACTTTTAAGTGTGTGTCTTTTAAATGTGTTGTGATCGATGTCTTTTTGATATTGTTAAGGCATAAAGGCCCGGTGGAGCTTGTTAAGGGCAAGCTGAGAGTTTTGGCTGCTGAGTAAGTTCTGGACTTTTGGGGCACTTTAGAGATAGGAGAGAATATTTGAGAGGGTGGGTTAAGAAAATTAGTTGGCTGTTGCTGTTAAAATGATTCTTTATGAAATAGTTCAATGTTCATACATTGCCATCTAGGTTTATTTAATGTCATATTGAGATGAATGGGACAGTTTATTGCTCTCAGGGCTATAGTTTCAGGGTGTCTGAAGAGTCAGGATGCACTAGTTATTATTCATTGCAACAATTTATACTCAGTTCATGTTTTTAAAGTTACCTTCGCAGCTGTGACAGCTGTATTTCTTTTTTGGTTTTGATTTTTAATGAGAACTGATATTCTGGGGCAGAACGCAGTAGCAAGAGTTGTATTCTGTGACAAGTTCCACTGCTGAAGAAAAAGAGAAGTGAGGATGCCACCGCATGGGCTGCACAAGGCCACCTTGTCTCTGTCCCCGGCCAGCACTTGGACGTGCAGTTGGCTCCGAAATCCATGGCACAGTGTCCTCACTTACATTGTTAGAGTACAGTCACATAAGCTGCCAGTCATACCCACAGCTGCCATGTAGACATATCCTTAGTTACACATACTTTGCCCCCACCTTCCTTAACTTTTTCCTTTGAATACTTACATAACTGATAAAGAAATGATACTTTACTAACTCCGTTTTGAGTTAAAATAAAAGGGCTGACTTGTATTTTTGGCATCCTAATAGTCATATTTGTTTTGTCGTTCCTCTGAACTGTGATGTACTCTAGAAATGGTGATGCTGATAGCAGTTATTAGTCTGTGAAATCCATTGTGGCAATGAGACTGACTGAGAAGTTCAGCAAAATAAATGGCTGAATTTCTGGTCCCATTGAAGACAATGGGAAAGCAGTTACTAACTTTAATAGGGTCAGGATTTCATCCCATATGTCTGCTTTATCCTTTAGTGACACTCTCACTTAAACCCAGTAATAGTGATAACTGCAGGCAGCAAAGAATTAACATCTGTACAGTACAAAACACAAATTACAATATCTTCTGAATTTCTCATGAAATTCTCCCAACCTTATACTTGGGCAGTTTTCTGCTGGTTGTCTAACAATTATGTAAATAGAATTGCTACACGGGGATATAGGGACTTTTAAAATTAGGCCATGATCCTGCAAACACTTACAGGTGCTTACATTGTTGCAGGATCAGGCCCTTTCATAGTGTGTCACTTCTGAGTTTTCTATTTCCATACTCATTTCCATCCTACTCCCATGGGTATCCAACTTTCACACTTGCATCCACAACTTCTGTTTATAGAATGAGCTTAGACCAGCTGTTAATATCTGTCTCTATATAACTGAGCATGGTGGATGCAGTGAGACAGAGTCCTATCCTGATCAGGAAGGGTTTAAAGAGCTTCTCTGGGCATAGTCAGCCCCAGTCCAGCCCACCTGTGAGGCCTGTTGCACCTGGAAGAGGGGTGGCTCCTTAGAAGGGAGGATTCAAATCCAGTATTGGGTGGCATTCGGCAGGAAGCAGGGCTACAAAACAGAGCTTCTTTGCCTCACAAAGCCGGAGCTGTTTACCCAGAGAGCTGCTGAAGAGCATCTGCTCCCTAGAGCCTCTGGAGCGGTAGATGAACCTGCTTTGTTTTGCTTCTCATGAGAGCTCAGGGCCTCTCAGACATTCAGCGGGTTAGGATCCCAGCCCCCTTCAAAGAAACTATTTGCCTTTTAACCGGTGAAGAACAGCAGGGTGAGCCAGAACTATTTTGTGGGCTGCAGGATTTTGTTTGCATTTTCCTTTGTTTTGTTACTGGTCGTGCCTAGAAACCTGCAGCCAGGAGATCATACCCTATGCTCCAAACCTGTCCTCAGTGACACTGACAGCCAGTGGGAGACATCTGGGACAAGAGTAGCACCCAACCTCACCCCAAAGGGGTATCCTAGAGGGACAGACTATGACAGTGGGTCTGGCTAATGTCCATTCTGGGACAGAGGCACCACATAGATATAATCCATTATATAACACCATTTATGCTCCCATGTGAGATGGATCTTAGATTCCTCCATATGGATGGAGACTTTATTTTTGGACGTTCTTTCAATATTGAGAGAATTTAAGCCTATTAGCAACTATTTATAAATAAGCTGAGTTCAAAATTCCAATATTTTACTCTCAGCCTGAAGATTACATTTTTTATTTACATGGCTGAACACATGGTCACATTTGTTCTATTTTATACATTTGATCAAATTGCTGACAAAAAACCCAAGTTCAATGAATGTTTTTGAATGGACACAATGCAGCAATTTACAAGATAAATTCCTTGAACAGTGGGTTTTGTTTTCGTTTGGATTTGGGGAGGGGATGGAAGTCAGGAAACAGAGTGGTTGTGCCAAATATCTGCTGTATCATTTTGAATTTCATCGTATTGTTTTTTCTAATCAGTTTTTCCATAGGATAGACATAGATCTAGTAGATAGAGGCAACACCTTACTATTATCCATGCATTTACAGTTTGTAGGGCTTTGGGGAAAAGTAAATAGATGAATCTCGCTTTAGTGGTCCTATCCAACTTTCACTGATGTTAGTCTTCAAGCTGACCGAGACCTAAGATTTAGAAGAGGGTCTTACAAAATATACATAAAGTGTGTTCTAAAACTCTTTATATTCACTATAATTTGGAAATCGTGTAAAGTTTCTGACTTTTCCACATAGTGTGTTTGATGAGCCTTTGTTTTTCTCCAATCTTTAGCTTCTGACTGTGCTGAAGTCACAATGACGAATCAGTGCCAAAAGCATCAGGTCATCAAATTTGCTTAGGTTTCCCTGCATCTTTCCTGGCTATATTGTCATATTTTCAATTTCTATTGTATTTCATTTGATAGTACAGTAGTAGCATTAAATGGAATATCAAATTATTCCAAGAAGTTTCATATTTTGTTTTATAATTAAATGTAGTCCTTAAATGATGATAATTCCCCATGCATATGTTTTAAAATGTTTTCTTAAATAATTCTCTACCCTTTGATTTATTCTTTTCTAGCTGACCTGCCCTTGACATTAAATTATTATTTTTGAGATTAAACATTTGGAGAAATACAATTATTTCTGTTCTTAGGAAAGCCTGAACATAAGACAAGCTGATCAGAAAAAATTTTAATCAAATCTTGGTCTATTGCTCCTGGGGATAAATGTACCCTGCAAATTATTCCCAGTCGAAACTGGGGAAAACATTACAGAAATTGTCTGAAAACACATTTTTATATATTTTAAGTCATCTACCAGTCAGTAAGGCTGGTCTTGTAACTTGGAAGATCAGTACTGAAATACCTGTAATGATATGAACCCAAGGTATCTTTCAACACTTAAGCAACGGCCTGGCTCCACATCTCTGACAGGGAGTATAACTAAAAGACTTGATATCATCACTCTGTTATGACGGTGCAGAGCTTAAAATGTTCTGCCATAGAGAAAAGTAGGGGGAGAGGGGAAGGAGGAGAAGAAAAAAATTCTCATCCTTGAGGTAGGCTTTGAACAGTGCAAATACCAGATTTATAACCAGACATGACAGCATGCAGCAAGATTGTTACATGAAATCAGACACACAATGTACAGTGAACCAAGTGACAATAAGGTAATTGTTATAAACTGAGAAATTGAGAAATGCACTACTTACACTTTAAACCTACACACATTTCTTGTGAAAGAGGCATGCATAAAGGCTACATTATGTGCTAGAGATTATAGGCTATTACGCCACAAGTGCTGTGAAATTCTGTTTTTCAACATGCCAGAATGAAGGTTTATTATTCTCATTTCAGTCTCTTCAGCACTGTATGTGAATTGAATTCCACTGTTTACTCATTCTGATCTCCTTATTTCAGATTTCTGACTAAAAATGAAATCATAGTTTTGCATGCTGTGACACCTAAAGCCTATACACCGGATTCCCTTCTCTGACAAATGTGCAATCTGTGTTTGAAAATAGGCTGCATAGGTTTGAGTTAGAGAAATCTTGTCTATTTTTTTAATAAAAACTGTGTCTCTTATTCTATTAGTTCTATTCAGATAGTGTCAACTATCAATTAATTATTGGATGTTAATCTACTCAGGATATTGGGAATATAACACAATGAAATGCTCTACCTTCTATCTGTTTTTTGTTTTTTCCCAAAATTATTTGGTGTGCAACTGTGGATTATTTGGTTCAGTTTCTTCAAGACTTACATTTGGCTGTCATACAACAAATATATTAAAACTTTATACTGTCATGTTAAAATATAGTTTGAAGTCACTTGTGAATGAGTTTATTCCATTGGTGTGTATGTATGTGTGTGTGTGTGTAAACCATACATGTACATATGCTCCAGATATACAGTACATGTGTACATAAGTTGTATAATAGCCTTTTGACTGGATTAATTGTTAAATGTATCCAAACTCCCAGTAGGGTGTTACACGATGTAGAAGGAATAGTATCAAGAATGATTCTTCAGTATTCACAATGTAACAATCAATTAAATGGTTTAAAATGGGGAGTTTAATTATTTTGAAAATATTTTTAACATAATTAATGGAGGAGAAAAGATCAAGGGTTAAGTACATATTCAAATAGAATCTATATTTAATAATACATACTGCATGAATAAGATATGACCTAAATGAAAGTTAGTATTTGTGTTTGTTCAATTGTTATGGCCTTCATAATATTAGGTAACATCACTTGGGCTCTGTCACAAAGGCCATGGTTAACTTGTGAGAATAAATTTAGCACTTTGGGTCAGGCAAGATGTTCTCTCTGTCTGCATGCATACATAGGGCCAGATTCTTATCTCAATTTACTCCAAAATTGTCTAAATTAAGTTGATTAACTCTGGAATTACACTGGTGTAACTGTTTTCAAATGTTATGATGGATACTCTTTCCTAAACATGTCATTAAAAGCACTTGAAATATTTTTTGTCCATGTACACCTAAAAATGTTTTGTGCAAAGGGCTTGTCTTTTTCACTACAGAAAATTAAGGGTTGGGAAAACTGTGTGTAAACTTCTTAACTAATATTTCCCAATCTGATTAAATAAATCAACTAGAATTTATCTAATAAATTATATCTTTAATATTTTTTTGAAAATGCAGTAAATGCTGCTTCAATATGGAAGCCTGTATAAAGCTGCTGAATATGCCAAACAAATGTAACTTCAAATAATACAAGCCCATCCCTGCCTTAAATTCACCAGCAGAAAAAACTTTTTATTTTTGCACTGTTCCACTTTTTTTTTAAAGCTGAGTTCAGTCATTGGGCGTGGCAGCGTGGATGCTTAATCATCTCACTGTCCTCTTAATTTTACCTGGACTTTATATTCTGGAGATATTTTTAAATTCAGTTTTGTGGCTCAGAATTATTCCCACCTTATACAGAAGTTACTCTCCTTTGTGGCTGAGAAATCTGATACCTGCCTGATATTTCAAGTGTCTTTGTTTGTTTGTTTGTGTTGTAAAAATATAGCAGGACTCCTGCCAAGGGGAAAATTCTGCATCAATTGATGTCTTTATGTCCTTGATCTCCTTGTTTATTTGTTTTAACCTGCATTTGGCATTTGCCTCTTTAAATGTTTTACCAGCTGACTGCCATGGCTGCTTTTTTTTTTTTAATCATAAATATCACAAGTCCTGTGTCTGTAACACATGTTCAAGTCTCCTATGCTGTCCTCTCTCTCTCCGATCTTCTCCGTGCTAAAGGAGTGGAGAGAAGATGTGGAGAGAGAAGAGTGGAGAGAGAGTGGAGAGAAGATCTTTAAGGACTTCCCCCATGTGCCTTTCAAACCTGCAGGGGTTACTTATTCAGAATGTGGGACTCTTAAGTTACGTTTAGGTTCCCTAAGGAAGCTTGCAAAACCTGTTTTGGTCCAAGGAGCCACACATGAGGAAAACTTTCTTTCCAATAAAAGGAATAGCTCACATTTAGTGTTTTTTGGGAGATTGATAAAATTATGAGATGTTGCCCTTGATGCGCAATATATCTAACAAGTCATGTTGTTTTGTTGTTCTACAGAAATGTTAGTTGTCTTTATTTTTTTAGTGTAACATAAAGAGACATTTTGAAAACAATAAATGCACAGACTAGTCTGAATTAATGGTTTCTAGCTATATGTGCTACAGCTCATAGAAGAGAAACATCTTGTGTAAAATTTTCCGTAAATCATATATGCTGAAATACAAGAGGGTAATTCATATGATGGACTGAACACATTGTTGGCAATTCTTTCTTTCTTGTCATGTTGTAGAACTATATTTAAAGCAACAAGACTGACATCTTGCAAACCTCTCCCCTTCCCACAAAAAAAAAAAAAAAGGCCTAAGAGACACAATCCTAAAATCCCAGAATTCATATCGGCATGAATTGTGTACATCTCTTTTTGGAAATAGTTAGCTCTTAAATTTGAAGAATATAATAGGTGAGCACATGCATAAGCTATAGAGAAACTGGCTCTGCTGCTGTACTGCCATAGGTTTAACTAGAAAGATTTGTGATCCAAATCTCTCTTCTTATTAAAAAAAATACAATCAAAACCTATGAATAGTAGGTGTGATATAAAAGCAGAATCATAATATCACTGGAAGAAATCCGGTATTGCTTGTTGCTGCAAAGGATGGAAAGGTACTCATTTCCTTTATATTTTTAATATACATTTTATTAGTATTTAAGCACACTTGAAATAAATTTATACTTATAGAAGGATGGCTGTGAAGATATGCTTTAGCTTCACACAAACATGTTCCCACTCTAGCATGAGGAGGATTGCTTTGGTTACCAAACTAAAAGTTAGTATTCAGAATAAATAAAGTGAATTTTAAAGAATGATGCCGGAAGATGTGTGGTTTTTAATGGATTCCAGCCGATGTCAATTGCATAAGCGACTCGGATATCAGTTTTGTTACATATTCGGATTGCTTCTGATTTTTTTAAAATACTTGGAATTTGTTCAAACATAATAAAAACAAGTAATTAATACTATACGAAGCATGTGTTGCCAGTAACACCTGTGTTTGAATAAAAAGCCTGGTAAAAGCCCAAGTTCCTCCATAAAATGGATTTGGTGAGAGTGGGGGTTTCCATCAGGAAGAGGAATAGATGACATCCTGAGGATCCATGCTTATATTTCCTGAAAAAACCCAGATCCCTTCAGTTATTATTGGTAAAGGGTGTCCCTTTAGATCCCTAAATTAGCCACAGATTAGGGGAGCAATATAGAGTGTCAGTTTATTGTTATTATGTGTAGCAAGATACTTTATCTGCAGGGCTGAAAATTAAACTTTGAAGTTGGGTCTTACCATTTGCATATTGTTCCCATCAAGCAGCCCAGATTACCCAAGTAATTATGAAGGATTTTAATTAACGTATAGCATTTAAGGATAATTTGCCTTTTCATTCTAGAACTTGTCTTCAAACGTTCATTACTTTGTGAAAAATGTTCTCTTTGAGCCAAAAAAAAATTTCTTGGCTTCCATTCAGTGTTAAGTTGAATATTTTTGGAAGTTTACATGCATCATACATACAAAACAGGACAACAGTAAAACATTAATGTCACAAAGTCAAGCAAGCCTAGGAAATGCCAGAGTTAAGATTGCCTGTGCAACCACCATTGAGTCCCGTTATGTGTATTCACTTTGGCAGTGTTGAAGCCAAGCCAGGTCTCCTGAATTCCGATCCAGTACCTTAATCACAAGAGAGCATCCCTTCACTTCATGTAACTCTTTGCTTCATTCACTCTCATCCTATGCACTGAAAAAGGCAAGATTCCTGTAGACCGGTGGTATCCAGTCTTCATAATCTGAGGGCTGAATGTATGTCGAAAAGACTATGGGACCAAACTCACTTCTTTGAGGTACAAAAGCAGTGGGAACCACATACAAGTTCCCTACAGAGAAGTCTTGCATCTGTGCTTTCTAATGAGAATTTCCAGCAGGCACAGACCAAGTGTAACTGGCTTCTGTACTTCTCTCTCCCATGGCCTCTGGCACAGGTAGTTTGGGAGTGCAAGTAACTGTAGCATTCTGGGCTCTGGTATCCCTAGCTGGCATATGCTCCTAAGACATGGTTATGAGCTGGCCCAAGCTAAAGCAGTCTTCAAGCTGCTCTGACTTGTCCTAAGTCTGGGATAGAGAATCAGGGTCCCTGTAACTAGTTATTGGTTCTCAGCTTTTTCTCTTTTGCCTCTTAAATGTAAAGATCACAGGATGTGGCTCAGGCAGTTGAATTAAAGTCGCATGGACACCCCTTAATTCTGGCATTTCCTAATTCTTCAGTGCTTGACTTTACAATCTTCACTTGACAACCTTCTTTTAATGTCATTTTTGTATGTAATTTCCAAGAATTTTTTTAACTAAGCAAATTGTGAAACATAGAAAGTCCATACTGTGCAACCATATTGGTGCAAGGGTTGGAGTTCAGGACCTTTAAATCCACAGCACAGATCTGTCATTCAAACTAAATGAGTAACTGGTATCAGTAGTAGGCTATGGTCCTCTATATGCAGAAGTAATTTGCCAGTGGCATAACTGTTTTCTGAAGGGAAAGGTGGCGGGGGGGCAGGGTTGACAGCAGAGGTATGTGGGCATCAGGGAAATCCCGTTTTTATTCTTAGAGCTTCCCTTTTTTTCAAATGAGAAATAAAAAATAAAACAAAACAATTAGAAAAATGAAATAAAGTGGAAACACCCATGATAATGCTCACAACCCATCCTGCCAGCTTAGAGTTGCCAACTTACTAATCACACAAAACTGAACACGCTAGCCCCACTCCTTCCCCTCAGGCCCAGCCCCCACTCACTACATTCCTCCTCAGTGATTCGCTCTCCCCCATCCTCACTCGCTTTCAGTGAGCGGGGACGGGGAATATGATGCAGTATGGGGAGTGGGCTCCATTTGGGAGTGCGGGCTCTAGGGTGGGGATGGGGGATGTGGAGTTCGGAGGGGGCTCCAGGCTGAGGGGTGGGACCGAGGGATTCAGAATGTGGGAGGGGACTGCAGATTGAGGCAGGGGTTTGGGAGAGGGTACGGGCTCTGGGATGGGGCTGTATAGGTAAGGGTTCAGGGATTGGGAGGCGGGCTCTGGGCTGGGGGAAGCAGGTGGGGTGCAGAAAGGGGATGAGGGCTCGGGCCTGAGGATGCAGGCTCTGGAGTAGGGTGGAGCTGGAAATGAGGAGTTTGGGGTTCAGGAGGGGGCTCTGGGTTTGGAGTGCGGCTGGGGCAGGGGGTTGGGTCCTGGCAGCAGTGCTGCACGTCTAAGGCAGGCTCCCTGCTTGTCCTGGCTCCATGCTGTGCCCCGGAAGCGGCTAGCAGGCCTGGTTATTAGGCGGGGTGGGTGGGGTCAGGAGGTTCCGCAGGCCGTTCTTGCCCGCAGACTCCAACCCCAAGAACCGCGGCCAATGGCAGTGCAGAGTCGGTGTTGGGGCAGCATGCGGAGCCCCGTCTCCCCACCCCCCCGAAGCCGGATCTGCTGACCACGCCCGGAGCACAGTGCAGTGCCAGGAGAGTTAGGGATTAGTTTACCTTAACCCTGCAGCACCACTGACTTTTAACAGCCTGGTTGGCAGCGCTGACCGGAGCTGCCAGGGTCCCTTTTCGACCAGGCGTTCCAGTCAAAAATTAGACACCTGGCAACCCTATGCCAGCTGCTGTCCTTGTCAGTGCTAGCCAGGCAGCAGTCATGATAGCACAACTGCAGTGCTCCGTCAGCTTCTGAAAGTGTTTCATGCTTTCTATTTATTTTTGAAAACCTGTTAGTTTGCATGTTTTGTGTAATAGAGTAGGTTACTAGCATAGTGCACTTCAGGAGTTTTCCCAGAGTAAATGAAAGGATTATTTGTTATTTTTCAGTGTCACCTCATGATGGATAACAAATGTGAATGGAGGAGCCTGATTCTCCATTCTTATGCCTTCTGCAGTCATTTACACCTGTGCAAAGTGGGTGCAAAACACTACCGCTCTGGTTTTGTAGCATTCTTTGTACTCGCTTTGTACAACAGAAGATGCAAGGTGCTGGATAAACAGGCCCACAGCTTTAGTGTATTAAAAGAATGACAATACTAAAAATATTTACTGGCCTGTCTCACGGGAAAAAAAAACTTGATGTTCATCAAACTACACAATTGGTATTGACCACATTGGGATTTATCAGATGTAAGAAAGAATTAGTAATATGTTTCCCTTACACAGGACCCTTCAAAATTTGTAATTATTTGTAATGACTTATAAAACTTTTGCAGTAGTTGGTCTGAAAGACACAAAAGAAGCAGATACTGATGCCCTGAGTTTTTATATGCATATCAGTGTACATGAAATATAAATTAGCATAACTGAGGGTGGAATTTATCACAAGATATTAAAATTACAATAAGAATTAGTGATGGATACAAGCCATGGGCCAACTCAAAATAAAATGCTAAGATGAATGATAAGGTGATCTTGGAGTTAAGAGGTCTAGGTTCCTTTTGATATCTGCAAGACAGAAATATGATAATATATTTAAAAACTTAGCCAAAAATAGGATATTTAGTATGACAGTGTATCAGTACTTAACATTTGATCAGAAGAAGTTTTGAGGTAAGGAATAATTCATTAGTGCAAAGATATTAGATTATGTATAGTAGTAACACTTCTATAGGTGTCATGTACAACATAATACATCTGCAACTTAGCAGACAGTAAGACAAAGATATTCACATTTAAGTATATTTTTATCTTGTGTTTATGGACTAAATAAGCTTTTTAATTCTTTTTGGCACTTTCCTTTTTTCACCCCCCCTCCCCCGCCCCAATAAGATCAGGAGAGCTTCCAAATATACAAGGAGTACACAGCAGTTACTTTGTGAGAAAAGGGTTAAAAAGTAGATTTCTTAGAATTTACGATCTGCAAATATAAGCCTGATCCTAATAGGTATAGAGCATCTGAGATTCCCATATACTTCACAATGGTTTCACTTTATTGAAATTTCATGTCATATACAATTATATATAAATTTTTGTACATGTATCAGGATTTCTCTATTTTTTTGGATGTCCATTCACACTGTTTAACAGCTTTCTTCAACCCCTAACTCTGACATCTTGCAGAAAGTCTTGAGAATTGTTAGGTTTAAATAAATCACCTGGAGTACATTGAAAGTAGCTCCATGTGAGAGGGTCTTATATAGTTCTTATGTTTGTGTACTCCATGTGTGCAGTGTCTCTAGAGAATGGTTCTCTGCATCCCTCTATGGATGTACATAAACCATAATATAGTATTGGGCAACGAAAGAAGTCCAATATTTTGCAAACCGAAGCCTAAAGTGCACTTTTCAGGTCCAAGCATAATACTGTCATCCATGAAACCCTTATTGTAAGCTTGAAAACTGGCAGCTGAAACATATACTTTGAAATGTCAGAATCCAGTAGAACAACATGAACCTTTCAATGCATGTATCCCTTGCATTTCTGTAATACAAAGTAGGCTGAGGAATCTGTAGAAACAGATTTTATCAGAAGTATGTTCTTACTTTTAAATGTCTGAAGAATTTTTTTCCAGAGGTTATTGAATATTTAGAGAGAATTTTTTTTTAGTCCTTCAGAGCTGTTTTCCTCTTAATATGACCCCATGTAATTTCCATTCATGTTTCTGGGAGTTAGCCGCATACATTAAGAAGAAATTACATATCTTAGATGTGCAATTTTTTTTTGTTTATGCTTTGTTGCAACAGCATTATTTAGCAAGAGATAAATCATCTTCCAAATAAACTCTTCCAATGCTGTTATTCCTGTTCCATGATTTGAACTCTAGTTTGAGAATTTGAATTTGTTGTTCAATGGAGAGCATGTGTACCCCACCCAAGCCAGCCTCCTTTTTAAGCACAGTTGAATCAGTTGTGTACTGATATACCCAACCTGGCTCTGCAAGAAAGTTGTATAGCGGAGTCTAGCAATCTGTGGGCCAGATGTTACTATTCTTGTTTGCACTGCAGGCATACCCTTTTAAATCAATGCAAGTACTCATGAAATACAATCCTGCTCAGAGTGGATAAGTATGGCAGAATCTGGCACATAAAATAGTAACTTGGAGCCAGATTTTTAAAGGTATTTAGGAGCTTAGCAGAATTTTCAAGAGCACCTGGTAAGATTTTCAAAAACACTCTCAATGGGAGTTAGATGCTAGGCACTTCTGAAAATCCCAGTAGTTGCTTATTAGGCATCTAAATACATTTAGATGGCCCTTTTTCTGGAAGTGCTTAACTTGATGTACTGTGACTAATAGATGGAACTAAGTACATGCCTAAGTCTTTGTAGGAGTGGGGTCTTATGCTGTAATCTGGTCAATGCAGTGAATGTGTCCTCATACATGTTTAGGGAGCACCTACCAGAATGTGGCCCCAATCCTGATTTTGGCTCTTGGCTCTAGCATAATGCAGATAAGGACTAGTAATAAGTCAGCATATTGCATGTGTGCGTAGAAGAAATAAATGAAAATGATTTCATTCCACTTTTAGTTCCACAATTACTTTATTGTGTGGTACTCTTGCTGTAAGTCTGGTATTTGATTACTGAAAGTTGTAATTTTGTGACTTTCAAACGCGCGTGCGTACACACACACACACACACACACACACACACACACACACACACACACA
>ML677334.1:19997949-20060810 GCA_007922305.1 Dermatemys mawii
CTTTAGTGATAATTACAGCTACACAGAATCCTTACCAACTAAACAGGCCTTAATGGAATCTTTTTTATATTGTTATCTAATATTTCAGTCGTATGCCTCACACTGCATCATGATGACATAATTATCATTATTATCATAATTGTTTTGTATTATTTTTACTTTAATTTAAAGATAATATCCTGCTGGTCCCGATCAATGGGTCTGGTCAAAAGTGCCCTGGGCTGACAAGCAGAATAATCAACAGAGGACAGGAATTTTGGGAGGAACTTTGGTGTTCTCTGGATTGCCCATTTCTTCGCCTCTAGCATTTTTCATTTAATTCTACAAGGAAGCTAGCCCCCACTTTGTGAATTCCATGAAAAGTAAAGGACATAAATGCCCATTATAGTTAGGTACTCCCTGGGGTAGTCAGGGCTTAAAAATTCCAATGGCAAGTAAGGAGGGAAAAATTCGCCAACAACTGTGGAGGCCCCATGCCCCAGTTTCTGCAGCTTGATATTTTTATTAAAAATGTCTAGTCCTCATGACTGTAAAAATAAGCTGATGTAGTGCTGTCTTCAGTGAAGCAGTGGTGAAATAGACATGATCAGTTTCACTGCTACTATTCAGAAACGTGAGTAACTATGAAACTAATGGTTATGGTGGTTTTGTTGTGAGGTTGCTCAGAAAAGCTGTGAGCAACATTTTTAGCAGCAACTCAGCTATTCACGGGGCTAGATTCAGGGTTGAAAGTAAGATGAAATACTTACCAGTACGGAGTCCCAGCTCTGAAACCCTAGAAGGGAAAGAGCCTTGGGTGGAAGGAGGGAGCTGGGGGTCAGCTTCCTCCAGCCAGCCCTTCCACGCTGCCTGGCCTGTGCCACCTGGGGCTCCAGCTCTTGTCGTGGCAGCAATGGCGGCATCCGGAAGACCTGGGCCCTTTTAAATCATGGCCCCGGGGCAGCTGCCCCCTTTTCCCCCAGCCCCAATCGGTGGCCCTGGGGTGCGGGGGACAAAAGCAGCAGTGACCTTAAAATGCTGCTAGGGCAGTGCTTTAATGTGGGCTGTGTAAGGCTAATACTGGCAGGCACTTTTTACCGGTACACTGTACCGGCCCACTTTCACCTCTGGCTAGATAATCCAAAAAACAGAGACTAAGTGAGAGGTAAATTAACAGCTGGCAGAGAGGGGCTACGGAGAATAAAGGACCATCCAACAGTCAAGAGATTCTGGGTGGAAAGGGAATGAGAGCAAAAAGAAGCTCCAGTTGTGAAAGGGGGATTAGTGTATATATATACTGATACAAAATTGTTAGCACCTGACTAATGTAAAGGTAACCAGCTAGAAAATCCCAGTACCCTCTCCATTCTCAACAAATGGCCAATGGACCTGTGATTTTCACCAGCTAGTGCATCCACCTCCCTGCTGCTCTGCTCCCCACCCTGTCTACTTGTCTTTGGTACTGGCCTCTGGCTGGTAGGTGTGCTGTAAAATTTTGAAGTTCTGCCAGTTTTCTTGAAATTCATAATCAGAGATGGAAATTGGTTGGAACCGAATGCCATTCTGCCAGCACTAATCTCAGTGGGGCAGTGATGAGGCCTGATTTGGCATTGATGTATCTATAAAACTTGGCAACTTTTTTAATCTCTGAGTTGAGTACAGTAGCTGACACTGCTGCTTTTTGGCAAGCTACAATATTCAGTTTCACCTTGAACACCACAGAGATCCTTAGAAAAGATGAGTCCTAAACTGCCACAGACATTTCTGCATCATGATTCTTCTGTCATCGAAACACTTTCAGATTGTCTTCTCAGCAGTACAGTTAATCTCATACTGTGATACTACTTTCTGAAACTTTTTATGAGAGAAATTTTTGTTATAAGAGTGTATGGATATAATAAAATATTTAACAAAAACATCAACATTTGTGTTGGACATGTGGATCAAGTCTTGATACAATTTACCTATGCTCCTTTGAAAAAGGTATCACAAAACCTATTCATCAGTTATAGATTCATCTTTGAACATATGTAAGGTAAATTCGATATCCAAGCTAAAATTTCTTCCCTCTTCATATTTGTCCTGTGTAACAACCTATTAAGAAACATGTGAAAGGGAGAGATCTTTGGTCTTACTGTGTTTTTTACTCTCCCGCTTATAATAAATAGTCTTTTTATGGCACCTTTTATCCAGAAGAATCTCAAACTTTACAAACTTAAAAATGTCATACACAGGCTACATATTAAGAATGCATTAGATTCATTTTATCTATCCCTTGTACATGTTTTTTCCCACGTTGTGTAAAAGTATACACAAATAGCAAGTTAGAACACAGAGTGAAGAAACCTGCAATCTAGTAAAACCAAAGAGTGAGTTAAGATGGACAGTATGGAAATACCCAAACAGGAATTTGCCCAGTATGCTGGATTTAATACATCTCTTACAAAAAAGTGCCTTTAGATCCCTACTGACCATAAGTGGTCATGATCTCAAGATATCAAACTCGAACAATGGCACCATCAGCACATTGCTACCAAATACCATCCCGAAATACTAGTTTAGTAGAGTGTCAGAGTGAAAAGTCTCTCGCTGTGAGTTTTCAATGCCACTTCTTGCGATATTTGAGAGCTGGCCTGCGGAAGTCCCCCATTCAATTACTTTGCTGTCTTGACCGTTGTAGTATATAAGATTTAATACCTCTTACAGAAAAGTTACCTTCCTGTAGAATTTTTATTTTTCTACTAAAGTCTTATGGTTGATTTAAAGGACTTCAAGAAAAGTTATTAGAAAGACAAGGTGGGTCAGGTAGCATCTTTTATTATTCTGTTGGTGGGAGAGACCAGAAAAGTCTCAATTATAATAATTTCTTAAAAGTGCCTTTTAAGTGTATGTAGAATCCTTTGGTTTAATTCCTTTTAAACAGTTTAGGTCTGTCCTGTAAGGAGCAGAAATCACTGTCCATGAAGGAATGTCTGCAACTTCCATCATTTTGTAAACTCAGATTGGGTAGAGAGCCAGTATTGTGTGGTAATCAGACTGGATTTCTTTAATACCTTCCCTCTGAGAATTTCATATCACTTTATAAACATTTATTAATGACATCTCAATGAGAGAGGTAAATATCTGCAGTTTTGACAAACAAGGTGTTGGTGATTTTTTTCAATGGTCTGATGGCTAGAACAAAGATTCTTTGACTTTCCAGTTGTGTGCCTTTTAACTTTAGGCAGTGTGGTTATGTCTCTATTGTATATAGTGTTTGTTTATGACCACTGTACTGTTGAACATGACCATAGACAGTTATACTTTTCAGTGATCAGTATAATGTTTGATTAGTGTGTCAGGTGGTCATACAGGTAGCACTTGGATCTAGAAGATTAATGATCTTCACCAAAAATAAATGTAGGCATATGGCATTTCCATTAAATGAAGATTTCCATTACATTGAAGAATATATCCTGAACTTTCAAAGGGAACCATGTAAAGGAAGATAATCCAGAAAGATTAGATTTGAGGGCCACTTTTAAAATACTGACTATTTTGTAGTCTAGGTCTGTTGTTCTAAACTGGAAATTCATTGCTGAATCCTATACTTTTGTATGGTAGTCATACTATGTTTAATAGATGATCTATGAAGCTAACATTTTAAGATATCTTTCTCTGAATTATTTTTAATATCGTATTCATGTCCACTGAAATGGTTGTCTTTACTAGTGGATATTTTGTAAAACTGATGTACTAGTGGATGACTGCTTTTCAAAGACATTCTTGGTATTACATAGACAAATTCAGGGTAGATATTTATCTAGTAAATACTGATTTTATTAACACCTTGGTTTCTTCAAAACTCTCCACAGAAGGATTATAAATCCTTCAGAAAACAGCTTTATTTTACCACTTACTTGAGTCTCGTTGATTTCTTTGATTGGCTACATGTGTGGGGCTGGGCTTAAGTTGATTTTTCTCATGCATGAGATTGTCTGTTAAATTAAAATGTGTTGTTAAAAGCTCATTGAAATAAAATGGTATCATCTTTTCCTTATTAGCACAATCCTTTGGTGACCAGTGACATTTCCAAAGTTTAATTGGTTTAAAATATACTGAAAGTATGAAAGATATTAGGTGAGAAAACACTGCTTCCCCTTATAAAGAAATTCTGATCATTTTTATTTGTTGTGGTAAATAGATTATTGAATGGCAGAGATTAGGTTTCAGTTTTGTTCCAGGAAGTCAGGACTGAATATAGAACTTCCTTTGCATCTGAAGGAATGAACAAGTGAAGATTTATCAGGTCATATTGTTTCAGTAATTATCATTAACTTGCTGACCAAGGGTAGCTATGTACCTGTTGAAGAATCATGTACACTTTGTCATCCCTGCAAAAATATGAAAGAAATTCTTTATTCAACAGGAACTCCTTTTAAAAATAAATGCACGCTAATGATGCAGACTTTGCCACCTTCCTTTTAGGAAGTGCTCTTCGAACAGTCTAAGGGAAACTGAACATTTTGCTGCTGTGACTAAATAAAGGTCTTGTTCAAATGTTTGGCCCGCTTTAGTATAAATCTTTTTTTCCAGAAAGACTGTAAGGATTTACCTGGTCCACAGGACAAAAATAACAAAGAATCCACTGCCAACTACTATAGGTTTGTTTTTTGTTTTGTTTTTTTCTTTAGCTGGCTTACATTGATTAGTCTTGCAGTTGCCCCCTTTCAAGTTGAGCTCTAGGACTTTATCATGTGTAGCCTTTTCCTATAGCCTTCCCTTGTAGGGCTTTTTCATGTTTTTCCTTGTGATCATTATTGTTTGTTCAATTATCTTCTTAAATTTAACTGCTGACTGTTTCTTTAGCCTTGTCAGATTTTATTTAGAATGTGTATATTTCATGATATACCTAGAATGTATTGTACCTATGGGGAGAAAAACAAAAACAAACAAAAAAATCTTCCAAAGTTCATCTCTGCTGTTCTATAAATAAATTAATAAATATACATTAAATAGAAAAACTCTGATATTTAAAACCAAAATAAATATAATATTTAGTGTTGGTCTACTAACACATTTTAGTTAGATTTTAATATACTTTTTAGTTAATTTCAATTAGCTATGGATACTTAGGGTGACAGCAAATGTAAAAAACTGGGACGGGGGTGGGGGTAATAGAAGCCTATATAAGAAAAAGACCCCAAAATTGGAACTGTCCCTGAAAAATCAGGACATTTGGTCACCCTATTGATACCATGCCTCACAACAGCCCAGCACTGCAAAGAATCACCAAATATAGGACCCTGATTCCTGAAATGTGGGACTTTTTAGTCTCTTGCCTGTTTTCCTTTTAGTGACCCTTGTCTTTTTCTCTCTCTCTTCATTCATTCTCTTCTGTCTTGCCATTGGTTCCTTTTCCTTCAGTATTTTGTTCCTTTCTCATCATAATACGTTCTGTGCTTCTCTCCTGCCCATTTTTGGGCTTGTCTACACTATGAAATTAGGTCAAATTTGTTAAAGTCAATCTGTAGCCTCCGATTTTACAAAATCAGTGGTGTGTGTCCCCACTATGCACATTCCATCGGCGGAGCACATCTTCACTACCATGGGTAGCATTGACTCCCTCTGGGCAGCTATCCCACAGTTACTGCTCCCAATGCCTCATGGGACAAAAACATTTTTGTGAGGTATTTTGGGTAGATTGTCAGCCCTCCATGATGCACTTGGCTTCTCCCTCCCTCCCTTCCTGAAAGCAATGGCAAGCAATCATTTTCGTGCCTAAAAGATTGGCTTACTCATGCAGACGTCAGAGCATGGGAAGCATGGACCTTGCTCAGCTGTACGCTGTTGTTGTGAGCATCACAGATACCTTGCACATCATCCTGCAGTATTTGCAGAGCCTAGCCAGGAGCAACCTCACAGAAGAATGTGATGCCACGCAAATAGCTGTGCTGGAAGCCATGGAACAGAGCAGTTTGCACATATGGGCAGTGGCCGGGGAAACAAGCACAGATTGGTGAGACCACATTGTGATGCAGGTATGGGATGAGGAGCAGTGGCTGCATAACTTTCGAATGCATAAGGCCACTTTCATAGAACTTTGCAAATTGCTTTCTCCAGCCCTGAAGTACAGAAATACTAATATGAGACCTACCCTGATAGTTGAGAAGCGAGTGGGAATAGCTCTGTGGACGCTTGCAACACCAGACTGCTGCCGTCAGTCAGGAATCAGTAAATCTACCATGGGGACTGCTGAGATCAAAATATCCAGGACAATTAATTCACTTCTGCTAAGAAGGTTAGTGATTCTGGAAAATGTGCAGGACATAGTGGATGGCTTTGCCCCGATGGGGTTCCCTAACTGTGGTGGGGCGATAGACAGAACTCACCTCCCTATCTCGGCATCAGACCACCTTGCCAAAGAGTACATAAACCAGAAGGGCTACTTCTCAATGATGTTGCAAGCACTAGTGGATCACAGCGGACATTTCAACATCAACATGGGAAGGTCAGGAAAGGTGCATGACATGCACATCTTTAAGAACTCTGATCTCTTCAGAAAGCTGCAAGAAGGAACTTTCTTCCCAGACCAAAAAATTACCATTGATGATGTTGAAATGCCAACAGTTATCCTTGGAGACCCAGCCTACCCCTTGCTCCCGTGGATCATGAAGCCTTATGCAGGCACCCTGGACAGCAGTAAGGAATAATTCAACCATAGGCTGGCACAGTTTACTCACTAGGTTAGACCTCAGCGAAAGCAATATTCCTATTGTTGTAGAATACAGCAAGCAAGAACATAATATCTGTGAAAGTAAGGGGGAAAAGTTTCTGTTGGGGTCGGGGGTTGAGGTAGATCGCCTGGCTGCCAGTTATGAGCAGCCTGACACCAAGGCAATAAAAAGAGCACATCAAGGGGCACTGCATCTCCAAGAGGTTTTGAAAACCAGTTTCATGAATGATCCAACCGTGATGTGACAGTTCTGTGTGGTCCTCACCAACTTGCCCCCTTTTTTGCATGAACTGCCTTGTAAACTAAACCCCCAGCAACCACAATGTGCACAGTGGATAAAAAGCCTCTTGTACTCAATTCATTCATTTTTATTATGCCAACAAACACTGAACAGAGACAGCAATGAATAGCAATGATAACCAGATAAGGGCCAGATAACACAGGGAGGGAGGGGCAAGGAAACATAACATCACAATTGCACTGTCTAGCAGTCAGAGCTGTGGGAAAGAGAGCTTTCTGCTCCATGAACCATGTGCTGGAGTTGAATTCAAGGGGTGACAGGAATTTCTCCCATTCTCCTCTCCCCCCGTCCCTTCATTCTGGTAGAAGAGGATATGGAACTCAGTGAGAAGGGCAGCTGGTTCATCATTGGGTGGATTCTAAGGTCTAGCTGACTTTCCTGCACCTCAACCAGACACCTCAACATGTCTGTTTGCTCCCCCATGAGCTGCAACATCTCCTCTTGTGTGTTACGCTCTTATTCCCTGCTTGCTTTCCTGTCCTATTGGTCGGTGCGCATGCTCTCTGAGAGTATGAGCCTCCATGCATTCAGCTGCGCCCTGTCAGCCACAGAGGAACGCATCAAATCACAGAACATGTATTCCCTTGTCTGCTTTTTTCACCTTCTAATCTGGGACAGCCTTTGTGCTGGAGTGGAGGAAGCACCCAGAGAAAATGTTGCAGCTGCAAGGAAATGCATACCTTGAAAACAAAAGGTTAACTGTTGTAGTGAATGAAACAATTCACAGTGGTAAATGCATTCCCTGAGATACTTGGCCAAATTTTGTGTTTTAAAGGAAGAGCCTGCCAGTAAGGTTAAAAACATGGCAGACAGCTGGACAGCAGATTTCGGTTTGAAGGCAGGTATCGTAAACACATATGAAAGCGTAGGTGGTGTGAGGGGCCCTCCAGGAACATTTTTTAGTGTGGAAACTCTTGGCACATAAACAGGATTTTCCGGGGAGCACCCTTTGCGTGGCTTCACTGGCAGCCAATGCATCCCAATTGTTTACTTCAAATTAAACATTAACAACAAATGCATGTAATAACACTACAGGGGTTAAAAGTGTGCACTCACCATAGGTACCTTCCCTGCAATCACAGTCCCGCACTAGTGGGTCCTAGGAGAGGATTGGCTCCAGAGTTAGGAAAAGGTTCTGGCTGTTGGAGAGAATGGATCCTCCGCTTGCCTGCTACACATTCTCCTCCTCCTCCTCTTTCTCATCAACAGTGTCCTCCTTGTTGTTGCCTGTGGCTGCCTGGGTCCCCTGGGAGGTATCCATGGGTGGTGTTGGGGTACTGGTGGGGTCCCCACCTAGAATCATATGCAGCTGCTCATAAAAGTGGCATGTCTGTGGCTCAGCACCAGAGCGACTATTCACTTCCCTTGTCTTCTGGTACGCTTGCCTGAGGAAGTTTATTTTCACACAGCACTGCTGTGTGTCCCTGGTGTAGCCTTTTCCCCCCATGCCCTGTGTGATTTTGGCATAGATGTCAGCTTTTCGTCTGCTGGTTTGTAGCACTGCCTGCACAGACTCTTCTCTTCACACAGCAGTCAGATCCAGGGTCTCCTATATGGTCAACGCTGGAGCGCGTTTGCATACCTGGGCAGCCATGGTCAGCTGTGGTGGTGAGCTCTCCATGCTGATCAAACAGGAAATGAAATTCAAAAGTTCCCAGGGCTTTTCTTGTTTACCTGGCTGAAGTGCAGTAGAGCTGAAAGTGCTGTCCAGAGCAGACACAATGGAGCATTCTGGGACACCTCCCAGAGGCCAAACAAGTTGAAATACACTGTGCTGTGTCTACACTACCCCTAATTTGACCCAGGAAGGTCGAACCTAGTGCTGTTACTCTTGTTGAGGTGGAGTACAGGCATCGATTTTAAAAACCCTTTAGGTTGGCGGGAAGGGCTCTGTGGCGTAGACATGCACATTATAAATTTGATCTAATGCTGGGAATGTTGATCTAACGACGTAGTGTAGAGAAGCCTTTTGTATCTTATCTCTCTTCCACCCACCACAGCATGGGAGCACTATTCATGATTTTTCTGTCAGTAGGTTGATTCTTTTCTTTTCCGTGAATGCTTCCCTCCTAGCTTTGTTCACAAGCTTCAGGCAAAGCAGAGAGGAAAGGGATCATATGAGAGGAGATCAGACAGCACAAGATCAGCATTAGCAAAGTTCACCAGCATGCTGGGACATGGTCAGGAAAATGCCTTAAAACAGGATGTCCCATGAAATGCAGTACTCTTGAAGAATGTGACAGCATTTAGAACCCTGAAGGGTTGTAACATCTATAGTTGCTTTTTGTATCCACTATTTGCACTGGTTTTGACTATAAGAGCGTAAGGATTGAAAGGGAGTTGACAGTTCAGGTAGTTTTCTAAAAAATGGCCATTAAAAGTACCATTATCTTAAAATTTCTTAGTTTTGTTTTTAGGTACTTGAAAGCTTCTTTTCTTTACAGAGGCACCTTGTCAGTTTTGGAGATACCTGTAAATAAGTGCTGTGTTGCAAGTCATCTTCTTAGTTCATCTTTCAATTGATTTTTAAGAGCATTATTTGTTTAGTCAAACATATATTTTGCTTCTGTAAATGTATTATTTGCCTGATAAATCCTATTGGTTTATTTGGATCCTTTACAAGCCTGTAAGGTAAACACAGATTTTGGCATGTGTTGTGGTTTAGAAAACATGTATTATTTACCCATCAGAAAGTAATGGGGCCATTATGGTCCCTCTTCTAAATCCTTCTCAATTATTATTATTATTGACCAATAGACAGTAACAACTCTTGGGAGCTGTTGTGGTCTATTCATATTCATTTGGTAGTCATGCATGTGCATAAAGTCTCATTGCTGAAAATATTTTTTTAATATTTGGCTGAAAAAAATGTTTTAAGCTATGTTTGTAAATGAAATTGCTTGGTCAGTTTTAATTTCTCTCTTCCTCTCCACCCGAAAGAGTTTTATCCCAGTGACTTTTTAAAGGCGTTTGTAATTTAACACACTGTCTAACCTTTTAGAGAATAAAAAAAAAATGTTTTTACAGTGAGATTTGGATGCCAGATTTCAGACTAAAAGCAAATTTTTACAGCTGAATTATAAAACAGGAGGTCATAATGGGAAATGCTGACACATCCATAACTTTAGTGGTGTAAGTAGTTTTGCAATTACAACACTTTTGTATTTCAGAATTAGATGTTTATATAATTTTAGTCAAATAACTTTTTAAAAACCAAAAAAACTTTCACATAACATCTGAGTCAGTCTAGTTTAGGCTAAAAAGGTGTTGTCACCAGTGATATTAACACTTGGTACCAGCAACAAAATTTCCCACAACCACGAGCAAAAAAAAAAAAAAAGCACATAGACATTGTTATTACCAGTGGTGGAAGTGCACCAAATCTGAACAATATACATTGTATCCTTCCATTTTGTGCTCTATCATTGTGAACAGGAACATGTAAAGATTACAGCTGCTATGATGCACCAGGTCCTTCCAGATCCATGCCTCAATGCTTTGACCTGCGCTGTAGTGACTGCTCTTTGTGATAGGTGAAAATTCATGCCTGTTTATAGGACCAGCAGAAGATCCGATGAAGTCTCACTGAAGGCCTCAAAATACAGTTTAAATTGTGACATAAGAGGAATATAGCCCTTGTTCTGGCTTGTGGCAAAGAGGTGAATTTCACTCTATACAAGATCTGTGGATGGCACCTCCCAAAACTGCTCAGACAGTCACAGACTCATAGGGCCCAATCCTACATACAACCAGTAATGCACATGTGATTTGACGCTGAGTTAGCAAGTCTAGCAGTTAGACATAAAATCTGTGATTAAGCCAGTGCCGTACAAGGGTTCAAAGTTTAAAACCAGATGCTGTGGTCTCCTTAAAGTTCCTAGAAAATCATTTGATCCAAAATCAACACATTTTATAAGTAGCTATAAGATAAACATAGAAGGGAAGGTTGAATCTTGGGATTGCAAAAGGGCAATGTTAAACTAGTTTTTGGGTAACTTAAACAGTGAATTTTCATCCTATCAAGTGTTTGGGTTTTTTCTGAGGGTTGTCCTCTCTATCCTGAAGTTATTTCACTGGGATTATATCAAATGTGTACACATTAACCTCAGGCTAATTTCAGTTTCCCCCATGATTAAATGTAAGTTTAGGAATAAAAAGAGAATATGATAAAGCAGTCAGTGGTTTTTATTTTTATTTAACATTTACTATCTGATATCAATGAAAGGCCCACTTCCATGGTGCATTGCAGAATCCATTTTTTACTACAGCAATGAACAAAATCCAAAGAATTTAACAGCAAATAACAATAAATCAATCATCTAGTGAGTTTATCAAGCTTGAATAGATTAGTGTTACATTGTCAGATGACCTCACATATGATCTAGTAGTTTTGAAGACGGAGTCTAGCTTGCTCAAGAAGACTTGAAGCATTTTAACCAACCACTTTGCCACCCTGAACCACTAGCTGTCATTCTTTGGGTTCATGTAGGCTCATTAGTCAGTAATTATAGCTCTTTTCTGTGAAATATAGTAATCAGTGTTTGCTAACCTCCATTATGCAAACATAAATCAGTCGAGACAAATGGTAGAGGACATTTATTTGCAGTCTGTTTATTTTAGAAATTCTTCACAGGTAGTCCACAAGAAGGCTTCATTTGCCAAAGCTAAAGCAGTCTATTGCTCTTTTTCTGTAGACTTTGCTTATCATTAATAGAAAGCAGCATGTGTACATCCTGCAAACTCATTTCCTTATTTAAAGTGGGCATCCTTCCGTTACTGAGATAGGCTTCCTCTTTTAATACAGGAGTGAGGACCAAGCCTTTGTAAGCTCTTAAAGGCACATCCCTTCCAAATGACCTTTTGTCCTGTGCTACTAAGTTGCATTGTTTAGTCGAGGACTCTGTGCTCATTATAGTTACATGAGATGTCCTAGGAAAAGAAAAGAAAAAGTTTTTTGGTAATTAAATTTGGAAACATGTCACATTTTCCTATCATAAAGTGTAAATGAAAGCTCTGTAGAATGCCTGGTTCCTTTTTGTATTGTACTGGATAAAATGAGTTCCAAGGAATAATATAATATTTAACAAGTTTCTTGCTGTTGAGTCTCAGAGGATCTCTGCTCTGGCAAAATTAAAAAAAAAACTGCAACATTTTGTCTAAATCTTTTAAAATCTATCATGCAAATACAAAATTTTACTCCTTTATTTTCTCTTGATTTAGAGTTAATGAAAGGCACCCGAACTCAGGCTCCGAGCACCCTCTGCCAGTTATGCAAAATAAGAAACAAAATGCAGTGCAGTCAACATGTACCTGCTATCGAGCAGCAGCAATATATAATCAAATACTATTAGCCTGACAACATCCCTATCTGTATCTTGGTCTCTATAACTCTCTTTGGAGGCCAGGTGACACAAATGGATCCGGTTGTGTATCCATACTGTTCTTTTAGTATCTTTGATTTTTCACTGATTAAAGAGCTGTGTTTAAAGATAATTGTTTTAATCATTTATGTTAAAAACTCCTCTTGCTTGATTAACTTAGCAATACCACAAACAGTTGAATTCACACTTCATTGCTGTGACTGTGGCATTATTGAATGAATCAAACAGGAGAAGGTAGGTGATTATAATGGAAGTAGTTCCTATTTACTGTACCTTAGTAGTCGGCAGTGAAGGAAAAGGAAATACAGAAAAAATTCATGAGGCCTTGACAAAGTCTTGGAGCCAAATTCCACCATTGGATACTTGTGTAAGCTGTAACTGCATAATAGATTAGTTAATTTTTTCTATTTTATCCTGGCACTAGGTAATTCAGAGGGGGATGCTAATCCGTCTCTAAGGTATGTCAGATGAACTCCTTTGTCACAAGATCCAGATTTTTATTTTTATTTTCAATAACCAAGAAAAGTCAGGTACAACAATACTTTTCATTTGGAACTGTAGGCAATTCATAGGTTGTCTTGTTTCGAAATTAATAGTTATATGCTTCCAAGAAACTTGATTATTGGTACTTGAACACTCCAGACCTATTTTCATCAACAGGTATAACGTCTTTCGATCCTTTTCAAGAATTAGCCATCCATGGCAGAAATACTTTGTTTTTAATCTTTTTATTTCCCCTTTATAGTTTATTTTTAAACAATTTGTGAATCTTTTCTTGTTTAAAGGTCCTGGCCTGAAGTGGGGATCTGCTAATGCAGACCTCCTCACTTATGTGGGCTCCATTGACTTAGCTAGGACGGATGAATGGCCTGCACAGGAGATCCTGGTGCAACAGTTTACCCAGTGTGTCTCTTTACCTACTGCAAGTGAACCCAACTTCTCTGGAACTCCCCACGTGCATAAGTTATTGCAGGTTCAGAAACTTAGTTGCAAAAAGTATTTGATTGTGAAACAGAGGTGTTGTTGTATGGTATACAATAACTCATACTACAATACTGTTTATTTAGAACCATACTATTCAGCAGAAAAATATGGCTATTTCTAGCTTGTGAAACCATAAACCCAGTGAGTTCACAGAAGGCCACTTGCAACAGAGCAACAAATTTATCCTTTAAACTTAATGGAAGGGATGATCTTGTGGTGAAGGCCCTGGACTGAGACTCCAGAGATCTGGGTTCAGTTCCTAGCTCTGCCCCAGGCTTCCTATGTGATGTGATTTTTAATTATTTATTGATATTGAGATAACACCTAGCGGCCTCAACCAGGTTGGAGCTCCATTGTCCTAGGCATTGTACGTGTATATAATAGACAATCTCTGCCCCAAAGAACTTACAATCTTGGGCAAGCCACTTAATTTGTCATGCCTCAGTTCTCCATCTGTAGAAGGGATATGATGATACTTCCTTTCTCTCACCTTTTGTCTCTCTTGGCTATTGGCTTAGCTGTGTAGATTGTAAGCATAGCTCTTTCTGTATTTAGAGTATTCCACCATAGAGTGAGGCTCTGATTTTGACTGGAGCCTTCAGGCACTACAGTAATACAAATGATAAGCAATAATCAATTACCTCAAGGCTTCAGTTCTTGTATATATGATCTGGGGCCAATTTATGGCTTGACCAGAGAAAAAACATCAATAAAATAATCTCCAAATAGACTGATATCTTATAAACTGTCTTATATTGTTTCTCCAAGAAAATGTGTCTGTCCAACTAAAATACAATTATAAATGAATGACTCGATGGAAAATTAAAACTTGTCATTTATTCTGAGTTTCAGATTGTTTGGCTCAGGATACATTGCAGAACAGGTCTTTGCATGACTTTGAATTTGAGTGATTCCTGAGAATCTTTAGCCTTCAGTTCATTAAATCCGCAGTGTGTCTCTTGTAAAAGCAACTTGTCATATTTACTGTTCTGTAGGTACCTACACTGTGGCTGGGAAAGTGATACCAGCTGTCTGAGAGAGAGGGGGGGAAAAAAAAGTGGCAGTTACAGCCCGGTGACTGTTAGCGACATTTAGAAACAAAAGGCATTAACCTCAGATCTCTTGGGCAGATGTAGCAGAAGCAATGGAGGAGCCACATGTCCATGCACACCAAAGTGTCTCTGGGACAGATCAGATGGTTACTCTTTTACCTTCGTTAGCAACTGATAGCTAAATCTTTAAGGGACAGCTTTAATTTATGCTGTCGATTTGACTATGCACCTTTTAGCAACACAGCTCTGCCGCTACAGCTGTGCCATTAAAGGCATGCCGCTTAAAAGATTGCAGTGTAGCCGCTGTTTGTCGGCAGGAGAGAGCTCTCCTGCCAACAAAAATCTTCCACCCCCAACGACTGGCAGTAGTTTTGTCATCAGGATTGCTCTCCTGCAGACAAAGCACTAGTCACACTGGTGCTTTTTGTCAGCAAAACTTTTGTCATTCCGGGTGGGGGAGTAATTTTTTCACACCTCTGAACGACAAAAGTTTTGTCGTTCAGGTTCCTGTGTAGACAAAGCCTTACTGTAAATTGATCTGACAGATTTCTTCAGTTTTGTTTAAAACCAAGTAATATGTGTATCATGGATAACAATGTATACATTTTGTACACAAAAATATAAATGTTAGCTGTGTTATTATCTATTATTTTTAATACAGTGGCGTTCCAGTTCTGTTTAGGACCCATCGTGCAAGTCAGTGTAGAATACATAGTAAGAGAGATTTTGTCTCCTAAAAAGAAATGATGATTAAAGGATGGAAGAAAGGAAATACTGTCTCCATGTTACAGATGGAGAACTGAGTTAGAGATTTAGGTGAAATCCTGCATCTACTGAAGTCAGTGGAATTTTTGCCTCTGCGTTCAGAGGGGCCCAGATATCTCCCGAAATGAATTGTCCAATGTCACACAGGAAGTCAGTGGCAGAGCTGGGAACTGAACTTAGTTCCTTGAGTCCCAGCCCCAGTTTAATGTATGAATTCTTTAAAAACTCCCCGAGCTGAACACATTAAGAACGTTCAGTATACCTGTTGCACCTCCAGTGCAGGTTTGAAGATTTGAAAGTTCAGTATATCAGGTTTCTGTATCATGTGCAAATACATCATACTTGCATAGGTGATAGTCTGAAGTAAGTTATTCACAGAAGTTGCTCTTACTGCCCAGCCATAAAGAATGACCATCTGCTGCTTGCTCAAGTTCCAAAGACACATTGTGACCTAGCTTTATAAAGTGGGGGTGAAATTCTGACCCTGTTGAAGTCAGTGAATGAGTTTGTGCTATTAACTGCAGTGGGGGTGTGTCTTTATGAAGTGTGAGTTGGTGTTTGTTCAGGGGTTAAAATTAAGGTACTGACAGTAAAGGAGGGTGATTTCCCCTCCCCCATTCTCTTCTCTCAAAATATGATACTGTTCAGGCACCTGTGTTGTTAGATCTTGCTTGCTTTGTGTGTGTGTGTGTGTGTGTGTGTGCACGCGTATGCGTGCAAAAGCCAACTGATTAATGACCTTAACACTTTTGGAATGCTCTGCTCTAGTAGAGATGGTCGGGGGGGAAGGAGGAAAAGGAGGAGGGCAAGAAATTTTGACTGCTTGGGTGTTCAGTCCCCTAAGCAAATGCATAAGAGGACACATTCCAGAAGAACCTGTATGTCTACAACTATTATTAGAAAAATAAGAATATTTATATTTTTAATTAAACAAGTTGCATTGGTTTTCTTCTGCAGCTGTATATGAATATTTACTGAAGGTTATAAAAGGTTTTTCATTTCTTTTTTTGTAATATGAAGAAAGAAAAAGACAGATTACCTGCAAATTATATGAATAAAGACCATCTGATCTGCCTTCATGTGTTGTCTACTCTTGGGCAATTTGTGCAGTATGGTATAAACTGGGTGCATGAATTTATGTAGTATTTGGATCTGCTGTTTTGTACATGCATGAAAGTAATATTAAGGCACTAATGCTGCAGACACTAGTGTATGTATTTAGCCATAGCTCCACTGTGTGCATAGTTCCATTGGCTTCAATGAAGCTGTTCATGAGCTTAAAGATAAGCATACAGCTAAGTATTTGCAGCATTGGAGTCAACTGGGCTTGTATAGTGAAGGCTATATCAGCACTTATAGAATAAACCTCCATTTTTAGCAGCTTACATATGCAGTCACAAAACATGTTGCTTGCTATTTTTAGTATATTTTATATTTTTAACAAATCAGAAAACATAAGAATCTTTTTTGTTTCTAATTTAGAGCAGTTTTTTGAAATGTTTTTAAAATTAGGTTTGTGGATCTAATTTAGTCGTGGTATAAACTTCTTTGACATTAATGGCGTTCCGTGTATGTGTCTAAGACCAGGAAATGCACAGTTGTATTCCGGCTGCTGGTTTTAAGAGCAATCTACTTATTCTTCCAACTCATGTGGTGGCATAGTCAATCATGCAGACTATTACAGCTGTGCTCATTAGGCTGAAAGAAAATAAAATGATGCCCAAGATGGCACCTTTAGCTTAAGTTTTTGTGCTGTTTTAATAGCAGATAGGTGATGGATTTTTCTCAGCATAGTTGCTCTGTGCTATTATTTTAAAGGACCATTAGGTTACCTTGAGACTGGCTTAATTAAAGGTCCTGATTTCTGTCACCCATGTACAGTACCAGGTTTGAATTTGAGCATGGTTACAAAAATGAGTTTTCCTTCTTCTTTTTCTAAAAAAAGCCTTAAGAATCATTATGAACTATTAGCTTGATGATCTGGGATATAAGGATACAATCTGCCAACTGGGCTCATAGAAACCAATTTTTTTAAAAAAAATTGGTACATTAAGAGAGGAATGGATAAGTTAGCAAGTAGCTTGCACTGACCTTGGAAATTACAATCATTCTGCTACCCATCGGTGCATATTATAATAGTGTACTTAATCATGTGGGATGGGGAAAGGGGTTAAAGGAATACCTATCTGACCTGTTAGATAAATTATCTATCTATTGAAAAAATCTGGCCTAACATACTCCTTTTTTTCTTTTTAAGCTAGCAAAGAAAATTCACAGAGAAAAAAAATTATAAACAAGAATTATAAAGTTTTAGTAAAAATAGTAAAATAAAGCTAAATCAAAATATTAAGACTATCCATTTTAATCACGTGCTGCATTGTCACGTTAAAATGGTAAAAAGAAATGCAAATTAACAAAATCTTCTTTTATATTTTAACCTCTGTGAAAATTTTAGGAAAGAAAATATTTTCACTTGCAAGTAAGAATCCATGTCACCATATATTTGTGTAGATTTTTGTAAAAATCCCAAAACACCAGCACACCCTACCAAGCATACCTGACACATTTTAAAATTGCACAGTGGTGTAATTATTCTTGGTTTTTTTATATATATGACAGGTCAAGATGAATTTTTTAAAGTAAGAGCATGTTACATTTAAGATATATTTTGTTTGCCAAATCACCGAAAATAAAGTGTACCCTTTAAAAGAAAAGAGTAAATGTTGCTCGTTAAAAAGTAATGAAAAATAAGGTTAATGTGAGATAAATCTAACTTTAAATAACGTTAATACTATAGCATAAACAAATAAACAAAACTTCAAGGTAATTCAAAATTAATTCAGTATTTATTCATTACATCTTTAAGTTGGGCTAAATCTTGCAAGCCTCACTCAGGATTGACATCAGTGAGACTTTTACCTAACCCAGGACTACACAGTTCAGCTTATTAAGAAAATGAAATTCTCCTACATGTGAATTTTTCTCACCTAAGCAATGATATTAAATGATATTACAATACAAAATTATTAGTTCCTAAATTTTTTTGAAATTTCCCATTTTCAGTGTATGCAGAAATTTTTTTGTACAGGTGTCTCAAATTGGAGTTCTTTGGATAGGAGTTTGGTTTTTTACACTGGTAATCATAATGAGTCCATGTAGCAACATTAGATTTGTGATGTACTTGCAGAGAGACCATTACAAACCATTATAAACTTAGCAATCAAGGATGGTAAAGTTGCAAAATATTATTTTTAAGTGGTTAGTCTATGTTTTAGATTTGTATCATGAACCATTGAGTATCTTTGTTTTTCTCTTATGATTTATTTTACACTCACCTCTTGTAATGTCAGGTTTCTCATCCCCTCATACTTGCCATCAGCATGGGCTAGTATTTAAAGCACTATGAGTCAGAGGACCTGGGCTTGTGTTTCCATCTCTTGCAACTGATTTTCTGGGTAACTTTGTGCAAGTCATTAACAGTATTTTTTTTAAAAAAAATCTATGCCTCAATTTCCCCATGTCAAATGGGAATAATACTTTGTTTTTGAAAGGTTTTTTTGAGATCCTCCAGTATAAAGGGCTGATAGTAAGTTAAAATACAAGTATTGTTGATTTTTACCTACCGCCTGTGGTACACAGGAAGACTTTTGTACCCTTTTCCTGTTTACCTTCATGACAGATTGGTGCTCTTGTGGTGTGAACATGAAGGATGTAAAAGCATGACTTTCAGATTCCAAGTTGAGTTTGCAAGGGTGGTATTTTTTAAAAAAAGGGTCCATGTTTCGACATTTTAAACTGAAATAATTTGAAGTGGAGGTTACAATGGAAATAAATATGATGTCCTAAGATGGCACCTTTTGCTTAGGTTTTTGTTCACTTTCAATAGGAGATTAAAGATTTTTCACTGTGGAGTTGCTTTGTGCCATTATTTTAACAGGACTGAAGTTGAAGAGGGACCTGCATTCTGGTCTTCAGAGTGGTAGTTAAAAATAGACTTGAAAATAGCAACAAGCTGGGACTGCTACTTCTCTAATCGCCTTTTCAAATAGTTTAAAGCAAATAATTCATCAAATAAAGAGCACTAAAAGAAGAAATCTGCCAATTTGTAGAATTTGACTCCTCCTAATCAGAACAAGGCAACAGGATGTTGAGTTCCTGCTCTGCACCTGATTAAAGCCAAATGCACTAGAAACAGCTGGGAATAAGAGGAAGTGCCAAGCTCTTCTCAGTTGGGGGTAGCCCAGTGAAAGAATGTTTTTTTTTAAAAAAAAAATCCCCTCTACCTTTGTTGTTTTGTTTTCCTGACTCTTTGACAGATAAGCACTTATTTCCTCTGGTATTTTGAACCCACTAGAAGCCACGTGTAATGTGCAGAAGCTAAGAAGAAGCTAGATGTGTATATATTCTAGAAAAAATCATTTTTGTCACATTTTAGGACATTCCTGGTCAGCGTAGTTTAGCTAGATTGCTAACTTTACACACGGTGATCACGCAGGTGCCAAATTCTCAGAGTTCTGCCCACCCACCGTTAACAGATCAAAAACTGTACAAGAATAGAAAGCAGTCTGAGATGTATTTTCCATCTGGATCTGTGTGGGAGTTTTCACTGCTGTACCCTACCCCAATTCCTTGAATTGAATTAGAGAAATGTAAGGGTGGAAGGGACTTAAAGAAATTATGTAAACTTGTATCTGTTATTTTTTTTTACAAGTGGAAATGCATCCAAATTCTAAACCTTCGTTAGTGTTTTATCTGTGGGTCTAGAAACTCTACACACATAACTCTTAAAGTTAAAAATGTATGTGAATGCCCTAAAATAAAAGTACAGTATATGATCATTCTTTTCATGAACTGGTTCCAAAATGTGTTTTAAGAATCACATTGAACAAAATCAAGCAAAAATGTATCTTGCAGAATATAGTGTACCTATAGTAATAGTTTGTTTTGCTGTTTAAAATGTGTTCATTATCATGGCATCAAAGTTCTCTTAAGACCTAAAACAAAACCATATTAGGAAGTGACTTCTAATGTGACTATTCTCGTGATGCTGGCTCTCAGCACTGGTAGCATAATGCTCTTTTGTACATGTACAGCTTTCTCCGTGCTCTTAGTGTTAACACAAGCTGTTATTGCATGTCCTCTGCCTTTCATGACTCTGATCCAAAGACGGTTGAAGCCAGTAGAAATACTCTGTTGACTTCAGTGAGCTTTGGATCAGGCCCCGTGATTGTAGTACTCAGTATTGTTACTACACAGCTCAGCTCTCTCTCTCTCTATGAACTTTGCTGGAAGAGCAAATTAAATAGTCTTTCTGTGGTGTTTCTGAAAAGGAGGCAATGAGTTCCATCCTCAGGCAAGCTTTGTTTTTAAATGGAAACTTCTCTTTTAATTTCCCCTCAACCCTTTTTCTTGCAATAGAGACCAGCGGGACTGAGCCATCTAAATGCTGTTCTCTCTTCACTCTCAGCTGAACCTGTACAAAATGACCCATCCCTATCTCCTCATTGCAGGGTGCATCCCCTTTTCTTTTCTATCTATAGCCTAATTGTCACTGTTATTTCTGTGATCTTCCTTGTTCCAAGAAACTGTGCTTTCACGAGCCTCATTGTTACCAGTGCACCAGCCATAATAGTTTTGGGAGCACTACTAATTTACTTTAGCACCATGAGAAGCAGGGTGGATTTGATTTAAATCAAATTGATTTAAATCATAGTTTAAATCACATCAGGAAGACTTGATTTAATCATGGATTTCTACCTAAAAGTGCATTTTTGTTGGTTGTTATAACCTTAATAAATATTCTTCACAACTCGGAGATAGATGTAGGTTTCATTTTTAGAAGGTACACACTATACATTTTTAAAGTGATTTATTTTGAAAACTTTTCAGATGAGTTTTACAGCTTTAGCAGAAAATGAATGATTTTTTGGTTATTTCATTTACCAAAGGTAATTGAAGCAGATATTTATGAAATCATTGGAAGTGAACTATCTCCAATTCAACAGGTTAATCATTAATATTTGGAGGATTTTCTTGCCAGACTGTATTAGGAGGAGAATATCATCAGACAGACATTTAAATTGCTTTATTAAATTAAAACAACATTATGTATTCTAGATTTTTTTCTCCAACAGCTAACATATACTATTTTAACAAAACAAGCATATGAATTTTTGAATTTAGTTAAACATTCAAGGTTTTTTTTTAATCGGGTTCATTTGTATTTAAATTGTTTTTAACTAAAATAGTTAAATGAAATATTTTAAAAAGCCCAAAAATTAAATCAACTGACAGCCAGTTCAACATGAGAAACTTAAAATATTGGCTTCTGCAGCTAATTCAGTTGTCTTCACCTTCATTTTCCTGTTTGTTCACAATCTGGAAAGGAAAAAACAAGCTTTTCTGCTTTTTCAGGTCCCAAATGATTTCTCAATTTGGAATGAATTAGTCCAAAGGAAGAAAATATTCTTTCTACACCATCAGAAGAAGCTACTGCTGTTAAAAGTGAGATGATCACTTCAGCAGTCTCTGAATTCAAGTGCTTAAGTGACTTCCAGTTCACTGGTGTGACTTTCTTTAAAACATCATCAGCAAACATATTTCTTGAATGGTTCACCCTTAGCTCTGAAGTTTATTATAGTTGGCATTATGGAGGGATGATGGCTGGATGTCCATGTCATAGCCAACTCCTCTTCTTCAGGAGTTAAGGTTTGACCCTGGTACTGGGAACTGAGAATATTTGCAAAAATATGATCTGGAGATAGTGCTTGTCCTGTTCGTTTTTTAATGCTTGTAATTTAACTCTGTCATTGCATCTCTCTCTTTTTAAGATCTCATTCAGTTCCTTCCAAATTTCAACAGCTTCATCAATAAATATTTCCCTGCATTTTGTTCAAGGCTACAGAAATAGGCTTCAGGGTAGTCCGCATGTGTTCAACGTTTCTCTTAAGCCCAGTGTTAAGAACTTTGGCTGTGAAAGTGCCATCTATTTTTTCACAATGTTGTTCACAAACTGTCATCAGATTAGGCCAGTTCTTGATATAGTGCTCAAAACAGTCCACTGCACATCTTGTGGGAGAGTAAGCTTGGTTCCTCCCACTTTTTTCAGAGAAGCTGCTGCAAAGTGGTTGTTACAGAAGTAGTTTGCAATTTCAACAGCATTAGCCTTTATTTCTTGAATACTGAAGTCTTTAGCTAGGAGATGCATCAAACGAGTACTGCAACCATATGTTATTAGCTTGGGACTCTCTTATAAATAATTTCTTCTAATCTTGGATATATTTGCAGCATTGTTGGTGACCAAGCTGCATATTAGACTTTTGAAAAAAATTTTCACGGTTTATTATAGTTTGTACTGCTACTTCTAGTAAGTATTCTGCTGTGTGTGCCTTTCCTGATGTATTAATTGTTTCTGTAAGGAAAACATTCCCTTCTGTTGTCACACATGCGCATACAACAGGATCATTGTGACCATTGCTTCACCAATCAAGACAATTTCAACCACTAGACACTTTGCACATTGCTCAATCTCTTTCATACACTTTATCTAGCAATTTGCCTGTGACATCTGCTCTGTTGAGTGGATTGTATCCCGGTCTTAATGACTGAACCATATTAATGAAGTGTGGGTTCTCAATTATAGGGAAAGGAGAGTTTGTTGCATAAATAAACCAGGCAATTTTTTCATCAATTACCTCTTTTTGTACTCTGCTTGTTCTTATCTGTGGTTGTTTCTGGATGATCATTTTTTTTTCTTTTTGCTACAGGTGATATACTGTGGCTATGTGACATACATGATGTGACTGAAACACTATCAGTGGCAGATAGCTCTGAAACTGTAGAAAATGATGGTGATCTTGAAGGTGGATAGTCTTCAGAATCCTGTATGTTGAGGATGGATTCTCCTAAGCAAAAAAAGCCAATGCAGCTATATAATTATTATTACCATACTGCTCATTTAGTATTACTCATCGCATTCACTGACACTCAGTGCTACTTTAAAGGTGAAATTATAAAAGGAAGATCTGCCTATATAAGTTGTTTATTTTTTATCACAACTGCATCTAAAATGATAGTACCAAAGAGTAACAACTACATTTTTGGTTCCAACATGAGAATTCAAGAATAGTCCAGAAGGAAGACAGGCAGTCCCTAACAAAGAAGTATGAAATAAAAATGTTTACCAACCTGAAGATCCTGCATGTTCAGACATGTTCCTTTTATCATCTTAAGTGCACCTTTGTCCTGAGAAGGAATACTTCTCATAATGTTGTTTCATTTGGGCAACCAGGCCTTGCATTTCTTTGTTGCACTGTTTGCATTTTCCACACATGCCTTTATTACCCACAAGTAAAGGAACTTCATTAAAATATTCCCAAATTGGGTCTCTTTTACAGCCTGTAGCCATGACTGTTTTCCCTTCTAGTAAGAAAATGGTATGGTAGATCTCAAATCAATGAAGGCTACACTCAGAAAGACCTCAAGACTTCTGAAATATGCTGCTCCAACAGTTTTACTTTTGCTTCTACTGCCTGCCCCTCCCTTCTCACATTTGTCTCCAGACAACTTCTCCTTGTCCAGATCTATTCCGCCCCCAACAATTTTCTATTCATTGAACTTTTTGAAACTTTGCACTTTTAGAGAGAGGTAAGGGATAGATACTGTATACACAAATTTGTAGAGGGACAATAGGGTTGAGGTCTGTTATTTCCCACCTCTCTATATTATTTATTTATTTATTTTAAAACATTTTTGCTGTTAACAAGCATGTTATCTCTGGAGACGCAAATCCACAGTTTGAGAACTGAAAAACTAAGTATCTCTGATGGTATCTTCTAGACTGAGCACGGAGTCCCATTGGGTAGATAGAAAGATTAACCTACATAATCTATACAGAAGCCCCTGGAACACCCATAAGACTGGGTCCCTAATCCATGAACTATTGGAACTCATTTACAAAACTTTTCTTAAACATTACATGAATATATTTTCTCATACTATAGAATTAGAATTTATAATCCATATTGCATGATGATTTTTGAGCTGTAATGTATGTTAATTAAAAGAATCAGCGAGGAAGCCGTGTTAGTCTGGAATTGCAAAAGTGACAAAGAGTCCTGTGGCACCTTACAGACTAAGTAAAGTATTAGAGCATAAGCTTTCGTGGGCTAACACCCACTTCGTCCACTGCATGCATCCGACAAAGCAGGTATTAGACCACGAAAGCTTATGTTCTAATACTTTAGTTCAGGGGTCAGCAACCTTTCAGAAGTGGTGTGCCGAGTCTTCATTTATTCACTGTAATTTAAGGTTTCGCATGCCAGTAATACATTTTAATGTTTTAGAAGGTCTCTTTCTATAAGTCTATAATATAGAAGTAAACTATTATTGTATGTAAAGTAAATAAGGTTTTAAAAATGTTTAAGAAGCTTCATTTAAAATTAAATTAAAATGCAGAGCCCCCCGCACTGGTGGCCAGGCCCCAGGCAGTGTGAGTACCACTGAAAATCAGCTCGTGTGCCGCCTTCGGCACCCGTGCCATAGGTTGCCTACCCCTGCTTTAGTTAGTCTTTAAGGTGCCACAGGACTCTTTGTCACTTTTTAATTAAAACTATCTTTAGATAGATTTTCCCCTCAAAAAGTATTTTATCAAAAGAATCTAATTTAAATGTAAAAAAAGCAATTTTGATTTTAAAAAAGTAATTTTTATCCACCCTGATGAGAAGAGAGACAGCCAAAATATTATGGCCTCCAAAAATATGTATTTAAATTTTTAGTCTGTCAACCAAAACAGAATGTCTTTTTAACCAGCAAAGGGGCTTTGACTTGTAGCCGTTGAAAAGCCAAAATAATATATGCCCATGAGAGAAAAGGACACTTGCTCTGCAAGTATGAAATGCCAGCTATTTCTGCTCCTCTTACGGCTCACGATGGGATTCAGGAAAGTTATTCACTTCAGGTTCTGTAGGAAACTTGTAAAGCAGACGTTTCAACTCACATATTTGTTTTGATTTGATCCTGTACTGTTGAAGTCAGTAGGAGTTTTGCTGTTTACTTTTAATGGGAGCAAGATCAGGCCCTTTGTGAGCAATCACCATTACTTTATAGAACAGTCATGCTTCTGTGATTAGCAAGTGTCATTCTGTCACTATGGCTATTAGCACCTGTTAGACAGCAACAATGTTACACTTTCCTCCTTTTCTACTATATAGTCTAGGATGTTTTTTGATTGGTAATGTATTTGCTTAGCATAACACTGGAAAACATTTATAAATTGTTGTTCATTGTCTATACAACAATGTGACAAGTTTGTTAGATTAAGTTAAAATAGCAGAGCAATAAACTCCCCCTTACTGCTTAATGTGTTTTTCCTGTCTCTTTGTGCCAGAAAAGGTGTTTGAAAATATCAAAAGATGCACTAATTTTCTCTGACTTAATGGAACTTGCTTGCTGCAATTTGAAGCACACAGTGATTATGTATTCTGAGATGTGTCTGTATTTAAAGCCAAGAGCAGATGGTTGGTATTGAGACAACTTGTGGAAACTCATACGTCAAGTATGCTCATTTGTATTTTATTGCTGCAAAACAGAAAAAAAATGTTCTAAATATCAGAAAGTTCATTGCTTTTTTCATTTGAATGGAAATATCTTGGTACTTTTGAATAAGCATGTTATAGTTTTCCATTAACTGACTCAGCTTAGATGGTTCTGAAAGTATGCAGTGTTGTTGTAGCCTTGTTTGGTCCCAGCATATTAGAGAGACAAGGTGGGTGAGATATCTTTTATTGGACCACCTTCTGTTAATGAGAGAGAGAGACTAAAGAAGAGCTCTGTGGAGCTCAAAAGTTTGTCTCTATCACCAACAGAAATTGGTCCCACCTTGTTTTTATGATTCTGAAAGACATTTTTGCTGTGTATAATGCATATTGTAAATTGAATAAAGTCACTGTGTAGCTGCTACTAGTTAAATGTTTTCATTAAAAATATTTTCTTATTTGGCTTAGAAGATGGAGGCTTTGAGGGAGAACTCTTTATCAGCTTTGATTTCAGAAAAAAAACATTTTAATAAATACAATACATTGTTATTATTTGTAACACCTATAATTTGTAAGTTTTTTAATTGTTTTAAAAAAAGGGTAAAAAGGTCAGAATACCTAGTTGTTGCTATTGCTCCATAGAATTTTTTTTTAAATGCCATTGTTTTTAGGAGATCAGGATCAGGCCTTTCATGTGCACACACAATATCTATAGAAGTGACAAACTTTCATTCATCTTCGGCGCATGCTTCAAACATTTCATCTTGTATAGTGATATTCTTTTATTTCATTTGCATTCTCCAGGTCTGCCTATGCCAGAGATACAAATCCCCTAAAAGAGGACCAATACAAGAAGAAAGCAAAACTCTTGTGGTTTTGGTCCTTCTGTACAAGCTGGTCCCAAAAGCATTTATTACTTGTTTTCCTTTCCGCAGCAAGCAGAGGCTAACTCTTTTGGCTAACTTGCTGGCTAGAGCTGGAGACTGATTTTCTTATTTATACTGGAATCTATCTGGAGTGCTGTCAGTGAAGTCAACAGTGGTTCATGGAAATAAAATGAGTGTAGTGAAAGGCCAATCAGATCCTTCTTATTTGGAAATATTCCCCAAACCTTTTTTTCTTATAAGGATTTAGTTAGTTTTCTATTAAGTGTTTTTGTGATCAAGATGATTATTTTTTCAATTGATATTTGCTTGAGTACTCCACAGAGAAGGTTCCCCATGATAGCAGTGTATCCAGACTCCTCTTATTGTCAGAAACTGCTCTGTTATGGGATTATGGCTGTCCCGGTCGAACAGACCTGGAACAGCACAGTTCTCATCTCTATGAAGTAGGCTCAAAAGCACACTTGCAATATTTTGTAGTTCCAAAGGCACATGTGTGATTTAAAGAATTCAGACTCTGTCTTCTGAGTGCATTTTTTCTGGATGCAGACCTTTCATTACGTTCTCCATGATCTATGTGCTGTGAAGCTGAGGGATACTTATCTGCTCCATTTGCACAGCCCCCAAGAAATTTATTCCGTTTTTCATTTTGGATTGCAGTAGTACTAATTGTTCAAGAGCCTACCGTTCCATACAGCTGCTGCCATAGTTACAGCCTGAGTGTACCTTCATGGAGGCTGATTAATTTGACCAGTGCTCTGCAGAGCAAGAAGCTTTTCATCTGCCTTTACACAGATGGTTGATTAGTGCCAGTGGAGTCAGAGAGGAAGGTTACTGTGGTGGTGAAGAAAGCACCATCATTTCTGGTGTTGCAGTGCTAGTCAAGTTTGTCTTTTTGGGAGCCTCCAAAAGGGCTTGGCTCAGTATCTCAAGGAATTATTAAGTACATAATATTAAGGAAGCTTGCACTGCCTCTGGTCATGAGCCTTTTTACTTTCTGCTAGTCACCATTCCACAAAAGTGGTCACTACCTCTTGGGCTTCTCATCTGCAGCCGTGTAAGGTGGTGCTTCTAAGTTGCATTTACCCAGGTCTTGGGTCTGATTCCAGGGATGAACGAGGGGCTTGTGCAAAACTTGTCTTTTGATATTTTACAGTTACCATGTTGGAACAATAAATTCTGTAAATCAGATCTGTATGTAAATTTAAACATGTTTTCCAGCATGCCAACCAATGTAAACACCCACAAGAAAACACATTTTCCAGCAAGCCAATCATTCTCCAAAGAAACCACATTATTATTTTTTAATGAAACAAACAAACAAGAATTAAAGACAAAAAGTTGAATAATCCTGGGGAATCTTCAGCTGTCTGGTTATAGCTTCTTTGGGCCATCAGAACAACACTAGTTCTCTTAAGGAGGTTTCAGAAAATTTGGAGTACATATTGTGTGGCCTAAATGAACTGGAATTTTCATAGGGCATTGAAATTGTTTCCTCACTATCTAATTCTTCTCAGTACTAAGTGATGACGCATTTTATGAATTATTTAGCTTTGTGTGTGTGTATGTATATCTTTCACAACTGTCAAGCTCTACTTTCTCTCCTTACCTGGCTGGAATCTTTGTCAGAGCATCTTGCCTGATTGTAGCTTCTGATTCAACCAACAAAGAATTTAAGGATGGAAATAAAATTAATCACAATCTGCATAGTTTTGTGGTTTTATAGGTATTGTCTAATGAATTTAATATCCTTTTTTGACCAGATTATGAATTTGGGTCATAAAAGTGTTGATGAAATATATAATACTTCAGCTTCTCTAAGGCATTTAACTTAGTACTCAGTGCATGACATCCTACTTCCAAAAAAAATTAGTACTATTCAAAATAAACATGGCACCTATTAAAAGGACTAAAAGCTGACTAATTAAGATCTCAAAATGTAGTTGTTAATGGAGAATCATCAATGAGAACAGATGCTACTAGTGGAGTTCCAGAGGGGTGAGTTCTTGCCCCAGTTTTATCCTATACATTTATCAATGATCTGGAAGAAAGTATAAAATCACTCCTTATAAAGTTTTCAGATGACACACCGATGGAATAGCCATCTGGATCACTTGGTAATCTGAGGCCAGTCAAACAATGTGCATTTTAATAAAGCCAAATGTAAGGACATATATCTAGAAATAACGAATGGAGGCCATTTCTGCAGGATAGAATCATAGATGGAGGACTGTGTCCTGGAAAGAAAGTGTTATGGTAAATAATGAACTGAACACAAGCTCTCAGTTGGATGCTGTGGCCAAAAAAAAAAAAAAAAAAAAAAAAAAAAAAGGATTAACACAATCCTTAGGTGTATAAACGGGAGTATTTTGTAGGAATAAGGGGTAATATTACCTTTGCAAGTAGTATTGGTAACACCATTACTGGGATACAGCATTTGGTACTAGCGTCCATGCTGAAAAATTGCAGAGGGTAAGTAGAAGAGGTACAAGAATGATTTAAGGTCTGGAAAACCTGCTGTGCAGTGAGAGACTTAAGAAGATTAATCTCTTTAGTTTATTGAAGAGGACGTGATGATGATCTAAAAGTACCTACACTGAGAAAAGATATTTGATAAGCGGTAATGCTGAGATCCAGTGCTAAATAATGAGGTTAAATAAATTCAAACTGGAAGAAAGGGGTGAATTTTTAATGTAAGGGTAATTTAAATATTGGAACAACTTTGCATGGGATGTAGAGGTTATTGAGCTTGATACAGAAATCACAAAGTGAAAATGTTGAGGTCTGGGTTATGTGAAATTGTTTCATTTTTATGTATATTATAGAAGAGACAAATAATCCATGGCTCTGTTACTAATAACTTCAACAAATTTACTCTGAATTCAGAGTTTTGTCTTCTTTCCTGGCAATGTCTGAGCAGATTGTGTTTTCCTGATTTATATGTCATTCAAAAGCACTTGAAAAATTTTTCTTTCTCATATGTGAGCTGAAACTGACTCTGTGGACTGAGCATAAGCAGTGCAGTATATGAATTAAATATTTGATATATGTATTGGTTAATTGCAATTTAATCACACGTGAATGTCTCTTCTGTGATTGGATGAGCATAACTCTTGCAATCAAGACAAGGATTTGAAGCCGCCATTAGACTTCAGATCTCTTGGAAAGGTAACCAGAACTAGGAAAATTCAGAATTCAATCAAATCTTTTCTTGTCTGGTCAGCACAAAGCTTGTCCAAGGCATCTTGGGGGCGGGGAGGCGGAGGGGGCTACATTAAGATTTATTGGCTGGGTTTCAATTTTAATTTTGTCTTCTGACATTCACACAGTTAAATGCCTGTGCATTCATGGTTCTAGTTAGATGCTCGTCTCACTCCTTTAATCGATTTTTTACGAGGGGCTTTGTATGAAGTCTTTCCCTCTGCTGGGCCAAGCAAGTGTCCCATCTCATATACAGTACACCATTTCTAGAGTGATTAAAGGAATATATTCGTCAGTAGTGTTTGGAATACAACAAACTATGATGATAACATTTTAGATTAACCAAACTAAAAGAATTTTAAATACTTGTTGAGTTGGGCTAAACTGCCATTGGCCCATTGAAGTCAGTGACAGTGACAGTAAACTCTGACAGTTTACATCAGCTCCCTTATTTGTTTTTCACCTCTAATGCCAATTACATTCTTTCTGTATTTCACTCAGTATTTCATTGACAATTTTTCTTTATGGTCAGTTTTTAGCAAGTTTCACTTTCTGACTCATGCAGTAGCTCAGTGGTAGAACGGTTAGGATGCAAACACTGAAGTGTAATGTTTAAATTAAAAGCCTCTCTTCTTTGGGAAAATTTCTATTGATTGTGTATCATAAAACCAGTTGTTTACAAAACCTAAATTTTGAGTCTAATTAATTTATCAGTATTGTTATTTGTCACTTACATAATGCCCTGATGTTATGTCATGCTATACAAATTCACTCTCTCACACACGAATATAGTGCTTTCAATCTTAAAAGGCAACATACAGACTATAGAACAGAAGAGATGATCTAGCACTCTATTTTTGTTGTTTATAGGGCATTAGAGGTTCTGTTACCTGTATTTCAGAATTTAAAACCCCACATAGGTCACACAGGTTTTTAAATATATTTTTAATAACTCAAGAATTATCAAACCAAACTTACCATACCACCTAACAAACATTATAAAAGAGGCAGATTCCCAGTCCTCATTGTGCACAGTAGAATTAACCAGTTCTGAACTTTGTAGGACAAACTGTTTTTAAGCTATGGTGTTCCCAAAAACATTGGCACATTTTGCAAAATCTTTGTAAAATCCCCCATGCTGTCACTCCTGATGACTTCCTTTCATGCCCCTATTTTCCTCGGAGAAAATCTTTGGCAAGGACTATACTTCTAAACCAATGTTCAATTTTTGTTTGTTTTTGTTTTGGCAAGGGTTGGCAAGAAGGGATATAGACTTAAATCAGTACTATAGCAATAGCTACAACAAGGGAACCAAGCAGATACCTTACTTAGGTTAGATAGAAATTAGGCTTATGACAGAAAGAATATAGTCACTATCTTTTCTAGGGAGACAGAGTGTTACCTCTCCACACTCTTGGTTCCCTTTTTGAGATTACGTTAGAGGAGTTAATGAATGTAGTAAAGGTTGGGGGCAAATACCTGACAGTTCAATGAGACGAAAAAATTGAGAAGAGAATATTTCAGCACCATATTTATCAGGCTGAGACTGTTTGTGAGGACTATAAAGCAGGCATGTTGTTGAATAGATGATCTGAACCAGCGCCTGCTCCAGTCAGCCAGACACTCTTCAGTTAATTCATCACAACCCTAGAGCACTTCAGTTCTGCATACTTAAAAGGTTAAGGTAGTAAATAGTTTATTGTCACTGAGGCCTGTTGCACATTGATCATTGTTGAATTCTCGGTTTAGATGTAAGATCTTTTGAAATATACTCTGAAGGTTTAGTCTGAGAGTAGGACAATTGCCTGAAGGGTTTAAAATTTGAAAGCAGACATTTCTATAGCCAAAATGTAATAGGCTGCCCAGACAGACTAGTGTGAAACAATAGTTATATTTTTGTAGGTACTGTATGAAGCAATATGAACAGTGACTATTTGAGTTGGACGGGTTAAATCATTATGCAGCTTTCCCTTTTATGTCTATCAATTAGCTTTTCTTAGCATTTTATTATCAACTTTTTGCAGTATATGCTGTAATTTTGAGCAGTTGGCTCCTGTCCTTGGCTTTGTGTTGGAAAGTTTTTAGTTTATGAATCAAGAATATAATTAAGCTTCCTCAGTGCGTGCAACTGAAACACTGTAGTTACACACATTTCAGAACAATGTCCTGCTGTTTGTAGTTTAATTCTGTTTCAACAATGCACTTATTTGAAGTATATAGGTTTTTCTTATTTTTTTCATAGAAGCACCGAATGCAGCATTTTTGAGAATTTGTTGGTAGTTTTTTGTCCATACATAGTACTGGTTTTGTACCCAATCAGCTACACATCAATCTGCCGGATGTAGCTTAATGGCTCCAGGCTTTAGATCCAAAGTCACCTAACTTCTACTATTTTTTTTAAAAGTACATAAACATATAAACTATCTCAAACATACCCTTTCCTGTTACATGTCACTGGTTTTTAATTGCTATTTTTCAAAATACATCCCTTGGTTCTCTTTAAAAATATTAAATCCTACTACTTTAGGCTGCGGTCCGTTAGTGGGGCTCTGTGCAGGTGCAGAAATCCAACTGCGAGAAGCAACTTGCAGAATGGTGGATTAGCTAAGAAAATTTATGCTTGTAAAGTTCAGATCAAAATGAAAGAATGTGTTGCTAATTTGTTTCTAAACATTTAGTGAGCTTCACTGTTTTTTAAAAAGGGAAGTTGTTAACAAAGCACATTAACAGAGATACCTCAATCATTTGTTATCCTAACCACACCGAGTAGCTAGGATATTTTTTATATACCATATTGTGGTAAATGTTAACTTTTAAAGTGGGTTTGTATTGTGAACAGTGACACGACTTCTTATTCAACATATATGCTTCCTGTTTGTTTTCAAAGATGCATCTCCTGATTTCAGTGACACAAAATAAACATGTTTATTTCTGTTAGCCCTGCAGAGCTCAGAGAGAGGGAGCTGAAGTACATTTCTTCTTATTCATCAACGGATTTTTTTTTTAACGATATCCAGTTAATTACTCCTGTGTAGCTCCACTGAAAACATTGTAGTTTCCATGAGGTCAATTTTAAAACAGTGAGTGTACCCAGGTATACTAGAAGACTTAATTTGGCTTGCAGAACCTCTGTTACTGGGGATGTAGAAGAAGGAAAGGACACAGTTTGACTTTTAGATCTCTGGTTGAGTCTGCAGGGCTGGAATATTGGATAAACTAAGAATATCTGATCTGCAGTCATGGAACATGGTACCACATTATGTCATTCTGTTGAGTAAAAGTGTGATTTAAATCTGTGTGATGTGCCAAATAGAATGAGACTCGTTGACAATCTGCTGTGCTTAATAAAACTTGTTTAGAAAAGTTCATTGTAAAACCAGAAAATGTATTCTCATCTCAGTGGGCCATTTGTGCATGTAACTCTCAGTGCATTAATACAGGAGCAGATCTAAATAGAACGAAAAATCTGAACAATATTAACCTTGATTTTTAGTGAGTCAATCTTGACACAGTAGGTTAAAAAAAATCATGTCCTCCGATTAAAGGCAAGTCAGATGCCAGCTGCAGATCTGGCATTTTTTTAAATTTATTTTGAGATTAGTGTCCTCCTTGTTCAGTTAAAAAAAAAAGAAAAGAAAAAGAAATAATTTTTAAAAAGCGTTTAACAAATGGGTCTTGTCCCTGAAAACTGTCCTCCTCGTCCTCCCCCATACCTGTCAAGTCTGCATGGATTATCTGGTTCATCCCACAGATTTCTGGTTACTGACCCACGTCCCTTTGAGTCAGATAATTTCATTAAATGGAGAATTTTGCGAGGGGGTTGCTATTGAGTTCACAGAGGTGCTTGCTTTCACATAGAAAAAACAGCAGTCATCTTCTAGAAAGTATACAGCTGGAGAAAATGTAAGGATTTTGCATTTAAGCATAACCACATTGCAAATGCAGTGACCGCAATGATGATTGTAAGACTGCAGTGCACTTTGTTAATGTCTTCCATATCAAATATCTTCTTTAGTATCCTACATGTAGTAATGAATGAAGCCTTGCCCTTTAAGGCATGTAATGATTATCCCCGTTTTACAGATGTGGAAACCAAGTACAGAGACATTAAATAAGTTTGTTTCCTTTGCTAAAACACTGAAAGCCTCTTTCGTAGGCTTAGTATTCCACTCTAACAAAGCAGTTGCTATGCTAAAGAATGCTAAAAATATTTTAAGCTTAAAATTAGTCATTAACATGTCAAATACAAGAATACTATGTATGTCTGTGTGTATTATAGGTGGGGATGGTTACATTGCATGTTATTAAAGTTGCACAGCACTTACAAGATCATGTTTTCAGTTGCTTTGCCAAATTTTAACAGTTTAGGGTGAAACTTCTATGCCCGGTGCCTGTCTCAAGCTAAATTTTTTGGAAAAATTTCAGCCAAAATAGTTCAGCTGTTTCTGAGAACAATATTGGGGAGGAGGGCGGGAATGAAGAATCATGGTTTTGCTCATGTTAATAAATTCTGGTGAGCTTTTTCTTGTAAAGCTCTAGCACCTCCATGTGTTGGAACAGGGATCTGAAATTGGAAAGGGAGGTGGCCTTCATTTGCAAACTAGTGGAACAGGAGAAGAAGATGGATGGGAGGGAAAATAGATCTGAAAGGGAGCCACAGTGCGGTGGGGTGGAGGGGAATTTGCACTAGCTGTTCAAAAAGATTGGTCTAGGAATCAAGTTGGAGGGTGACACTGAGACTGAAAGAAGAGCCTGGGAATGGGGTCCAATGGGGTTGGTGAAGGTGTAGTTGTGATTGGAAGATGTGGAGTGGGAGGGAGGGGCAGATTTGATGCGGAGCTGAGATGAAGGAAATGAGTGACTGGGTAAAGAGGAAACTTTGCCAAAGATGGCATGTCCAGAGGGGAAGGCTAGGACTGGTTGGACAAGGAGACTGCCTGGGATGAGAAGCCTGAAGAATGGTGACTGGAACTGGCTAGGTAAGGAGAAGGTGACTGGGATGAGGACTCAGGGATGGGATAGAAGCAAACCTGGGAAAGGGATAGGTTTGAGGAGCAGAAGAGGTCAAGTCTGAGGAAGTGTGCAGAGTCTGTGCCCACTAGAGCACATTCCCCTGCAGAGCCTGGAATGGAATCCAAGATTCCAGGGTCTCACCATTGCTCGGCGGTGAAACCCCTACTGCTACTGTTCCACCTCAAGGATTTCAACCTGTACTGCTGTATGTAGTGTAGTTGTAGCCGTATTGGTCCCAGGATATTAGAGAGATGAGGTGAGTGAGGTAATATCTTTTACTGGCTCAACTTCTGTTGGTGAGAGTTGGAGGACTCTGTGTGGCTCAAAAGCTTCTCTCTGACCCAACCTGTACTGTTGACATTTACTCCGTTAGTTCAAGTTGAAGAGATCTGTGTGGTAGATCTAAAGGTTCCAAACCTTCTGGGGGCCCATATGCCAGTACGGTGTGACATTATGGACTTTGTTTTTTCAGTTTGCTTTTTGAAAATCCTTGGACATGTAAATATTTAAATTGCAAAGTCTAGCACTCAGGAAATGTCAGAATTAAGATTACCTCATTCCATGCACAGAATGGGTCTGCTCTGAGGAGGAATTGGTCTGTAGTGAAGGCAAATGTTGTCTGTAGGACTCCTGCCTCATTCATTTCAGAAGTTGGGAAGTGTGTAGTAAATGCAGCAGGGAATGCCAAGAAAAAAAGGAATGATCTCATGATACCATGGAGAACTGGATTCTAGCCTTGCTTTTGCCAAAGAGTTTCTGGGCAAGCCATTTAAACTTTTTAGAGGTGGTGACTAATTGTGTGTTCCTTTTTTTCTTGGTGCCTGGCTTTAGACTCTGGAGTCTAATTTATAAAAGTGCTGAGCATTCACAGGGGCACATGAAGTCAATGGAAGTTGTGCTTGAATATACAAAATGCTATATAATGCTACACTGCATGCCTCCCTAGCATGGGTATAAATACCAGTGTAGATGGAGAGGCATTGCTTTGGTGCACAAAGACATGTCTAACTCTCAAGGGTACATCTACACAGGGATAAAAGATATGCAGCTTGGCTGTGGCTGGCCCGGGTCATCTGACTCTGGCACAAGGGTATTTAGGATCTGTCTGTATATCAAAACTACTTATGTGGACCCTGTTTCTATAGTATATGAATACCCCATGATCTTTAATGTATTTATCCTCACAACACCCCTATGAGGTGAGGAACTATCATCTCCATTTTAGAGACAGGGAGGTGAGGCCCAGAAGGATTAATCTTCTAGGGAACATTTGTTTTTGTTATGAAATTTTAATGACTCATGCACAGTTAAGAGTACAAGGGGAAACTACACTTCAGGGCACATAAAAAGACTGCAAATTTTTGCAAATTTTTCCCAATACACCCTCCTCTCATCTCTGTTCATTCAGTAGAAAGCATTCACAGCATCACATTTCAGTCCAGGTTTACAAAATTGAAGACTCATTGACATTTAGAGGCGGAGGAAACACTGATTGCCGATTAACTTCCAGTTTATATATCTGCCATTTTTTTGGTATCTCAACTGCTGTACAGATTTATTGTTTTTTTTTTAAAAAAAAAAAGAGAAGGACAAAACAATAGTTAGGTCATTTGGAGCGTGAGTCAGAAAATTTTAGTCAATGGAATTTCACCCAAAAATGAGGAGGAAAAATCACACACAAAGTTTTGTTTAAAAATGGTTTCCAGTTTTCATCAAGTTCTGTTAATTTGTAAATGTCAGTATTTGAGAAGGTCGTTGATTTCTATTTGAGAAATGACCTGATCTAGAAATTCTGCACCTGTTCAGAACATTTTATTTATTTCTGAACCAAGTATCTTCATACACAGCAAAGGCAATAGTCCAGATTCAAGGCTAAATACAAGCAAAATATGGAATTTTATTGGTTTTTAAAGCCATTTTTCTCTGGAGGAAAAACTTTTCACATTTCGTGTGTAACTGAGAAACAGATGGATAGACTCTTTTTTGAGCTTTCCAAACAAGCTCATTTGGGGCTGAAAATAAGCATGAGAAATTGCAACCCAAAAGGTAATTTTCTTAAGTGATCAGTGACAAAAAATATGTAATTTTGCTTTACGTAGAACACTGATTTAAAAAGAATTTCTTGCAGTACCTGCAAACTTGGCTTGGAAAAGGTATGTGAAGAGGTTGTATGGAAGGGCCATGTAGTAACTTCTCTCTCTGGAGAAATTTTAACTTCCAGACAGCATAGCTATTGCACCATCCTGTAAGAGGATGCAACATATACTCTGAGTCTGGCAATTTTGTTGGAGAGAGGGAAGGAGACAGGGATGAGTCGCATGTTTGTCTCCTTGTCTCCAGTCTCCTTGTCTCCTTTTAGATAGCTATTGTTCATAGGGGGGATCTGGAGCAAGCAGGAGCTAGACAGCCAACTGGGAAGCGCCTACGTGTGCACTCAAGTTCCAGAGGGCTATCAGTGGTGCATCTTTGGCTGAAATAATGGCCAAGAGAAATCAGAAGCCTGAAGTGCGAAAGGTCCAGCGGGGACTCTGGCCAGCTCCGGTGTAGGAGCACAAAGGGAATAGAGATTTCTCCTGGCACTTTTGCCACCTTTGCACTTCCTCAGAGAGGCTGGCCAGAATCTGAGCTCTTGTTTGGAGCATTTGTGGACAAACAGTGGCCTAGGACTATTTAAGTAAAGAGAGCTACATTTCATTTCACTTCACATTCTCTTACCCGTGTTCCCCCAGCCCTCCTTTATATCGGGGTGGGGGGGTAGACTGACAAGCTACAACTATGGCATCAGTCAGCATTTCCAAACATCATTTCAACGCTGCTAACCGGCTGAATCAGCAGATGATCCTGCCAACCCATTGCAATGCAGCTGGAAGACTGAGAATGTCTTCCGTATACATTAAAATAGGACAGCAAGGAAACTGTTCTGCCTGAGTAACTTACAGAAAATAAAACCTGCTTTGCTGTGTTTGCCCCCAAATTAAATCCCCTATTGTGAATTTTGGACCATTATTAAACTATCACAATAGACTAATCAGTTGATTACAGTGTAAAAATATTATTGAAAAGATGATGTTATGGCTTTTAAATCTCCCAGTACACAGAAGAGATTAACCTCTTTTTGAAGTTTACTAATAAACTGAGTCAAGCACTTTGGAAACATTTTTGTTAGGTTATTTCATAATAGGTGGATTAAAGAGATGATTGTTTAGAGGAATGGAATTGTTAACCCATGGCCTGCAGTTGAATTAAAAGCAACAATTCAATTTGTCTTCAGTAGCAGGACTCCAAAAAATGGTGTAGCAAACTTTTGTTGTCTGCATTTTGGTGGAGTTTTCATGATTTCATGTATAAAAACATTCTTGCTTCATGTTTTGAAAGCATCCAGTGTCACAGGAGAGAATAGTGGAAGAATGTCATACCGTATGAGGAAGAAAAATACATTATAATAATAATGCATGGTTCTAACTTTAATGAGCACTTTTTAAATCTATTTCTTTATCCATGGAGATGTTGGGTTTTTTTAAACGTTGAAGGAAAATTTCCAAAGTGATGCTTTCTCTCTGACATTTTATTGATGGTCCTTTATTCCCCTGGCACATATAAAGTAAAACGAATTGAATATCTTTTTACATTTCCCTTTCTAATGTTCTCTAGTGACTCTGCAAGTCGCTCCTTTTAACCTTTTTTGAATAGTGTTTAAAGCTTCTGGCACAGCTGGATTTCACTATGTAAGAAAACTTTCAGCGTATTATAGTGTCACTAATCATTGAAGTTATAACATTTCAAAACCCTTCCTGGCTTTGCTACATGCTTATTGTGCTTTAACAGTCTAAGGTAAACATAGATATGCTCTAAATATCCAGTTAGAAAATGGATTAAAAACTCCCCCCAAAACACATTTTTTTCCTAAGCTTAAAAAAAAAAACCTTTCTGTAACTTGAAACTCAAGCTTTGAACACTTGGTTGAAGATTGTTCTACAAGATAAATTCCTTGCATCATATAACCCTGACAACTCCCCAATTCCATCAAATTAATAACGAATGGATGGGAAGATAAGCAAAACTAATGGGGAGGTTACATTTTTGTGACAAAGGTTTATGGTCATTCTGAATCTCAGGTTCTATGATATCCCTCCTCCTCTTCCTCCTCCTCTTCAGCATTTTATTGCTGTCAGATCTGAGCATTCCATTATCTGAAGCTCTTCTGAGGAGGAGAGATGATGGATGGCAAAGGTAGGTAGGGCCTGATCCTGCAAAAAGATGTATGCCTCCAAATTGGTGTTGAGCATCTCTCAACTCTCTGTGACAGCTAGCTCACAGGATCACAGGTTAGCTCGCAATTTCAGATAAGTATCTATTTCCTATTCAAATAATGTTACTTATTTAAACTTAAGCACTGTAAAAAACTGACAGTCACAACTCACTGCTTTTCTATAAATAAATAAATAAATTCTGAGATGACTCAAATATTTTATAGAGCCAACGAAGCCTTTGTCTTGTTTAAACTGATTCTGAGAGGCAACTAATACTCAAGTGAAGGAGAGTGATGTTGAAACTTGAAAATAACTGGCAGACAATGGCTTTTCTAGACAGAGCATTTTTCAGCTGTCAGATGTCTGCCAATAGATTGCTTCAAAGACACCAATGAAGAGTGTGTGTGTCGGGGGTGGGGGCAGAAACTGGTGAACCAGGCGCCTAAATACACCTGCAGTAATGCAGGAGGCTCTCTTGGAGAACCTCTGTTATTAAAGTTGCCTGACATTTCCAGTTATAATCCCCTGTTTTCAGCTTGCTTTTATAACTGACAAACTTTAACTTCTCAGGCTAATTTTTTCCATGCTTACTCCGCCCTCAGGTTCAATTTTTGTTTGCTAAAGATTTAGCAAAAAGACTGCAGTCATTTTTAGTAAAGGGGCAAGGGGAAAATAGGTAGTTTTAACCATGCTAACCCATTTTTCTTGCTGTTTCTTTGAAGACCTCTGTCACTTCAGAGGTCTGGAGCATAATCTTGAAATTTGTCAAGGGGACAGTCTTGGAGTCAGAGGAGTGCCTTGTACTGTCCCCATGAAAATTTGGCTTGACTGTCCAAATTATAAACCATGAAAAAAAATCACCATTTGAGCATTCACAATAAAACAAGTCTTACTGCTAAAAATCTCTGTACATTTCATCTGCATTGAGCATGTGCAGACACCCATACCTCCAAAAGCCACCTTAGGCTGCTCTAAATTATGTCAGAGACTATTTCAACTATCAGTCAACCAAATTACTGAGTGTAGAAAGGTGTCTTAGAGCCAGCACTTTTCATCTGGAGCAATGCAGTACTCTTGGACGTAAAACCTTCAGCGCTTGGGGTACTGCAGCTCATACAGGGCACTGCAACACATTTCCTCAGCAACATGGGATATCGCGAGCACATCAGTTCTGTCCTCCACTCCCTATACTGGCTTCTGTAGAATACTGAAACATATTGTCCTTATTGTCAAGGTGTTCAATGGACTGGTATGTACAAAATTGATTGAAGCTCTGCAATGAAGATCTTAGTCAACAGTTTTGCTCCTATGGGACCGTGGAATTTTCTGCCATCGGAGTGAAGCTCATCTGTGTGGGAGACGGATTCGTTGAATGATTGCTCATGTGCATTCCACAATTGGTGGGAGCTCATCTGTGTGGGAGACGGATTCGTCGAATGATTGCTCATGTGAATTCCACAATTGGTGTGCGTGCTCACTACATACACCGGTGCTGGAAGTTTTTCCCCTAGCAGTACCTGTAGCAGACCGCACCTAGTGACCCTTGGAGTGATCCCACTATGGCATGGTATAAGGGGCACTGCGTGCTCCCCCAACCCTCATTTCCTTCTTGCAGTCAGTGAAGGTGCGTCAGAACTGCTCTGCTCCAGCTTTGCTGTAGTTTCCCTCTTGGACTCTGTTCATTCATAGTTGGAAGTACTTGTAGTTAAAAGTAGTTTAGTTAGAGTTGTTTTAGTGCACCTATGTCGGGGTATGCCCCATGCCCCAGACTTTAAGTCATGCGACACTTGCAAGCGGCCGATGCCCATGAGTGATCCACACGCAGACTCTTTCAGCTGTCTGAGGGAAACCCATCTCAGCGATCGCTGAAAGACTTGCAGATACTTAAAACCTCAGACCAAGAAGAAGCAGGACATTCGGTTCCGAGCCATTTTGATGGAGTCAGCCCTGACCCCAACACTGCTGCGCCTCTCCAAGTCAGCACTGCAGCATCGGTGTGCGGCGACCCTTCAGTGCCTTCCATCAGCCAGCACCGCTCCCTGTCCACGGGACACTGCAAGAAGGCAAAAAAGAGGTCTTCTCCGCCAAGGCACCGGAGCAACACCGGGGGAGATACTAGACCCCCGTTGGGCAGCTTTAAGTCCCCATCAACCTCCCAGCCTCCCGCTCAAGTTGAGCGTAGTAGCCTGGCGCACTCTGAGCCGACCTCCCTGGACGTTTGGGTGCCCTCCATGTTGGAGGCCTGCAGGCAGCCCGGGACATTATATATCTGCTGGTACCAGGGTCACCATAGTCATCAGCTCTCCAGTCCAGAGGCAAGCCGCTGCTTGGATCTCCGCAGTCACCGCCCGGACAGTACCATTCACGATCTAGGATCCAGAGGTGGTTTGCCTCTGGACTGGGGAGCCGACGACTGTAATGCTCCCAAGGCTACACCCTCCAGTTTACTGTACTCCACCTACCCACCCTCCATCCCTGTCCCTCCTCAGGGACCCCTCTCATGAGACCCTACTCAAGCAGGAGGATAGGCGGCTTCTTGGCCTAGGAGCTGTAGAGATAGTGCCAGAAGAGTTCAGACACAAGGGGTTCTACTCCTGCTACTTCCTTATCCTGAAGGGCAAAGAGGGGCTCAGGCCCATCCTGGACCTGCAAGATCTGAACTAGTACATGGTGAATCTCAAGTTTCGCATGGTCTCTCTGGCCTCCATCATGCCCTCCTTGGATCCTGGGGACTGGTATGCTGCCCTCGATCAGCAGGACATGTACTTCCACATTCATATATTTGAGGGACGTAGGCATTTTCTCCGTTTCACATTTGGGCAGGAGCACTAACAATTTACTCTTTTCCCATTTGGCCTGTCCATTGCCCCGAGGGTAGTCACAAAGTATATGTCTGTGGTAGTGGCCCACCTCAGATTTTGGGAGGGAGGGAAAGATTTGGAACCCCCATCTCAATGACTCCCTGGTCAAAGGCAGCTCCAGGTCCAGGTGCAGGATTACGTATCACTTCTCCTGTCCACATGCACCACTCTGGGCCTGTTGGTCAACGACACCAAGTCCACGTTAGTCCCAGTGCAGTGCATAGAGTTCATTGGGGCAGTTCTGATCATGACATCAGCCACAGCCTCCCTCCCATTGAAAAGATTTGAAACCCTAAGGGAACTCATCAACACGGTCACAAGGTTCCCCGTGACAACAGCCAGAGCGTGCCTCCAGCTCCTGGGTCACATGTCAGCATACACATACTTGGTTTATCACTTCAGACTCAGGATGTGGCCTCTCAGGCTCTGGTTGACCTCAGTATTCTCCCAGTCCAGAGACAGGATGGACAAAGTCCTCAGTGTGCTCAAACAGGTAATTGCCTCTCTGCGATGGTAGGCGTCCTGGGGAACATGTTACAAGGGGTCCCATTCAGGGGCTGTCCCCCATCCGTGGAACATAGCTGGAATGTACAAAACCATTCAGGAAGTTTTCACAACTGTTCATTGGCTTGACAATGATCTGAGACTATGGAATGAATTCCCCCAGGAACTAAGGACCATCACAGACCTCACCACCTTCCACTACAAGTGCCAAGCATGTTTCTTTGACCTTGCCATCTCTAACATGCACATGCCACACATGTTCACAACCTTTGATCCACAAAACACAACAAACAAAAGTGTGTGCTACACACACAATTCTCTGGGGAGAGGATGAGAGAGCAAATTACATTTAACCAGTAGTAGTCACACAGCTTAATGTGTTACTGGAAGGATGTTTAGATACTAGGGTGATGAGGATGGTATAAGAACCTATATAAAAAAAGAACAGAACTCAGGCCCCAGCTCGATTGAGCTAAACTTGGCTCAGCTGCGGTTTGAACCCTCACTTTTTACTACTCCTTTGACTCAACCTCCAAAGATTGGTTTGTTGCCAACCCCTTTGACTAGAATCTTACATGATTCATATATTCTTAGGGAAAAAAATTCTACCAGAAAATGGCACTTCTTTTTTTAAATAAAAACAACTCCTCCTAGTTTTTTGCCACGGGCAGATTAACCCTGGGCAGTTGAAGGTGGATTAAGGTTAAATTTGTCCCAGAAGAACAAACAAACAAACAAAACTGATGTAGGGCCCTAATACTGCTTGTGTATTTAAAGGATGAGGATGAGAGAGATTTGGTTTAGCCACAAATTTTAGTTTGATTCTGGTTTAGTTCACTGCATGTGGCAGAAAAAGGTGGAGCAACAGTCCTGCTGCTTAAAGCAGATGATGGCCCATTTTCTCTCTCTCTCTCTCCTTCCCCTGCTTTCTCTGCTCAGTTTTGGTCTTCAACAGCTGTCTTTATCAGTTTCAAGGGAAGGAATCATACTGAAACAACTTGGGTGATATGTTATTACAGCATAAGTGTGTACAAAATTGTATATATGTCTACAAATGAACTGTACAGCGACAAGCATTTCCAGATTAACTTCAGTCGTCTCCATGGCATCAGACCCCAGCTTCTTTGCATTCCTGCAGAGACTGGCACTATAAAGAAGCTTGGATGCCTATTATTTCTGTTTGTCATTTTCTTCAGCTTAAGAAATGCATTTCTGCCATAAAACACCTTGTTTTCTGCAACGAGTGGCAGAAGTGATCAGTATATGGCTGGAGATAGGAAGCCATAATTCAACAAAACTCAGTTTACCCACTAATTTGCACTTATTTGTGTTTTTTAAAAAATAAAAATAAATATGGTTAAATTTAAGTACCTCCTCAGATGATTAGTGAAAGCCTGTTCTGCATTAGTTGTGCTGCTGCTTCTCACATAGGGTTGAACTGAGCCCTAAAGTAATGTTTATAGTAGTTTATAATAGATTATTATTTTTATAGAGTAGTAATTGTACTTTGCATTTAAGATCACCAAACAGCAGATAGCTTAGTCTGTGATCTTCTCAGTTAGCGTCTGTGGGTGAAATCTTGATACCTCTGAAGTTCTTGGCAAAACTCCCATTGACTTCTGTGGGGTCAGGATTTCACTTACAGTTTGCTGCCCTTCCTCATGTTAAAACAACGAGGAGTCCTTGTGGCACCTTAACGACTAACACATTTATTTGGGCTTAAGTTTTCGTGGCTAGAACCCACTTTTATGGTGCCACAAGGACTCCTCGTTTGTTTTGCTGATACAGACTAACACAGCTACCACTCTGAAACCTGTACTCATGTTGTGTCACATTGACTTTTGTGGGACTACTTGTGCCAGTGAGGTCTACTCACTATGAGTGTGGGTAGCAGAAATGGGTCTTTATTATTCAAATTCCTTGTTCCCTTGCTGTGCAAATCACATTTTCGTCTGATTCTACCACATTTTTTCATGGTGGGAAATACCTTACTCGTGAAATCAAAGAGTCTGCTTCACGAATAAGATACTATGCAGCTTGAGTGAGGGTGCTGTAACTTTTCCTCTTTCTTAATCAGAAAAAAGTTACTTGATAGCTATGAATGTTTATTTATTAGCTCTCCTGTCATTCATTCCCATCTCTAGTTCTCTTACTGGAACAATATTCTGAATTTCTCTTCTGTTAGTTATGAATATTAGGAGGACAAAATGGCTCATGCTTGTTTGTAGACGTGATTTTTTTCATACTCTTCCATTATTAATCATGTGACCAGGTCACTTGACTCTGTATGGAGAGGCTTCAGTCACTCACTATTTATTTATTTTTCAGTAAGAAATTATTGGTGATTCTGCAAAGAAACAGGCATGCATGTAGAGCATGTTCCTGTTCTTCAAAATTCATTAATTACCTTTTAAAAACACTTCTATTTGCTTAAGAAGTAGTGTGGAGTTCCCCGCTACCAAGTTAAATATTTCAAGATCTGTTTAAGAATATACCTTTAGAAATAAAAAATACAGAGATGTCCACTGTATTTTCATTTATGATTTTTCTAGTACTGTATTGTAGTTTTATTTTCAATCTTCTATCCTACTCCTTTTTATGGAGGGGGGGGAACTTGATGAGAAAAACTTTTAAAATTTGCAATTGCCTTCTGAATGGTTCAGAACTTATGAGCAGAAACTGGTAATTTTATCTTATAATGTCCCTTGAAGGCTTTGTAGAGAGGTTGGAATTTTTCTCCCTGATTTGTGAAAAATCTTTCCATTTGTTGAAATCCTTATAATTTTGCTTTTTTTTCAGTATGTTAAGCCTTTATAGGAATGTTTGACTCCTATTCTGTGTTACATTTAGCAGCTGGAATGTTATGCTTAAATACCTATTCCTAAGGTGTTGAACAGTTTTTGTTTATTAAGATGGTATAAGTGATCCTAGTGCTTTTATTGGCAATGGAAAGCCCACTTGATTATTCAAAGCAAACTATTGATTTAAAGGAACATACACAAAAAAAGTAATTACTGTGGCACCCTTTTAACCTTGAAAGATTTACCGGCAATTTTCCACAGTTTTCCTTTCCTTTCCTTTCCTTTTCTTTCCTTTCCTTTCCTTTCCTTTCCTTATGATTTGCTTCTCAGGTAAACCTTTTTGGAAGCTTTGTGACACTGAAATATTTTTTACTCTGGTAAAACTGAATAAAGTACTATAAATTCTTCAAGAGTGTACTGATTTTCAACTCAGTATTACTAATAGCATTATACTTTTCTTCAATAATGAGAGAAACATCATTTAAACTTAACTTATCCTGTTTTCCCTCTTTGTTTTACATAAGCTTCTATCTTTTAATAAACCATTAAGCATTTACCACATTCATGTAGTCTAATAAATATATTTTATTGAGGAATCGTGAAAACAGATTAAACTTCAGAACATTGTATGCCATGAGTAGTTTCAGAATGTTACCATTGTAACCTGTTGTTTTTGTTCAAATGCGAAACATTATGCTTCTATTCCATCCTTTTGATTGTTCTTAATGACAGAGCAGAAATGAAATATCTGACAAAGTTAAACCTAACTAAGTGCAAAGTTAGCATATATTTTCATATGTGGCCATCACTGATGACACAGTGGTCAGAAGCAAGTACCTGTATGCCTGTATACCGTACTCAGAGATAGACAGGAATGTGTTCTTTCGGAGGGTAAAAGTCCCATGTGTTTTCATTTAGATAGCTTTCAGTAAGCATGTAAATCTTATTAAAGACCTTGCTACGCTTGGTTTTGAACTATTGATTGGGAAACATCATATTTGAAATATTACTCTATAATATACAGATCTTTTGTAAAGATTGAAGCTGGCAATTAAAATAAAAATTACACTTTCAAAATGTAGCTATCTACGCTATAAAACTGATAGTTATCTGTATTAAGTTGGATAATAAAAGAGGGTCATCATGTGATTTGCCATGGTTATTTTGTGCCTTTTGATCACATGATATCAGAAGTGTTCCAACTAGTGCATCTATGCATCCTGATTTTATGAAACATTGTATTATAATATGATAAATCTTGAACCATTTTATATTTGAAAATTTCAACCTGTCATCAGATAAGTAATACTTGCTGGAACCTGAGAGCTGTCTCCTGTGATCTTATGAGCTCTCACATTGAAATCAGTGGCAGCTGAAGGCACTCAGAACCTGGCAGGATTAAATACTTCGCACATAAAAAGGAATAAGATTTCTTAAATTTTTCTGGAACCAAACCTGCAAGGAGCTGAAAACCATGGTAGCTGAGAGCGCTCAGTACTCTGTAAGATTTGGCCTAAGGTTTTTCTGTTGGGAGTTGTAGATCTCAATGTTGATTCTATCATTCTGCCAGTGGTCCAGGAGTTCTCTCAGCTTCCCCTTCCAGGGCTCTTGGGGATGTGGTAGCTCTTAATCCTTCTATTTTCTGCTCTTTATTTTGGTTGCAGTTGTAGCAGCCAAAGTTTGGTAGGAAGGCAGAGTCAGTGTGTTTTTGCAAATCATTGTCCTTTTCAACTCTTAAATGGGGTAAATGTGTATATACTAAGACCCACCAATCTAGCACTTTAAATGATGACGAGTCACAGTAGATTTTTTTCTTTAAGAGCTCTTACTTGGAGAGGGCTTGGATTTATTTATTTATTTTAATCTGTAATCTTTGATTGGCTTCATAGAACCAGTATGTATAGAGGAAACATAGATAATTTGATATTGGACAAATCCTGGATTTCCTGTGATCTGATTCATTTACAAATCTGTCTATATAATCTACGTAAGGAATTTCTGTTTTACAAAGTTCTGTCCTCTATAGTGCCAGAATGATGTCACCAAAAATATGTCCCATGTTAAGAAGGTATCCAGGTTTTACATGCAAGCCATTACTGCCCCGTACTGTGTAAAGTGTCTTAGAATACATGATTGGAGTTGGAATGGTTAGCCGATAAAGCACACATTTTTCACTTTCATGGCTGCCATTCTAGTCTAACTGCAGTCCTAACTGAAATGAGTTTAGTGGTTTGAGCCCAGTCCCTAGTGAACAATAGCCCACATTACAAAAACACCAAACACACACAAAGCTGTCAGTTTCTGCTCAAGAGACACTTGGAACTGGGCAGACATGGAGGCAGAATTACCTCACACCCTCAAGAGTGATTTTTCCAGGTGAAGATTGAGGTCATTCTCAAGGAATAGGGAAAAGCTTGCTTTGTGCATTTGGTTTGTGCATAAACTGGTGAGAGCAGTTTCTAGTATTGCTACTATAGGCTCAGTGTTCACTTTGGACAGAGAATTTGTAATTTGGGATTTTTTAGAAAAGATTTGTTCTCATCTGAGCTCACCTGAGGTACTTTTACAATTTAAATGTATATTAGTCTGCTATGACTTGCATATGAGTAAGGATTATCATCTGGGAATACTGTAGAAATAATATATACTATGCAGGAAATTCTGGCCCCATTGCAGTCAAGGGGAGTTCTGTAATTTATTTTATATATATATTTTCTGCTCTTTATTTTGGTTGCAGTTGTAGCATATATATATACACACACATATATATACACATACATACATACATATATGAGATGTGTGTATATATATATACATCATCCAAGTCTACCTGGCTTCACACTCACCACCAGAGCAGTTTTCTGCCTGGTGTTAGTGGCTGCCTTTTCTCTGTCTTCAAAGCTGTCTGCAGACTCTGGCAGACATCAATGGATTACTTACATGCAATTTACTTTTTCAACCTTTTCCTGACAACCGTGAGAGTAAAGAAACATTTTTTTCATAAAAGTTCATAATCTGACATCATCATGTGGCTATGGGACTTTAGTCACCTGTCTCTTGGGCCTGTGCCTTTATCAGGGCTGCCCAAAGGTATATCTTAACATAACAGAGAGGATTATGAGAATGCAGGACAGCCCGTATTGTCATAGCATGTTTAGACTCTGAGTAGCATCTCATATTGGCCCATCAGATGACTGGAAGTTTGGTGTGTGGACAAAGCTTTGTTTGCTCGTTGCCCCAAAATTACCTGCTCAAGGCCCAAGTTGGTCAAGAGTCCGTCCTGGTCTTGTGTCAATTTTTTTTCCTATTAAAAGAAGTCATAACTCTGGTGCCCTCCATCTTTTGAACACATATAGCTGGTTCTATTGCTAGCAACGTTTAAATGTGAATCTATTGTGTATACTTGTTGCATTTGTGGTTGCCTTTAGTAAATCTCTGTCATTGTTTTACTTCCTCTTTCCCTCGCCAAGATTTCTTTTGACCTAGCAGAATATACTGCTGATGTTGATGGAGTTGGCACTTTACGGCTTCTAGATGCTGTTAAGACCTGTGGCCTTATCAACTCTGTGAAGTTCTACCAAGCCTCAACCAGTGAACTTTATGGGAAAGTGCAAGAAATACCACAGAAGGAGACTACTCCTTTTTATCCCAGATCTCCATATGGTGAGTGTTCGTGTGTGCACGCCTGTGCACACTCTGTTCCTCATGTCTCAGGGCTGAAGACATTTGGCTATGAGATTAAAATAAAGATAGGACAAAAGTGACTAGACATGTTGAGAAGCATACCTTTAGAAATTACTAAATAAAAAGTATTTGCTGCTATTGCCTGAGGGTTGGAAATTACCATTTCACTTCACAAAACCTTGTTCATTCAGATCTGGAGCAGAGAACTCTTTAAAGATTGAGAGGGAGGGGTGATTCCTTCTTAGTGAAGAGGTGTAAGATAGCACTGAAGCGATAAGGTTTCATATTTTTTGTTGCCTAAATGAAAATTTTCCAAGAGCTCACTTCTCTCATGAACTAACTTGAAACACTTATTAAAGCAATGTGCATAGAAAACGTTAGTGATATAGTTTCAAATCAATTTAAGTGTTAAGGCACCAGGTTTCCTTTTATTCCCCCAAAGTAACTTTTTTTTATTAGCAGAGGTCACCACCATGGCATATTTCACACACTCTGACTGTGTTAATTATATTGTAAAAGAAAAAGTGCTGTGCTTGAGTGTGCATAGGAAAACAAGTGAAAGGTGCCTTAACACTTCTTAGTCAGGACTATGGCTTTACAGAAAGGAGTGTTTTCTCCTTCAGTTGCTTTTTATTGGGCTGGCTATTTTTATGGTGAAATATGACACACTGAGAATTAATCAAACTGTAGTTCATCTTTCTATAAAGAAGTGTTTTTCTCTCACTGTGTGTGTGTGTGTGTGTGTCTCTATGAGTTTGATGTATTTGTAATATTTAAATTATTTTTGTAGGTGCAGCCAAACTGTATGCCTACTGGATTGTGGTGAACTTCAGGGAGGCCTACAATCTCTTTGCTGTGAATGGCATTCTCTTCAATCATGAAAGTCCCAGAAGAGGTTAGAAAATCTTTGAAAAACTATTGCCACCCTAATGTAGATCTGAACAGGAAAATTGGAGCAGTATATCCACAGGTTTAATTTAAATTTACCAATGTTCTGAAGCAGGGAGGTCAAACTCTTTGCGTGGTTGATGTGTTTAGTTGGCCCCTGTGATATATTGAGTCGCCCAGTGCAAGTTTTCGTTTTCAAACTTAAATTTCCATTTCTAGCCCATTTGGTTTAGGAGGTAGTGCTCTTCATATGAACCAATGTAACCATGTCCTACACAGATTGAAACAACATCTGTAAACTTTCTTATTCATCTTGATGGATATGGAAACTCTAATGCCCAAAACACACATTTTAAGGGGAAGGTTTTCTTCAGGGTAGGCAATTGCACTTAACAGACACAGTTTCAGTTACTTGGGCATTGCATTTGCACACAAATACTATAAGGGGTAGGAATAGTAGTATTTCTGAATTCATAAGATATATTTATGCTGGTGTGTGTGGCAATATATATTGTAAACCAGCTTCAATATTTTCTGTGAAGGTCCTTACACATAGCTTTAAAATGCCTTTCCATTTGATGCCAGTTAGTCCTTGATAGCAATGCCAGGGAACAGAATACAAATGATCTTATGCTCCCTTTAATAAACCCTTTCCAGAGCATCATAAACAATATTTGTCTAAAGTTATAAACCATAATTAGTTTAATTTCTTCGCATCTTATACTGATGAATTTCCACTAATCGTAAACTAGTAGAGCTTTAACTATGTATTGTAAATGAAAGCTGAATTAACACATGAAAGTAGCTTTTCACTTCAGTATTTCACTTATGTGTGTGTGTGAGCCCATGCACTAAATGTGGAGAACTTTGCTTAGCAGTGCCTGTAGTCTTAGCCCCTGACCTGGCTATCTAAGGGTAACTTTGCTCTGGGCACTCTCTACCCCTACAGTTCCTTATTATCGACTATGGCTAGGGTTAGTTCATTCTGTGTGGTGTTTTATCTTACACTTTCAGTCTCAGTCTTCTGAGATTTCTGGTTGTATATAGTTGTCAGTTTGTTTGTGTGGTTAAATAGTACCTTTTTGTTTAGTTTTAGTTTTTAGTTAGGTAGTTAGCTCCCCTAAAAGTGGTGCCCTTGCCAAGGTTTAAGCATTGTTCAGTGTGTGGAGTGACTCTTCCCAACGGTGACTCCCACCTTAGGTGTTTGCTGTATCTGGGAGAAGGGGACATTAAAGAAAGATGCTTCCTCTTCAAGTCATTCAAGAGAAGAATGCAGGCGGTGAGGGGTTTGTGCCTGAAAGCAGCACCTCGTGGAGTAGGCCATTAATCTTACTTTGACACTTGGGGTACTCCACTGGTTGGCTGACCCCACAGTCTCCTTTAGTGGTGTCAAATAACGTTCCTCTGGGTTCAAGGACTGGTGCCTCCTCTAAGAGAAAGAAGGGTCATTTGCCTTTCCTTGGTCCTCTGAGAAAGAGAGCCCAGACGATGAACTGAGACTATTCCAGGATTCAAGGAGATTCCTTTGTCTCCTAAGAGGATTGCTGATGGCACCGTGGTTTCATTAACACGATTGATGCAGCCGATCCATCTAACTGTTTCTCGGTACTGCATCAGTGGGTGTCTGTACTATCAACTCTGGTATTGGCTGTGGGGCATCCGTTGTGTCTAGTAACAGCAACATCAGTGTCAGCACTAACTGTCATGAGGACTTCCAGGGCTCCTTGGGATCTGATTTAGGGGCTCTGCCCTCCCCCTCCAAGCACTGCTTTTGAAAGCATTTTAGACCATCCCTGGATCGCTGTTGGTACCGAACAGGCACTGCTCCCATAGTAGAGAAAGGAGCTTCTAGCTCAGTACCGCCTGGGGAACTACCTGTATTCCCAGTGGCCTCCTTGAAACTCTTGGGACATCCTTCAGTCCATGAGATCCTGCTCTTCAGTGCAGTCCAGGTTAAGCTCACTGGTCTAGGTTGTCTCCATTTCAGAGGCTGATGTTGTCCCTCATGAACTGGTTCAGCCTGATCCTCTTGTACAAGAGCTGGTTCTCCTGTAAGAGCCTCCATTAGTGCCACATCCTGCTTCTTCATCGTCGCTGGAGTACGAGACTCTGCTTCTCCTGAAGATTTTAAGGCATAGCAAGACCTCTTGAAGTTTATTGCCACTGCCTTGAGCATCCCCACGGAGTTTGTACAGGAGAACATGTGCAAGTTTTGGATATTCTGCTGTCATCCGCTCCGGGGAGGTGGCTCTCCCGATAAATTAAGATCTCTTGGAGCCTGTGAAGTCCCTATGGAACACTCCAGCTTCATTGCTTCCCACTGTGAATCATTCTGAGAAATGTTATTTTCCCACTGGAGGCTTTGAGTGCTTCTGTTCCCACTTAGCTCCTAACTTTCTTGTGGTAACTGCAGAAAATTGCAGATCACAGCAGTGGAGGTACATGTCTACATCTAAGGGCAACAAATCAAAGAGGCTAGATTTGATGGGGAGAATTTCATTGATAACACTTCATCTTTATAGATGTGCATCATGAACAAGTAGGTACTGCTATGCATATATGGCCTTTGTCATATGGGACACTGCATCCAAATTCATGGCTAAGCTGCCAGAAACTTCCAGGGAAGAGTTTAAGGCATTCATTTTGGAGGACTGTATTGTGGCCAAAACTTCATTGCAGTTAGCTTTGGACATGGCAGATGCTTTGGCCAGAGTTATGGCTTCATCTGTGTGCCTGAGAAGGGCTTCATGGTTGCAGAATTCTGATACAGCTTTGGATGTGCAGCAAACTATAGAGGACTTACTTTTTCATGGTCAGTTTTTATTCTCAGACAAAACTGACAAGTCTCTGCATTCGTTTAAAGACTCCCAGGCTTTATGTTTATTAGTTTATATCCTGGCTACAAAGAGTTGCCACTAAGGCAGTCAGCAGCAATATTGCTCAAAACATTCCTTCCAGCTGCCCTCCTTTCCTGAGAAAGCAGGACTTCCCCAAGAAGTCTCATGTCCCAGAGAGAAATGTCGTTTGGCTCTAATGTTAGTCACTCAGCTTGTCATCAACCAGCACTGAGCAAGCAGCCATTTTGACTTTCAGGTCCCAGATAGCACTCCAGTTGTGATTTCCCTACCCCTATGGCCTCGGTTTGAGGATAAGCTGTCTTGCTTTTATGATACTTGAGATTCAGCAACCATGGACACATGGCTCCTAAGCACTGAGATTGAGTTCAATTCCTGAACACACCACCCTCCTATCTCTCACAAGAAATTGTTTTTTCGGCAGTTCCACATTCTACTTGCAGTGTGAGCAGTATAGGAGGTCCCTCTGCAGCAACAGGGAAGGGGATTCTATTCCTTGTTCTCCACAACCTCCACTAGTACATCAAAGATATGAAATTCCATATCACCCTAGCAATTGCTCTCCATGCATTTAATCACAACAACTGGTTTGCTACCCTGGATCTTCAAGATGCTTACTTTCATGTGGTGATTCTCCCAACCCATAGGAGGTTTCTGAGATTTGTTGTGGCAGGTCAGCACCATGAGTACACCGTGTTTTCCTTTGTTCTGTTCTTGGCTCTCCACGTTTTTACCAAGTGCATGACCCTGGTGACAGCATACCTCAGGAAGAGGGGAATTCATATTTTCTCGTACCTGGATGACTGGTTAGTGAAAGGCAAGTCAAAAGAAGTTCTCTATCATGTCCAGTTCATGTCGAAGTGTCTTAGATTGTCTGACCCTCATCCTAAACAAGGGATAATCAACACTGGTACCAGCTCAAAGAAATCAAGTTCATTGGGGCCTTTCTAGATTCTATGAGTTTTTGAGAGTGTTTTTGCCAAATGTATGATTCCAAACAATTTCTGACCTACATCTGGCACTGCAGTCTCAAACTTCAACCATGGACCCTGTATTCCTCAAGTTGTTAGGTCATATGTATGCATAATCGTATCTAATCAAGCATGTGAGTTTTTCACATAGCCTAGTGATGGAGAGGATGTTGGAGTGAGGGGAGGTATAAGAATCTAAATAAAAAAAGAATAGAACTCTCTGGCCCATGGACCTGGTTCCTTGAGAACGGAATTGAGGTACATAATCTTATAGGGTTGTTTGCACTGCTTTTGTTTATGCTGCACAGAAAACTTCCCACTGATATCAATTCAGTACTATTGTACAAGAGCATTAAATATACTAAAAATCCTCAAAGGGCATTGCTGAATCTGGGCCTAAGACAAGAAAACTAGATTTGCTTTAACTAGTGTCTTCTAGAATGGTGTGTGAAAGGAACTCTTCATTAAAAAATACTTAGGTAATCAAGTGGATTGATTTTAAATCAGAGATTTAAAACATAGATTTTAATTGTGTATTACATTTGTATGTTAGTTATTTTCCTAAAGAAAGGTTGATTCTTATTGGTTGGTAACCAGTGTTAATTTGCAAATAAATATAGTCTGTACAATAAATTTGGTACTTCTTTTTGCTAACCCGGAGGCTACACTATATTTTTATTTATTTATTTAAGCAGCTATATAGTTTAACTTACATTTATTCAGATCCTTAATTTTTACTTTTTTATTATGTTAAAATGCCAAATGATACATTTATTATATATTAGATGGTTCATTTTTATTTCTAAGCTCTGCTTAATTGAATTTAAATTTTCATCCAAAGATTCACAAACACAGGATTTTTTTCTGTTAAATAAAACTACCTTAAGTGTGCTGTATAGCTAAGAAAACATGTTTATCAAAACATGTTTTGCCTTTAAAAACTAAGTGAATTATTAAACATTTAAATTATAAATATTATATAACATTACTCCACCTAGGGCATAATTTTCTAGATCATTCGTTAGGGAGACATGTTTCGCTGACATCAGTCCAGGTGAAGCAGTTTTCATCACACTACTGTTGTATAGCCAGAGGGAAAGGATACAACTGCTCTTTTTTGAGACATCGCTCAGCCATGAAGGAAACTGCTCGATGTTAGATTGCAGGCTGCATTTGTCAAAGTATTTGTAGTCAGATTAAAAGGAAAAAAAGAGGAAAAGAAAAGAAATCATGGAATTGAAAAGAGTGGGGGTAGTCTTAGCCATTGTATTCACTTTTATTTATTTTATTTGTGATTTGTTTCATATATTTGACTTACCGTAATGCTTACTTTGGGTGTCTGGTGGTTTTGATTACCTTTTCCATGCCTCATTTTCCTGTGTCTCCTCAGAGGGCAATAGTAGTATGCTGATATTTAATAGGAAGCCCTACAACATGGCAGCTGCCTCTCCTGAGACTCCCATAAGAGCTGGACATTTTCTCTAATATTTTCCCTTTCAGTTTGTTTCTCCAGTTGAGAAGACAAACTGGCAGGGTCCCTTCTGTCTTCTGCATAAGTGGAGCCAGTCTGCTCAACCCTACCAAAAAGACAAGAGCTTCAGCTGGACAACTGACCAGCTTGTCTTGGACAGAACATATCAGAGAACCTGCTGTCCAGTGCTATTTTTATACACTGAGGTGACCAGCAGTTTTCATCTTATATAAATATAAAATCTAGAAGTTTATTGAGTATTTGGTTTTACTAAGCAGTCAGTTTTTATCTGCCACATGAGTGTTTGCTTTAGCTAGGTTTCAGCGTGTAATGTATGTGTGTCAATGAAGGTAAGCCAATGAGAGAGGTTCTTTCAAGCCTATGGGTAGCAAATATCATTGAAGTCATTTTGTTACTCTTTTCTAAATGGTGCACAGGGAGGAGAAAGCGAGTTGGGTCATAATAGTAAATATCATCCACCTAGCTGTATTGAATGGTGAGGCACTATATCCAGTGTAAAAGTAGTTGCTTCAGACAGTTGTGTGTTACATAGCAGCCAAAATGACTTCATGTATTTTTAGTTTGCATGTTTCAACAGAGAGAGTACACAGTGGCCTGAAGACATAAATTCTTACTGGCTCATTCTCCTTATTATGGGCCTGATCCTGAGAAGTGATCTATGGAGGTGCATTCTTACAATAGCAGAGTCAAACTTCAATAAGACTAAATCTGAGCATAAGGGTTTACTGAACAGACTGCTTTGTAGGAACAGTGACTAGATTCATAGAAGATTATCTATCTACCTACCTGTCTAGGTGCATGTATGGGCCCTAACAAGGTAGTATCTGAATCAAATATTATTAAAAAGCATGCATCTAGTTAGTCTTACTGCTCAAGAAGCTGATACTGGCTAGAACAAATCATAATATGCACAGTTCTTTTTCAGCTTCTGTGAGGGATCACAGGCCTCAAACTCAGGTCCCACAGGGCCCTAGGCAAAATTCAGGCTGTGGCTGCCACCCAGCAGCCCATCTGAGGACCTAGGGAAGGGCCAAGGGAAGGGCTAACTTGCAGAGGGCTCTGCCCACAAAGCTCCCAAATCTGGAAAGATCCATCTCACTGATTGGCTAAGTAGTACTATACAAACCAGGAAGTAACAATAGGAAGTTGTCCGAGCATCTAGCAATATCCTTAGCTGCAACTACAGAGCCTTTCTTCTTGTCTGACTCCTGAGCCCTGCATTCCTACCTGCTCTTGATTGCTGCTTCCCTGGCTGCTCCTGGTTCCCATCTTCCTATCCCAGACCCCCGTCTACTCACAGTTCATGCTGCCCTACTCCAGGACCCAGACGCTGTCTCTGACTCCTGGCCTGGTACCTGACATTATCCCAACTCCTGACCCCTGGCTTGGCACCTGACTCAATTTCTGACTCTGACCTTTGCCTTGGTACCTGATGCAGTCTTTGGTTTTGACTCCTTGCTCTGACCAATAGCCCTGACTGCTACCCACACCCTTGTCATTGCACTTTTCTGTCGTGTTGCTAACTATTCATCTTAATCTTGACTTTTATCATCTTTGATTTCTAATATTGGGCCTCTGTTGGTCAAGGATACTGTGATGTGTCATTACATATTCTTATGAAAATATGCTTAGATATGAATGACAGAACTGAAATATACTTTATGCAAGATGGCTGATGTGAGATATCATTGGAAAGGTTATGATTTCCTGAATGTGATTATCCTATTTGTATGCATGTATCATTTCTGTATCTAAAATTAGGAATATTGACTATGTGTCTATATTTCAATTACACTACTTTGGGTGATGCCCACTGCCAGCACTTCAGGTACAACAATTTAAAATCTAGACTGGGTGGATGGCCCGTCAATAAAGACAATGGACTGCAGAAGAGCTTAATCTTCCTGTGAACGCATGGGCCAGCCTGTGAAGAATGGCTACAAGGGCCCTACAGAGTCAGGTGGTCCTGTCACCTGATATTAAAACATTACCTGGGACTTCTTGTAATTTTCCACAGTGAGGGAAGGGGAGTCAGACTAGGAAACAAACTCCTGCCTTATGCAAATGCTATTTAAGGGTGGGGAGTGTGGTAATCCAGATTATCAGTTCTCCCCACCGACCCTTCCCAAGATGATGGCTGAAAACAACTAAGACTGAATAGGGGGAAAGAATTGGACCCAGGCTGGAAGGGCATCTGGCCTGTGAAGAAGATTATTACAACCACGTTTAGGGTGAGAACTTGCATGTAACCAGTTTATTTAGTGTATTAAGCTTAGTTTGCGTACTCTGTTTTATTTTCTTAGCAATCTGCCTTGTTCTGTCTGCTACCTCCTTAACTACTTCAAATGTTATAGTTCATAAATTTATTTCTGATTTATAACACAACCCAACTGATGTGATTTCTAATGGGGTGGGGGAGTCCAGAAATTGTGCATACCCTCTTTCACACTGAGGGAAGAGGCGAACATAATATAGGTTTGGGTCTGTACTCCAAGGAAAGTGGACATCTCAGTGCTGGAACAAGTCCCTCAAGCTGAGTCTTCCCAGAGCTGATCTGCAGTTGGGGGTGTGGTCCTGCCTGTGTATTAGAGATGTTAAGAGCCTGGCTCAACAGGACAGGTAAAAGGGGGCCCATGCTGGTAGAACAGGTACACTCAGCGGTATCTCAGTACATCAGGTGACTTCCCAAGGGGTCCAACCCATCACTGATACACAGTCATGCCGAAGTATGAGTTGGTTTCGTTGGGGAATTAAAAAACTTTACAGGTAACTACAGTAACCTGAAACTTCCAAACTAAAGGCCTGATCCTGCAAACACATGTGTACTTAAGTTTACGCTTGTGAGTATTTCCATTAACTAAAGTGGAACTACTCATATATTCAAAGTTAGGAATATGTGTAAATGTTTGCACTATCTGAATAGGTTTTGCCTATAACCTATCCTGAATTGGAGCCCAGGTCTTAAAAGGAGAAAGACCTGTGTGTTGAATGGTTACAAATAAAATCACATATTTGCCATAATAATTTATGTTCCTCATCATATTCTTTGCTTATATATTCTAGATATTTCTAAGGGGTCTATCACTATTTTATCTAACTGCTTATGGATATAATTATTGCAAAAAATCCCCAGTAATTTCTTGCCTGTGGGTTTAGATTTTTTGATCTGCTGTGCTTACAATCCCGATCTCTCCTTGAGCAAACTGTTATCTTATTAGAGGCATCTTCATGTCATTAAATCATGCATTCCCTTGTATCTCATTCAGCATTCACAAGAATTAATAGATTATAGTTTCTATTTCCTCTTATTGATGTAGATTTTTTTCACTATTCAGCTTAAGATAGGAATGATGAACTCCAACACAATCTATAAAATATTAGATAATCTGTTAACAACAGTAGAAGGTTTTGCTCTTAACATTTCCAGGAGTATATTATGATATTTTTGTGAAGCTTTTAAACATAATATGTACACTATGAACTACTCAGTGAAATGTCAAACCAAAACATTATTTTAATGTTTTGTGAATGGCTAAGACTTTGAAAAATATAAAATATCACATTCAGTTTTTATGATATCAGTGATGCCTGATGCAGTCACATTACATATCTAATCTGCAGCATTCTTTTTGCTTCATTAATACGTTGAATCATAGCAAAGTTTCTAGAAATGTCAGTAACATCTGATGGCTCATTCTCAACTGTCTTGCATCTTGTGCAGTTATTTATACTCTGCAAACATTATGTAAAATGCAACCATTATGATTTAGTGGCATTTTACACTTGTTTTGCACACATGGAAATAACTACATAAATTGCAATGAAGGACAAAGTGAGTGCTTCTATATCTAATATATTTCCACAGACAGTGAGGATGATATTGTGGCACTAGTTTAGTGGAGGCTCAGCCAGCAACCAGCTAAAACTAAGCAAAATACATATCCTACAACAAGACAAATTGGGTTCATGCTTATAATGGTAGTTCTGGTTGTGAAGGCCCAAGTCAGTAATGACAGCCTCAGGTATAAATTGATGGTATGTCCATATCTTGAATACTGTGTGCATATGTGGTCACCACATCACAAAAAAGAATATATTGTAAGTGGAAAAGGTTCAGAAAACGGCAACAGAAATTATTAGGGGTATGGAACGGCTTCTGTATGAGGAGCGGTTAATAAGACTGGCACTTTTCAGCTCGGAAAAGAGCCAGCTAAGGGGGCATATGATAGAGGTCTATAAATCATGACTGGTGTGGAGAAAGTAAATAAGGAAGTTATTTACTTCTCCTTATAACGCAAGAACTAGGGCTCATCAAATGAAATTAATAAGCAGCAGGTTTAAAATAAACACAAGCAAGTATTTCTTTACACAACGCACAGTCAACCTGTGAGCTCTTTGCTAGAGGATGTTCTGAAGGCCAAGACCATAACAGGGTTCAAAAAAGAACTAGATAAATTCATGGAGGATAGGTCCATCAATGGCTATTAGCTGGGATGGGCAGGGATGGTATCCCTAGCCTCTGTTTGCCAGAAGCTGGGAATGGGCGACAGGGGATGGATCACTTGATGATTGTTTGTTCTGTTCATTCCCTCTGGGCACCTGGCATCGGCCACTGTCAGAAGACAGGATACAGGGCTAGATGGACCATTCGTCTGACCCAGGATGGATGCTCTTATGTTCATATGTTAATGCATGTCTGGGAATATGAAATAATAACAATTAGTAATTGCATAGTGCATTTCATCTTCATGATACTAACTGTTACTGAAGTACAAGAGCACAAAATGTTGTGGGCTTGATTCTCACTTATGCTACATTTTTTGCACTGCTCTGCTTTGCCCCCTTCCCTCTCTCCCCCATCATTCTGCCCTTGCCTCTCCCTCCCTCAGTGTATCCTGTGTGGGGAGCATCCTTGGCCCCCCCAGTAAAGCTGATATAAAGTCTCTACACAAGCCTCTACTCACAGTTCCTGGCATGGGAGCCAGGCTGGAGTGCATTGCACCACAGCTATTCTCCTCTTACCAGGGCCTTAAGAACTAATGGCAACTCTGGCAGTATCACAGGAGTTGGGATTTCTCAGATAGGACCCACAGACATTTCCGGAATTTAACACCTTTCAGCCTTGTCTCCACCTCTCATTAGCCCAAGGAGTGAGCAACTGAATTCCCTCATAGCCATCCTATTCCTAGGACACAACTTTGTTCCTATACCCTCTCAGTCATCTTAATGTGGCCATCAAAGGGCCACAGCTATTGTGACCAGATACCCAATAAAAGGGACTTCATCTGCAACAGCATAGTGACCTGCCACATCTCCAGCCATCAAAATCAGGTCATCCCGTTATCCCATTAACCTCCCAAGTAATTTCACACTGCCATACTCTCTAAAACGAAGTTTATCACAATCTCCACAAATACCTATTTTAACTAATCAGAAACCTGGATAAATTAGCATTTTTTTAAAAAAAAAATTAAAAAAAATTTAAATACCTATTTGGCAATGCAGTACAATGCAAATCAGTTACCTCAGTATTCATATTACAGCTTTCTTGGCTGCAAACGTTACACAGTAGTCACTATTAAATACTCAGCATTTACCAAGAGATGTTATACAGTTGACTACAGTTATCACATATTCTAAGTCTAAAGGAAATTATGGTATCTCTGGTACCATTATGTGTTAAATATTGACAAAGGTCAACTGCTTCTGTTTTAAAAAAATAGCTAAGGTTAAATATGGTACAAAGTTCCATTGTAATTCCATTCTCTCTCACGCCTATCTTTCTGAAATAACTAACTCTCTACAGGAATTGAAATTTTCTATGCTTGGTCTCAGCTCAGAAGTGATTTGAATGTGAATGCATGAGAGAGCGAGAGAGAGAGAAAGAGGCTGAAGGAAAATGCATTCAACCATTTGAATTATGGGAGAATGAAAAAAATAAGGCTTTTTGATTCACTATTATCTTGAAAACAGCTGTAGAAGAAAACTTCAAACAGAGCATGAATCTGTTCCTCCATGAAAAATAATCTCTCATTTGAGGTTGAAGGATTAATTTAAAAAATTGAAAAGTTTGAAGTAGTCAAATGTCACTTCTGAACATGCTCAATAGCATATGGTCAGATTTTGCAAGAGCCTAGTAAAGTGCTGCCCTCAGCATATCACATGTTTACATAAAGGAAATTTTAAATATCTCATTGAAAACACAGTTGGGCTCCAAGTAAAACCCCAGATCCTAGTGTCTCCAAATTTTGGGAAAGTTCCAAACTTTGCAGCTGGCATCTATATCTCCTTTATTCATTTTTGATTATATTAAAGTGCCGCTGGTCTCAGTCAGGGTTAGTGCCCCATTGTGCTAGGCATCATACAAACACATAGTAAGACATGGTCACTGCCGCAACCTGGCTTCAGTCTAAATAAACAAGAAAAAACAAAGGTTTGGAGGAAAGCAGAGGCAGAGAGAGGCGAAGTGACTTGTCCAAGGTTGTACAACCAGTCGAGCCAGAGCTGGAAAGAGAACCCAGGGGGCAGATCTGCTTCATGTTTGGAAATGGAAAATTTTCTATCTCGTGTTGAGCTAAATCACTAAAACTTCCCAGTAGGCTGTAGTAAGAAAACACAATTCTAGTCTAAAATCAGATGGTTGTGACCCTTAAACGTGTCACTCTTTCTGTATATAGACTGTGATGCATGTAATTTTTTTTGGTGAAAAGACTATATTTAGGCAAAAACCCAATGCCATCTTGAAATGTCTGAAAATCTAAACAATGGGACAGACTATCCATTTGTGGCAGTCTCGTACTCTTAATTATGGGCGTATTTTAAGCGTTTTATAACCTCTTTGTTACCACAACATATTTTATTTTAAAGTACATACTGTACATTAAACCTATTTTTCCCACACTGTCACCTGTGAATACATTGCTATCCACGAAATACAATAGATGAGGCAGAAACATTTTTAGTATATTACTAAAAATGTTTCTGCCTCATCTATCATATTTCATGGATGCTTACAAAGGACTGGAATACAACTTATGTTGTCTTGCATTCATAGGTTCTGACTGGCTGCTGATAGTGATGTCCACAACATGACAAAATACACAGAAGTTTAAAATTACAATGCAGTGAAATAAAAATTAGACTCTTGTGATCTTCAGATATGACTGAAGATCAGTACTTGGCAGGTTACTGGTTTAGATGTGAAGGATCTACTTGCAGCTTATATTCATTATTCAGCATTTGAATCTGGAATTAGATTCTAACCTTGAACGAACAGAGCCAGTGCGTGTGCAGTGCATCTCTTCAAAGGCTTTTGAGACAAGAGAAGTTCAGAAAGGTAGGCTTTTTTTAGGAGCAAGTATACTTAATCCAGGTGCTATTGATAATCGTGTTGGGTTAGATTATTGCTAGATTAAAGTGGAATCTACTCTTTATTATTTGCTTGAAGTATTTTTGCGGGTGGGAGGGGATTACATTTGAATTTATTTTCCTGTGTTTATACTTAGAACAGAGGAAGGTGCATTTTAGCCATCTGAATACATAGGAAAGGCAAGGGCAAGTATTACACTGCTAAGAAAGAATCAGAGGGGTAGCCGTGTTAGTCTGGAATTGCAGAAGTGACAAAGAGTCCTGTGGCACCTTAAAGACTAACTAAAATTTTTTTTAGAGCATAAGCTTTCGTGGGCTAATACCCACTTCGTCGGATGCATGCAGTGGAAGTATCCAGGGGCAGGTATAAATAGGTA
>ML677334.1:20061210-20118424 GCA_007922305.1 Dermatemys mawii
ACTTCCACTGCATGCATCCGACGAAGTGGGTATTAGCCCACGAAAGCTTATGCTCTAAAAAAATTTTAGTTAGTCTTTAAGGTGCCACAGGACTCTTTGTCACTACTGCTAAGAAAGTTAAACTCACTGTATTTATCCTGTTAGTCTTGCCCTAGTAGGTGAAAAACACCCATTTTTAAAGAATGAATGTGCTTAAGTAGTTTCAGTAAAGAAGGGCCTATTCATGTGCCTAATTTTAAGTACATATTTCAGTGTTTTGCTTAATTAGGACCATGGCCAGCTGTTGATCTAATTAACGATTTGGACGTACAAATACCCCTTTTTCTTTGTAATCTTGATATTTGTGTGCACAAATTATATGAGCACAATTATATGCACCCATCGTTGAGAGCCAGGCCAATTGCTAGATGTAACTGGAGTCACGTGTGTTCATCAAGACTACAGTTTCTACCTCCACCCTCTTCTCTGTGTTAAATCTTTGAGTTCTCGAATGCTGAAGGGAAGTAAGAGAGTACAGGGACTCCCCTTCCACCAAAAGGCAGGAGAATAGGATGGATTCATGGTACCAGGGGACCCTGCTACCCTGTGTGTTTGGTGCATCATAGCCAAGAGGGCATGGTCATCCATTTATGGGGATGAACAAGTCCCCAATGCAGTGTGGAATGAACTGGCAGGAGGAAGCACATGTTACTGCTTTTCACAGCAGCAGTAAGAGGCACTATCTCATAGTGTGGCTGTTTGCCCTATGCAATTTTATCCTGCCCTTGTTGGAGGACTCTGGGAACCTCAGTGTGAAAGCTGGCATCATTCTCTCTCTCTCTCTCCCACCATGGCTCAGGTAAGAAAGAAAGGATTTTATTATCTTAAACTAAACTAAAGGCATCTTTTCCTTCCTTTTCCTTTAGTGTCTTCAGAACTCTGAACATATTGGGTGGAATTTTCAAAGGGGCCTAAAGCAGATTTTTTTAGAACTACTAAGGCCAGAAGAGGGACCATTATGATCATCTACTCTTACCTCCTGTATTACACAGGCCAGAGAACTTCCCCCAAAATAATTCCTAGAGCAGAAAATTTTACAAAGTCCCAGTGACTTCCAGTGGATATCGTAGCCATCATGCATACGAGACAAAAAATGACTCTGTTGTTGCCCTTTGTACCTGGCTTGCCCTCAGTGAAATGCCAGCATCCCAACTTTAAAAGAATATACATTTCACTGAGCTCATGCCAGCTTCATTGTTCTTACTACAGTCTAATTCATGAGTTGCATAACAGTACCTTTAGTATTCCAATAGTGCATTTTTCTGAGGTAATTTTAGTGTCTTCACCATCTTGTATTTTTTTTCATGCATGTTTAAGAAAAAAGAAACTTAATTAGTTGACTCGTTCATGAAACGATGCTATTGAATACTCTCATCAACTGGGAAATGAGTTTAAACTGTTAAAGTTTCATGTTAAAAAATTGCAGCAGATAGTATTACAGTTTATCTTAGTGTTAGCCAGCTTAATTGCAAGATTCTCCCATAGCCCAGGCAATTTTTAATAAAAACATTTAGAACTAGATTGGTGTAATAGTAACTTGCAAAACTGTGAAATAGAAAGCTTAATTTCAGCTATTGGTAACAATGGACAGATGCTACCTTTTCTTTCCAATCCAGTTAGCGGCCATGCCAGTGTTACTAGAGAACTGGCAACAGTTTTGATCTTGCTAGTGAATCCAAGTAATGCAGCCAAAAGAGTGTCAAGAAACTAGCAAACTAATAACTAACAGCTCATTATTTTATTTAGCCTTCTATCTCTTACAGTCATGTCTTGCCATTGTAAGAAGAACATCACAGTTGCACTTAAAGGAAAATTAACCTGTATGTTGTGAAACTATGGGATGAAGTAATTCTGGGCTTGTGTTCATTAGTGTGCTGCAGTTATTGCACAACATTTTACTTGCAAGTATGTGCAGTGTCTGCCTGTCACTTTGGAGCAGTCAGGATTTAGATACCCTTTCTGGGTTTGGTATTACAGTGACATCATCTGGTTTACCATCACATTTGTAGACTATGATAACTCTCCATGATGGAACACCACAAAGAAGTGTGGCCTAGTTATTCACTCTTTAAAATAGAGAGCTGGGGATGGAGCGGGGAAGGGGAGAGAGAGAGTGAGTTTCTGGGTGTATTTGCTCTTATTTGAAAAGCTGTTAAAAGAGCTAGTAAGTTCAGTGAAAGTTGCTATAAATATTGAATGAAACAAGATTGATGGATTTATTGATGCTAAAGTCAGTCACGTATTTCAAAGTTCATTAAAACTTGCTACCCACCTTATATGTTGAAGTCAGGGTGCTTTGTTTTTATATTTTTATGAGGGATATACATTAATCTTTACTCAAAAAGTTCCAGTATTGCAAGAGGCCCTGATATACTTCCTTATCATACTTTTAAATACACTTTTCCTTTAGGTTCCTTTGGGGGGAACTTAATAGCATTAATATCCAGGTGGATATTATTTATTTAACTTGCTTCTAGGTACAGTGACAAAATAATTTTGCCTCTGAACATTTTGGGTGTTTTTTAAATGTGGCTCTTGTCATGTTTGTTGATCCTGTTGTCCGACACCGCTTTCATCTTAATATTTTCTGTGTTGCTTAATTAAAGCAGAAGATGGAGAAAAGATCCCTTTCAGTATCTAAATATGAATGAAATCTGTTTAAAAGAAATGCTCCTCACTAGACAGACAGGCAATGTAAATCTGATTCTAAAACCATGCAACAAGCAATGATATTGAAGAAGAAATCCATCTAAATGCAACACTTTGTGAAATACTAAAAAAACAACATCATTTCAAAGACTTATCAAGGATATTATTTACTTTTTCTACAGGCTTAACAGTTTCACTATTTTCTAATATAATACTCTTATTTTACTTTTTCCTAATCAGAGTGCACGCTTATTGTGAAATTATTTAAGATCATATGCAATGACAATTTTAGTAATCTGGTTTCACTGGAATTTATTGTGTCTTTTTCATATCTAGACCATTAATATGGAAATTGTTCTCAGACATATGTTGTTTAACAGCAGATGCTGGATTTACAGTTGTAGATCACATTTATGTTATTTTGTTCTCATTTCCATGAGGTTTCCTGCCATATACTTTTTTTCCCAGCAAAAAAAAAAAAAAAATCATGAACATCTGCTGACTTATCCAGAGAACTGGATCTTTAATATCTAAATTCACCCCTTAGGGAGGTTTTTTTGTTTTGTTTTTCACATATAAACTAGGCTTTTAAATTGTGTTATTTAGTTTGTTTTAACTTGGATTATTTTTACCTAGAAGCAAAGTCACATCCATACAGTGTGCAATTTTTTGCTGATACACTTGCCTCTCCCAACCGCTAGATTCCAGACTTTCTCCTTTGGCACACTTGGCAACCACAGTGGTTCAGACAGGATTCTTAGAATTCATCACTCTTTCGTGAAACCACCATACTCTCCCCGCTCCCCATCCTCTCCCCGCTCCCCATCCTCCTATCCTGCTTTTCAATAGGGCCATGAATATTGTTCTTATCCTCTGTCTGAAGGGGATGAGGCAAATGGCCTCCTCTGAGGTTAAATGCCATTTGTTGTTCTACAGAGCATCCAAAAGGAATGTTTATGCAGCCAGCAGCTGCAAAGAGTTTCTCTTGAACCCTTCAGGGTTTTTTAAATACTTCTCTGCTGATTGGGAAGCTTTATTTTCTACATAGAGTATATAATCTGAGCTCTTCTCTTACATGAACACCATGGGGGAGGGTGCAGATTAGGAAATAAAACCCTAATTCTGCAAACCATTATACACATAAGTAGTCCCATTGAATTCAAATGCTTGCAGGATCTGGGTGTAACTTTTTACGTATGCATTAATTCAAAACTTTTCTGGTCATCAGTGAGTGGTAAATGATTGTTCAGTTAGGAGGTCACATTGGTAATTTCTACATTTGCTATTTAATATTAACAGCATCGCTTACATAGTATTCATTTTCAAAGCACTGAGAATACCTCTGTGCCTAAATGCCATGCTGATTGATGCATTGTAGACTTCTTTAGATAAGCAGAACACAGTAAGAGTATAAGGTTAAGAAACAGTCTCCAAAAATTCACAATCCTGTGATTCCTTACTTAAAGCAGAATTAATCGCATATCTAATGTGACCAGGTTAGAAAGTATGGATTTAGCTGCCTTTTACTTTTACTCCACAATAAGGTGAGATTTATGGATTTAGCTGCCTTTTACTTTTACTCCACAATAAGGTGAGATGTTATGGGAGCTGGTTTGTGCAACAGTCTAAAATGTACCTTTAGTGAAAAGTAATTTCTTATTCAAGCCTAATTAGAATCTATATTCTTTGCTCTCCATACATGTCTTTCTTTCTGTCTGTCTGTCTGTCTCTTATCCTGTTCTGTAAATTGCAAAATGAATTCACTGAGGCTTCAAATAGGCAAGGGTCCAATGCTATGGGATACCTACCAGGCTCAGGGCATTGCATTGCAACAGTGCTCAAATGTATCCCGAGTCACTCGTATCTCCACTGTGCTAAACACACACATCAGAATAAAAGGTTGCTTCCCCTAAAGGCTTTCAATCTAAGGCTTGGCCTATATTTAAAAGCTAGGTGGATATAGCTATGTCAGTCAGAGGTATGAAAACACTACTCCCCCAACTGAGATACCTGTGCTGACCCAGCCCCATGAGACAAACCTATGCTGATGGAAGAAGGCTTCCGTTAACATACGTAACTTTATTCTAGGAAGTGGTGTTACTATGCCAATGAGAAAATCCCGTTGATGTAGGCTGCATGTACACTACAGGGTTATGCCAACAAAGCTATACTGACATAGCTTTGCTGGTACAGTCTCCATGTAAACTGAGGCTTAAGCTTTAATCCTGCAAAGAATTACACAGGTACTTCACTGATTTCATTGTGATTACCCATTGGCTTGGTCCTACAAGGTTTTAAAGCACTCAGGCCTGATCCCAGTAAAGTATTTAAATATATTTTTAAGTTCAAGCACAGGAGAAGTTCCATTGAAATTAATGGGCTTGTTCATGTGTTTAAAGTTAAGAATAAATGAATAAGAATAAGCCCTTAAACCTCAATCCTGCAATGAAACCAGCTAACACAGGTTGCATTGTCCGTGCATAAGCCCATTAACTTAATTGGGATGAAGATGTCTATACTAGCAGATCCAGTTTCAGGACTGATGTTATAAAGACAAATCAGAGAATGGGTGATGTGGGAGATGAGATAAAATGTATAAACTAAGCAAACATGATAAAATTAGGCCCATGACTAGTTACACAGACATGCTGGTACAGTCTTTCTATTTAACTCTGCTTGCTCCATTGCTTACAAATATTCTTAATCCTAATCTTTTTTTTATTTATATCCTTTTTCTGTTTTCAAATTTGCATTTCACCCTACCTATAACCCAGGAGAGAGTGTGTGTGTGTATGCATGCATGCATATATAAAAATTGCTATGGGTATAAATTCTTCCTTCCCTTATCTTAAATACATCTCCCTTTATTTAAACCTTGGAAATCCATTTTGGCTGCAGCATCACCCCTTTCTGAGTCCATAACCCCTGGTTCCAGCCCCATGCCCGTCATCCTAATTTCTCTCCTAAAATTGGAGATGATAAACATCATGTACTGTGAGGAGGGGAAATGCTGATATCCCAGGCCACTGGGACGTGTGATCGTCAGTTATTCTTCCCCATGGAGGGGATAGGGAAGAGAGGATGCCAAGCCTTGTCCCTCCCCAACTCTGGAACCGCTTTTCTTTTCTTTTTTTTTCTTTTTTTTTTTGAGAGGCTGGAGACTTTTTGAAGTTCTCTTTTGGGAGGAGGGAAGTTTACGGAGCCACATGGGCACCAGGGAGTGAGAAACTGGGTTCGGTTGTCCACTGCTGCCTCCTGTGTAATACTGTAGCGCTCACGTGCCTACTAGCCCTGACCTGTGAGGAGAAAGTGGGGAACAGATGAACTTCTCTGTGCTTGGAGGATTGCACCCACGTGGAAGCAGCAAGGACTCAGCAGATTGGGAGCAGCAGTAGGGACATAAACTCACCACTAGCCATGGAGTTTCCGTGCAAAAAGATAACACAGAACTGAGCTATATTACCTTTTCTCTGCCTCCTCATCCCATCCAACAACGGTTCCTCAAGTAGCTGTAGCCAGAAGATGCCCTTGTGTATCAGTTCCAATAGAAGCAAATTGCCAGAGACCAGGGGACTGTCATTGTCCCCAAAGCTAGTGCAGGGTCCTTTCCTCCTGTGGACTGGAACCTATAGCTCATTATGTGGGGCAGAACCAATGCCTCCTGGAGGGATTTGGGGAAAATTGCAAGAGGATTTTCCAAAGAAGGCAATGATGAAGGCTATGATTATTTTCATGTTTTGCATGAAACATTTAAACGTGAATTGAATAGGTATAAGAAAGGTGAAGAATCTGTGTGGGATGTAAGCAACATATGAATCAAGAAATTCATAAATAAATACAGAGCCAAACTCTTAATGGACGTTTTCCATATTATAACAATTGCCACAGTGTTTACTCACAGGCACAAAATACTTAGAAGCTCTCCTTAATCTTTAATTATTATTGCCCTCTGAGCTTGACCTCTCTGGAAGTGTTTTATAAACAATTTAAAGAATAAATGAAGTATTAGAAACAATTATTATAGGGGAAGCAAAGTTATTTGCTTTCCCTGACTGAAAAGATATCATTTATAAAGGCCTGATTACGCTCATCTGTTTTCTGGGTAACCCGTAAGTTTACTTTACCACGGCAAGAGAGAATAACAGAGAAATTGTGTCATGGGAGCCAAGTAAGATATTGTAGCGGTAGGAAATCCAATTGCCTTGTTTTACAGCCATTTGTCTTGTCCACAGTCTCTGTCAAATGACAGTTTGGATCAAAAGCCTTTAAAAGGTTTTCCTGCTTCACAGTAATGAGAACAACAGAGACTTTTATATTGTAGGAGGTTCTTACTGGGCCTTTCCTGCTTTAACATGGCTACCTGCCAGCGCATTTTTTATTAAAAGCTGCTTCGCATAATAAATTATATGAAGTGGCTCTGCCTGGCTGCTTGACTGTCACTAAGGTTATGAGTCAAAAAAGGGGACTTTTAGAGAAGGTCCCATTCAAAGCGACTTATGAAAGCTGTCAAAAAGAACATTAACAGCCAGCTTTGTATTTCAGACCTATTCTTGTAAGGATCCTTGCATGTCTGTACTGAAAATAAAATTCTGCAGAATGTGGGATTTATATATATTTTTTATTTAATAATTTTAACAAACAGGCCAGTCTCTCCTTTTGTTTACACTGGTAAATACCAGGAGTGACTCCATTGTAGTTAATGGGATACACGGGTGTAAAACCCACATACCTGAGATCAGAATCAGGCTGTTGTTTCTAATTCTAGTAAAGAGACGTGATTTCCAGGAGGGAAAGGCCTAAGCGTTTTAGAAGTCCCCATGTGAGGCTGAGGGCTTTGCAATATTCTCACCTCCACTTTGTGCTTCTGGCAGGCAGAGAGGAAATAAGATGAAATGGGGCCAGGAATCATCAAAACAAGGCCTGTTGGCTCCAAAGCAGCTGGGGTTGTGGGGGAGATGTCTGCTCCTCCTCTCTCATGTGGCTTTTTCTGTCTTCCTTCCTAACTCCAAGCCAGGCAGACAGAGTGGAGCAACAGGGAAGGGGAAGAGCGGCAGCAGCTGCCTATGAAGAGCAGAAGCACTCTCGGTGATCTTTAGTGACTGGAACAGTACATAGTCACACCAAACACTCGCTCTGAAGCTCCTGTCGCAGCACATCTCTTTGTAGCATGTTTGACTGTTCTCCAGAACAGAGATAAAGGAGAGTAACAGCCATTTTCGTAATCAGTGCTGGACTGCTGGGGTAGGGGAAGAGCCTATATTACAGTCAGCTACGCCTTCACTACCTGCTGGTGCTGGTTGAAATAAATGAAGGTGAGGGTGGGAATGTAACAACATATCATTACTTTCAGGAAGATGTATAATATTTGTTTTTCCAGTTCTAACACAGTTCTTAAATAGTCCTAAATTTTTACATTTTCTTTGGAATGTACAGTGCACGCTGTATGTAAATGTGCTGTGCAGTACCCCTGAAAGTGTTAAGAACCAAGGATGGGACAACGTGTGTGTCACAAACTCAAAACAGAAGGAAAACTATACTGTAGAGACTTTAAAATGATCTTTACTGTATCAGAATGTCTGAGAGCAGATTCTCCAGCCATTTTATTTAGAATTGGAGGTGCCTGAGAAGAGAGGTAGATTTGACTCTGACATGAGGGAGGTCCCTTGTCATGAGATGATATATAAGGGTTATGCATGTAAGTTCCAAGTCTCATGCTTCCATACTGTGCAACATTTCAGAGCCTGGAGACAAACAGAGTGTAGCCATTTTACAATAACAACTATGGATTTTCTCTGTTTATCTCCATTCAGTGGGATGGCTATTAAGTCCTTTTGTTTATTCTTTGATAAATCTTGGGTCTTCTCTGGACTGGTCTGTCCTTTAACTCCAAATCAAGTGAAAGAAAATGTATTAAATGGTGGGTAGAGTGAACGTTTTTTAAAGACTCGCTGATGAATAATTGCCAAAAGGTGGTAGCTACAGTATCCCCAACAAATGCATATTATGAATGGTCCTCTTTTAAGCCTAAAATTCCTTTAAACTTGCCTGTTGGGTTTTGAGTACCTGCAGTTAACTAGTGTTGCTTTTGGCAAGGCTTGGTGAGCAAATGAGGCATAATCTCTCTGATCTCAGTAGTCTGGTCAGTCAGCCATGACATTCTCAGTGTCTTTTCTTTCTACACCCTGTCTGAACAGAGCCATAGCCTAGGCAGCTCTCAGTGGGGTTGCCAAAGATTACCACGTGCAGTGGAGCAGCAGATGGCGGGAGAGTGGAAAATATGCAGCCTCCAAGGGTTGAGTTCATGTGGGGTTCAGGGTTAAATTTGAATGATTTTTCTCCCCCTCCAAACTGCCCATTGAGAACATTTAACTCTTTAGTGCAACTTGGAAGCCCTGTAAAATGCAGGAGTCTGGTTTAGGGAGTGGAGTGGGTTCTAGACTAGAACTGGAATAAGAAGTTTATATGCTCAGTGAGCACAAAAGTTGTTGCTTTCTCTTTAGTCCTAATTCAGTAGTGTGTATAAAAGAATTAAATGTAAAATATGTGAAAAGAATATTTAAGGGGGCAAAGTCCAACACTGAAAAGTTAGGAAATTAGGGTTGCCTGAGCAACCTCAATTCAGTCCACTTGTGTGTATGTATTATGATATAATCTTTAATTACACAATAATATACTATTTTTCGACAGGACCCCTCCCTCATTTAGTGCACAAAATGGATGATGCTCACTTAGTGAGCAGCTATTCAGTATTTTCTCTTATGCTTATTCATGCTGTTCATCACTTTAGTATCTGAGTGCATCACAGATGTTAATGAATTTATTTTCACAACACCTCTGTAAGATGAGGGTGTATTTTACAGATGGGGAACTGAGGCCCAGAGAATAAATTCAAAAGTGTACACTAATTTTGGGTTCCCAATTTAAGACATCTCGGACCGGATTTTTCAGAGTGCTAAGCATTATATAGCACTTCATATGCTCAAGGCACAGCTCTCATTGACTTCAGTTGGAGCTGTGAGCGCTCAGCACTTCTGCAGATCAGGCGCCAGGGTCTGAAATCCAGCACCCAGAAAAAAAGAGGAACACACAAAGTGAAAATTTTGTTTAAGTGACTTACCCAGCATCACATAGGAACTCTGTGGCAGAGGCAGAGAAAGATGCTGCTCTAGAGAACTAGGTTCTAACTTTTAACCAAATTCTCCTTTCTCTTCCAGCAGTCCCCCGCCTCCTTCACTATGAACTTTCCAGCTTCTTAAACAAATGAATCAAGGGTCCTGCAGACAATAGCCTCCTTCGCTAAATGACCCTGATTCATCTACTAAGCAGGTCTATCCTGTGCACTGAAGATACATGGGTCCTGTGGGGAAAAATAGTTTGTAATTAAAGAGAGGATCTGCTCTGCGGATGCATTGTAAAACTATATCATAATACATATACACAAAGAGGCTGGATTAAGTTTGCATAGGCAACCTTAATTTGGCATTTCCTAATTATTGCATGCTTGACTTTGCATTCTTAATAATGTTTTAAATATAGTATATATACACAGGTTATGTACTCAAATGGGAAGCATCATGAAAACAGAATAATGCTGTAGTTCAGGAGTCCACAAGGAAAGAATCATTCTGAAGACTACTGACTATATAGCGGTAGTTAGGCACAACAGTTTGAATTATGTACCAAATGGAAATTTCTCTCAGATGCTTTTCCTTTGGCATTTAATCAAATTCTTTGTATTTTTGTGCAACTGATTTGTATTCTTTTTGACTTTCTCTTTCAGAGTTATAATGTCAATGGAACTTTTTTATATCAGTTGTGTAACTCATTCACTTTGGACTTTATGGGCCAGATTCTCTGCTGATATAAATTAGTACAGCTACGTTGACATCAGTGGCTCCAATTCATCTCTGCAGAGAACTGGAGTCATATTTAAAGGGACATTCATGCACAAGCTTATATACAATAAGTGCAGCAAGACATGTTTCTGGTTACGTCATAGTAGTTCAACAGGTCATTTGAACCTGATACAATTTCAGAGGAAATTCTACAGTACTGTAGAAACTCCCACTGAAGAAAAAAAAAGTACTTTTCAATAAAATGTTACAATTTTAATCTATGTTAAAACATTTTTCTAAGTCAGTGGTTTTCAATCTTTTTTCACTTGTGGACCCTGAAAAAATTTCGAGAGGATGTGCGCAGCCCTGTGGAAATCTTAGATGTAGTCTGCGGCACCCAAGGGTCCACAGACCACAGGCTGAAAATCACTGTTTTAAGGAATAAGGATAGGTTACACACAGTATCCATGCATTTTCTGTTTTAAAATGAAGTTACCAACCATTTTTAGCTAGAGCCTGACAAAAACACTGGAAATCAGCACACACTTTTTTAACTGCTCTGCCACTGAAAAATCTGTTTCATTGAATTTGATTTGAGGGACACCTTGTATAGCGAATGTGATAGTCCTAAACAATTTAAAACACATGCACTAAATTCTTGGAACTAACAAGATTGCTTTGCACATATCTTGTAGTCCAGTAACTTAAATGATTATTAATTGACAGCATATGGGCCAAATGGGAATGGAATTGCGGGGCGTTTCACCCAATGCTGTTTCAATGCCCTTCACAAGTGCCAGGAACAGTCATGGTGCATTGCATTTGAGGGTGCTCAGGGATTTCTCCCTCTCATTGCTCTGTTAAGAAGGAGGTGGGGTCCTGCTTCTGCCCAATACCAGTTCGCAGAACCAAAAAGACAGTCTAATTTACTTGTTCAGCTGGGAGCTCAGAAGGGATGGTCTGTACTTATACACTAATGGCAGCTTCGTCCCACCCTCAGTGCAGGACAGTGCCTAAATGACATCACTTTGGATGGGAGAGTGCACACAGGTGTGGTTCTTCCTCAGAATCTCAAAAGGGAATACTGTTCTTCTGCAATGGTCCTGGATCCTCCACTATCCTTCTATCCTGTGACAGTGCCATTCTCACGACGCCATCCTGCCAGGGCCTTTCTTGACTGCAGCGTCTCCAAGAACCCCATGAACCCAGGGTGGTCCTTGAAAACTGCAATGCAGGTTCCAAACTATAATACTGAGCTTTGAGGCTTCCCAGGCATGTGGTGAGTTCAGGGACACCTCTACCAGGGAACTCCACCGAGCTGATAACACTTTTAGAGCCCAATAAAAAACGGTCCAAAAAACAAAGCTCAGAAAAGCAAGTGAGTGACTGTAATCAAACCTGCTTACAACCTCCTTACAGTCTGTATCAGAGTAAAGGGATGGGCAAGTTGCAAGTAGATCCTGATCAAACCAGCTCATTCATCTCTTACTTTTTTATAATAAAGAAGTCTTAAATAGGCAAAATATGCATCAGTGTGATTGTTTTTAAAGCTAATTTTATACCACTATTTTCTGTGATTAATGAATTAAAACCTTCCTTTTCCTCCTGATATGTTTTAAGTGAGTTATGCATATGTAAAGTGATCCAAGTACTGATGGTTGGCATTGAGTTGCATAGGCAGAGAGGTATGGGAAATTTGTATAACATCAGATTATACTGTATTGACACAGGCTAGTGTCATTTCACTAAATCCTGATTCCACAGAAACTTATGTCAAACCTTCTTTCCCTTTATTTTTTTAGTAGATTACACTTAACATCATGCTGTACTGTATTTGCAGGGTTTTTTTTAATTTGATGTTTTGGGTTTTTTTGTTCTCTGCTGCTCTTGATTGTGTACTTCCAGTTCCAAAAGAGGTGTGTGGTTGACTGGTCAGTTTATAATTCTGGTGTTTGTAACTTTGAGATTCTACAGTAGTTCTGAACTAAACATCCAGATTCAGAAAGCATGTACTTAACTTTAGTAATTTAAATGTGCTTTTACAATGTATGAGACTACTTATCATATGCTTACAGTTAAGCATGAGAGTGTTTTATTTGGGAATGACCTAACTTAGCTGTTTGCTTCAACATCAATAATATAATTTTAAAGAAAAATTAGAATTTAAAAAAGTGTTTGAGCAAATCACCTATAGAACATGAAATAAAGTTTCTTTTTAAAAAAATCAGTAGTTTGGTAAAAAAGGGTAAGCCTTCAGTAAGAGAAACTCTGCACTGTTTATCTAAGGGCTGTTAACATCGTACAGTAAACTTGGAACAGAAGTAACACTTTTACATTTTTATGATGAAAACAATGTTCAATTTTTTTCCTCTAAAAGAATTCTTTGATGTCTGCCATGTCCCTATCCAGGACATATTTCCTGAGAGAAAAAATATTTTAATTAGTGAAGAAAAATCATACACAGAACATGTACTGAAATAACATTTTTGTTGCCGTGATGATTATTGGTGTATTTCTGTGTTCTTTTACTAAACCTGTATGCTAGGATTTAACTTTTGTGCCCACCACACAATACTGTAAATCCTACCTTTGGAAAATATAATAGTTTTGTATTTATTACAAAGAGTTCTTCAGATTGTTGCTGATTAGATGCAACTTTTTACAGTGATTTACACAGTGCTGCTATTCTGTAGGGGCAGAAAATATTCTGTCATTGTTTTACTTGGAATTGGATCCTTTGATCATTTTGAATGCAAAACAGGCTTTAAATACAGTTTAACTCTTAGAACACTGAGACAAATATCCAAGTGCATCGTGAACTGAGGAAGGGCCACAAACAGACTGTGAATTGGATTGTGGACTGATGGAGGGAGGTAAATGAGAGGAACTTTTTTTCTTTAAAATTTCTTACCCATACTACCATCAAAGCAGCTCCACTGTTAAAGATAATGACAGAAGCATTAGAAAAGATTGTCAGTCAATGGCATTTTAGCTACTCCATCATCTACGTATCTCAGAGCCATTGTGAATGGTGGGGGTGTTAAAATCCAACCAACCACCTTGTGCTCTATATGTGTTTATGCTTCTACTGTTTCTGTTAACCGCTCTGGTAATAGCAATGGTGAGAAATTTTAGGGGGGAAAGGCTAGTGCAGATACAACCTTAAAGAGTCCCGAAGACCTCTTAAGAAAGAAAGAAGCTAACCATTTCTGTGCCACAGCCCTTATTTTATTTTTAGCTGTATAAAGATATACATAGTGCTACATGTAAATCTATAGATAGAATCACTCCTAAGCAGCAAGACATAATGTCTGCCAAGTTTCAGGCCAAAGCCAATTTATATAGCCAAATTATAAACCCTAGAAATAGGGCTTTATAGTGGAATTACTGTCATAATGTTAACTACTGTGTATGGCTGTAGTGGGCGTTAGTGTAAGTTCTAGTTTTGATGTGCATTTAATAGCATGCGCTCAATCATGAAGTGTAATAGGACATTTTAAGATATTATGTTGGAAGAGAATTGATATTTAAAGATTATCTATGAACCACATCATTTCAATGCCTCTGAAATGTCATTCAGTCCTGGGTACAGAATTGCATGAAAAAATTCCTGATGGCATTTCTCAAAATGAACAGTAGCTTACATTTCATTAGCTGCTTTATGTGATATTTAGAGTAAGAGAACTGAAATGTTTCTGCTGAACATTCAGCAGAATATTCCTGTAAAACAGCATTTCCGATTTTTTTTTATCTTGATCTTCTCTAATCCTTCATTTCTGCCTTTGGGGGTATACTCTGTGTTTAGAAGACATTTTTGAACATAATTCTTTCTGTAGCAAGAAAAATAGTAAATACTTTTTGTCTTGTTGCATGTAACCGCTAATGATTGATTTTAGTGGTTGCCAGTGATACCTCTCGCATTTCCCATGTAGTATTGATTGTACTTGAATACTGTGTTAACTTGATTGCTCAGAACTATTTTTTCCCAAAACATTTGTTTTTTATGTTCCCTCAGGAGATAATTCTAAAATTGAAGCTGTCATTCTTTAGCCTAGTAGTTCAACGCAGTAAAGCTTGCTGCAATACAGATGATGATGATTACTCTCACTGCTGATACAGAGAATGGGAACGTAGTGCTGAAAGCTGCTAGTTTTATTCCCTTGCAATCTGAAACCTAAGACTGGATACTTTAACTCTGTCCTTGGGAAAAGACTTTAGTGCTGAAAGTGCCTCGTGTGTTCAAGGAGGAAGTATAATCTACTTTTAATGCAAAATGCTAAACCTTAGAGTCAGAGGTGAAAGTAAGCTGGTACACCCCGAACGGCGTACTGGGAAGAGCCAGTGCACCGTACTGGGATGGCCCGGCTTCCCCAGACAGCAATTTAAAGGCCCTGGGGCTCCCAGCAGTGGCTGGAGCCCCAGCCCCTTTAAACTGCTGCTGGAGCCCTGGGGTAGCGCTGGCGGGATTCTGGTGGCTATTTAAAGGGCCGGGGCAGTAGAAGCAGGGGAACCCTGGGCCCTTTAAATAGCCCCCAGCACCCTAGAGTAGCAGCAGGGTTCTGGGGGCTATTTAAAGGGCTTGGGGTTCCCGCTGCCTCTACGGCCCCAGGGCCTTTAAATAGCTGCCGGAGCCCCGCCACTGCTCTGGCAGACTCCTGCGGCTATCTAAAGGGCCCAAGATGGTAGAAGCAGGGGAGCCCCAGGCCCTTTAAATAGCTGCTGGAGCCCCCGGATGCTGCTGATTCCCCGGTGGAGGGAGGGGAAAGGAGGAGTACTTACTGGTACAGGGTGGGCCGGGGCTGGCTCTGACCCACAGCCCCGCCCCTTCTGCCCGAGGTCCTACCCTTTCTGGCCCCAACCCAGCCCCATACCAGTAAGTCCCCATTTCTACTTTCACCCCTGCTTAGAGTATTGCTTAATAGTTTTGGCTAATAGTTAAAATATCATGATATAAATTCCGCTTTTGCATATAATAAGAATTTGTATGAAGATTGCAAAGTACTTTACTAACATTAAATAAGATGCAGAATATGCTGGGTGAAATCCTGGCCCCATCCATGTTGGTGGGAGTTTTGCCATCGACATTAGTGAAGTGCATTACCCATACTTATTTTGCAAATAACAAGCCAGTGCACAGAGGGGTTACAGTACATAGCTTTTTCAAGACTGCAATAATATTCCAAACTTACCAAGGGGATTAGCTAAGGGCCTATATGAGCTGCATATAGGTGTTTGTCTGCATGGAGCTCATAATAGTATTGGGCCTTAGAGCAGAATTAGACCCAAAGTGTCCTGATCAGGATTCCTTGCTTTACTTTCTTGACCACAGTCTCTTCCATTATCCTACATTGTCATCAAAAGGAAGGAAGTTTCATTTTCTTTAATTCTAGGCCATGTGTTTATATTGTTTAGTTTCTGAATTTTTAATTTCAGCTAATGTGTAACATTTTGATTTATTAACAAATTTTAATTATAGTGAATTGTTCTGTTGATTATTACTGATTGTTATACTCTGATGCACCCAGAAGAGCAATCCTAAAACACAAAGAAATTGAAGCAAGATGCCCATCTAGGTGGTCATCAAAACATGTAATAATCTTGAATCAGTCAGTCAGCAACAGTGTGAACAAAACATAACAGTCCATATGGCAGGCATTGAGTAACTTCACACACCCAGCACTGTGTGTGTACACACAGACGCACAAACTGGAAACGAGCATGAACAGGAAGTAATAAGCAAGAAGGCAGCACACACACACTGACTTTTAAAATACATGTATTAAAAAATATCACTGCAGGACTAGATTTTTCCAAGGTGCATTTGTACTTGGGTGCATCGCCCAAAACTCCCAATGTGCATGCATGCCCAAAGTCATTTGCAAACTGTGCACTGGTCTACTACATATGAGAGTCATTTTTCCAGAGAATATAAAGAATATACCCTAAAATTTTAAAATAACCAGTAAACCAAAATGTCATTTAGTCTTTAACATTTGACAAACAAAGCAAAATATCTCTGGGTCCTTTTGATAAATCTGATTTGAGGGACTTTAATTTTTCAATTCTTAACGATGCTCATGATGCAAGAGAAATAATCCCATTTTTTGCTTTGTGGTACAGTCAAATAGCACATAAGCAGTATCTATGGTTTTCTTATTTTGTGCGACAGAAGGTTTAGTTTTGGAATATGCAATATTTATCATTCAGTAAATCCAAAGAAAGACCATTTGTAAAACAAATTATAGAAAATGTACAGGTACAAGAACTGTTTTGTAGCATGAATGTATCTAACTGTAGACACACTGATTTCCTTCCAATCTTTTAGTTATGAGAAATTCTTTATTCGAACTGAAACAACCAATAATCATTTTGGAAGGAGAAATGATTATGCTCCATAGTATTAATGCTACTGTTTCTCTTTGGATAAAGTAGCCCATGTCACTAGTTAGTCATATTCTTTGGCACCATAAATGCCATGTCATTTTAATTCTAGTAGCACGTTAAGGTGCTAATGTCATTGAGCTTGTTTAGCCTGAAACTGAGTCCTGGATACTGGTACTGTTAACTTTCTTTTTGGGAGCAAACAGTTGATCAGGTTTTTTTTTTATTAGGTCTAGAAGTCATAGTCTTAGTATTAAGGTATCTAAAGAACTATGTTGTGATGAAAAGATATGAAAAGCTAAATGTAATTTGAAACAACTCTACCAGGAGAAGGCACAGGCATGCAAATTTTGCGATCAGATATGTGGAACCAAACTACTTGTGGTATGATATAGCTGTGTGCAATTCCCAAATGGTAGAGTTTATTATCACTGCATCAATGTCTTACTCAAATGTGGAGATAGAGAATCCCCAATTAATTAATTAATTAATTGTTCTTTTCTATTTAACCAGTAAAGCCTTTTGAAGGAAGTTTAAATTTTGGATGGTCTCATCAGCAGCTTTACTAAGAGACAAAATGTATATATTTGAATGTAGTGTAAAAAAAAAAGGTCTTAGATTCCTGTCTTCCATTCTTTTTGTAGCCTTTTGCATTTTGTGTTTAGAAACCGACATTCCAAATGATTTTCATTGGCCTTCTGCCTGGGTTGAATACTGAGGCAGCAAATTAGGAATGCTTCAGAAGTTCCACAAACAAAGACGTTTGCTGTGAAAGTGGAGATAATGTGACACTTATATTTTGAGCTTCTTAGCTTACTTAAATGATAAATGATGGCATGGTTTAGGTAGTGTGTGGGGAGGGGGCAGCGGGGGGGTTTAAAGACTGAAAGAAGTTGCTATGAGCTGAGCTTTGGGATTCTACTAGCAGACTGTTATCCATCGTGTGACTATGCTGATAATATCTTTTATCTCTGTTTCAGGGGCTAACTTTGTAACTCGAAAAATTAGCCGATCAGTAGCTAAGATTCACCTCGGACAGATGGAATATTTCAGTTTGGGCAATCTGGATGCTAAAAGAGACTGGGGCCATGCCAGAGACTATGTGGAGGTAGGTTATTGGCCATGTGCCCTTTTTGAAACAATGCCGTTAATCTGTTTAATGCAATAACTTCAGTGAAAATGCATGACCTACAGAGAGGTATCTCATGAATTTTTACCCACAGAGGCCTGTTAACTTAGTGTTGCTCTCAGTTTCAGACTAGGGAGTTCAGTAACATAGTGGGCTACCCCAGCCATGACCTGAACAGAAAAATAAATCTTTAGGTTTACATTCCTTTACTGAATTCCTCTGGGAGGGGTCTATAAACTGGAACTATTTTAAAGAGTTTTTCTCCAATTGTTTCTGCGAACTTTTATTTCCAACATTAAGATCACAGCAAGATGCAGTGAAATCTGACTTTAAAGATCTCACTGCAGGCTGGGGGCCTTTAACTGTGATGGGCTAAAAACACCATTAATGCTAACGATCAAAGGTTTGGTTGGTTCTGCTTCAGAATGAAGCTTCACATTAATTTTAGGATGTCAAGTATTGTGTCACGTATGTGTCTATAGCTATTTACTTTATTTCAGATGTTTTTGTTAATCAAAATTGTTTAAGTCTATTCTATGCATATACTTTTGTTTAAAAAATATCTGCATTGTATTAAAAGAGACATGAATGACCACCTCAGAAATATTGTTGTTTTCCCAGAAGAATGTTGTCCTCATTTTGCCTCTCAATGATTTCCTGTGGTTATTGGGCTATTTCTGGCTTTTAATAATTTCTTTCTGGGTAACCAGATCTGGCTTCCATGTTCATTGGTGTGATTCAAAAAGAAGATCATTGTTTGTGTTTCTTAAATTACAAAGTTAATACCAAAAGAGCAAGTCCTTCATTGGGTAGGAAAAATCACCTTTTTGGTGGGTGGGTGTCCTCTTAATTCTTTGGTTTTTAATTAGTTTTTGAGCTCTTTGACCTTCACTTAAGCAATTAAGAGAAGCCATCAGTAAGACTAAAATATATTACTAATTTAATTATCTTGTGAGGTAATAATAATAATTTACCAACCCTCTTGAAGACAATAAAAATGGGGAAAAAACATTACATATGCATCTAAGCCATTACCTCAAGTGAGTGGAGAAGTAGAATTTGGCCAACTAGGCTGTAAAGTTGGGCCCCAGTTCTACATCTTCTGCATATGCCTGCTAGGAATCCTAGATGTTGGTATGATATTTCATGGAAGTAAGGGTCCATCTGCTTGGATATCATTTTCTGTTTGGGATCTTAGCATGGTTAATTAACCCAGGAAATCTTCCTGATATATTTTCCACACATAATTAAAAATTATACACATTTTATAGCAGATAGAAAATTATTAACAAATTATGGTACAAAGGATCTCAGTTCTGTTATTAATAAGTAAAACATAACCTTCCACAATTAACAAGCTTTTCATTTTTAAAAAAATTAAAATGGCATAAAACAGAAATTAGCATCAGAACATTAAAATAATTATTAGAGTAAAATATCCAAAGAAAACTTACAAATTGAGTTTCAGTATGAATATTCAGGATTTAATTTCTCTCTCTTCTGTGCTTGTATAAATCCAGAAGAATTCTATTGTATTCAGTAGGCCAAATCCTGATCCCACTGAAATCAATAGCAAGACTCTTTGTATTTAATGGAGCAAGGTTGGGTGCAGTGACTCAGTGGTTTCACTAAGGGCACAGTTTGGTCTACAGCCATCAGATTCTACCTGAGATGACCTGTAAGCAAACCTTTAAAAAAAAAACCAGAAAAACAAACCAACCCTCATCTTATTCAGCAAAACCACCAGATAGAAGGTTCTCAGCTGGAGTCTCCATCAAGGACACAAGGCGGTTATGTAAGCAGCATTCTGGATCTTTCATTCATATGTTTTTTGGAACTGTCCCAGAATCTTCTGGAAAGAATTTCTCACTAAGACAGCGTTCATTTTGAGTATCTCGTTAGCGGGACCCCTTTGCCTAATGGGAGACTTATCAGTTCTTCTCTAAATATATTTAAAATGTGGTTATGTCCTTTCTTATAATGGTTAAAAAGGAGAATAACTTTAAAATAGAAATAAACTATTCCAGGCTTTAATGGACTAGGTTGGACTTAGATATTTAACATCATTAGAATAAATATGCTGTATAGTGTTAGAAAGCATGATTGTATTTATAAGCACTTTGTGAGATTTCTTAAATGTACGATTGAATACATTCAGATCGATAGTATCCTCTCTGTATTTAATTTTAAGTTCCATTGATGCTAATATGAGTAACAAATGCTTATAGGGTAAACCCCATGCTGTCTTTGCTTTCTCTTTACTTCCTGATTACGGAAAATAATAGTAATAATAATAATAATTTAAAAAACATAAATACATTCATACTTGTTTTATAAAATATTATGGGTTAAATCCTGGTTCCACTTCAATGGGAACAGATTTCATCCTATATTTACTGGTATAGGTATTGGCATGAAGTGTTATCTAGTGATCAGAGACTAGGACTAGGAGTCAGGACTTTTGGGTTTTAATTGCAGGTATGCTACTGATCTTACATTATGATCTTGTGTAAGTTACTTCCCAATTCAGTAAAGTACTTAAGCACATGCCTAAATTGAAACATTTAGCTGTCCCATTGAGGTGGGGCTACTCACATGCTTAAATTAGGCACATGGTGAAATAACTTGTTGAATCAGAGCTTAACTTGTATAGACATTTTTTTAAAAAGGTTTAAAAAACCTAATGTTAGGGGGGAAATGTTTTTGTGTGTTCATAATTTCACTACTATTGGTTAGTATTTAAACCTCCACCTGCAGTGATTGAAAATCAGACATTGGAGCATTGTGCTATGGATGAAAACCTGATTTGAAAACCCGACTGAAAAACGTAATTTGTTCAAAAGAAGAGTGTAACTCCTTCATCTAGTTTTATTGTCCAACAGAGCAAAACACAAATAAGCAAATAGTGAAAAATAAATGTGATTTTTTTTAAAATGTCAGTTTTCAACTAAAATATTAGCGATAGATACAAAATGTTTTGAAAACATCTGATTTTTAACTTGTAAATGACCTTTTTAATTAAAAGGAAGTTAAAATTTGTGTCAGTGTAAATTAGTGGGAGGAGTTTCTGATTATATTATGAATAGCAATCTATACCACCAAGTGGGGGAAGGAGGGGAAGTAATATGTCAACGCTGTTGATGTATGAATCTTCTGTGTGCTGTTTTGTTTTGCGAGGTTAATTTATACCTTTTATTTTATGCAGAACGTTACAATAAACCATCTGCTAGATATTTTCAAACACTAGTACGCACTTAACAGTCTATGACTCATTCCTCTACCATGTAAAAAACACAAGGCATCATACAAATTTCCTCTCACCACTACCCCAAGAGAGTCTTATTTCAAATCAATGCAGGTTCTCACAACTATTTAACTTAGAGCACTGAGAAAGTACCCATCAATCCATTGCTAACTTTTTATTTCCCAGCCGCCAAATACCGTTAACGCTAAAATCATGAAGGCATATATGCAAGTGAAACCTTAAAGAAGTCTCATTGTATGGGAAGTGAGAGACATGTTTATTTGTAAAGTTGCAATAGGATATCCTGCAAATAGAATACAACCTCGCTGTAAAGCTGCCCTGAAGAGAAAGTGAGTTTGCCTTTTCCAAGTTCTACAATGGAACTTTCCCCTCTTTTCTTATAACCCCTTTGGCATAATGTTCTGGGGCTGGGTAGCGCAGCGGAAAGTTAAATGTTGTGCAAGCAGGAGAGGTCCCTAGCCTGCTCCTTCACCCCCAGCCCTGGGCTCAGTTTACTCCCACCCTCAGCTCACTGCTGAGAGAGAGGAAGAGAATGGGCCAGAACCAGGGAGAAGGTAGGTACCCACTCTCTGTGGACAGGGATAGGACCTCAGACCAGCAGTGGGCTGAGCAGGGCGGGCAGCCGGGATCCCAGCTGGCAGGAGTCGACGGATGGAACTCCAGACCGGCAGCGGGCTGAGAGGCTCAGCCCGCTGCCGGTCTGGGGTTCTGGCTGCTGGCCCCTTTCCAGCCGGGGTGCTGGCCACAGGCCCTCTCTGCCTGCTGCCGCCCTAGGTGAATGGAACCCCAGGCTGGCAGCGGGCTGAGCAGGCTAGTGGCATAAGATCATCGTTTTAATTTAATTTTAAACTAAGCTTCTTAAACATTCTGAAAACCTTGTTTACCTTACATACGGCAATAGTTTAGTTATATAATATATAGACTTACAGAAAGAGACCTTCCAAAAAACATTAAAATGTATTATCGGCACGCGAAACCTTAAATTAAAGTGAATAAGTGAAGACTCGGCACACCGCTTCTGAAAGGTTGCCGACCCCTGCATTAGAATGTATTCTTAGTGTAGACGGCTGCCTCCTAGTAGTGTTGTGAAGGGGAATCTCTCCCATTCTTTCTATATGTTTGTATATATATTTAAACAATATAGAAATATCTTATTTTTAGTTTCTCTTGAATTTTGTGCACAGTACTGTTTTGTAAAAGACACCTAAGCACTACTTTCACTGCAGGAAGTAATACAATAAAATTGAACTTTCGTCCAACCAAATCGTTGGCCAAGATGCCTCTGATTCTGCATTGTTGCTTTCAAGGAATGTTAATGATCCGAGTTGTCTTCTGTGGTACGTTTTGCCACAATCTGCCTTTCTCAGCATTTTTTTTATGACAAATTCTCAGTTATGCACAGCAAAAGTCAGTGGGTGTTTCACTAGAGTAAGGACTGCACGAATTGTCCTTAAGTAATAAAAGGAATGTCAATTATATCTATCTATAGAATATGATATATGAGATCCCTCACCAGCTAATACGTGTCCTCTCTCATGAAGGGATATTCTACAGTCTTCTGTTGTTTGCCCCAATTTTAAATTATTATTTTCCCTTCTACAATCTTAGTTAAATTCTTACTTTCCTCCTCATAGTCAGATCACTTGAAACAAATGTTACCAACATACGTTAAAGGACCATTCATAATTTCCAGGTGTTAGAATTTTTATTTGTTGAGCAGGAGGTTAAATATTGTTGACCCTTCCAAGTATTCAAGAGTATTTATATATATGAAGTCTGTAACTTTTTTTTCTGTCAGCTCTCTTGAACCAGGATAATTGATTGCTCTATTAAGTCAATTTGATCTTGAAATCAGATCCTATCTGCCCTGATTGATGTGGTGATCCACTGCGCTGATTATCTTATCACTGCCATCTAGATGCAGTAATTGTGAGACTAGGACTTGCTTGAACCTTGAGGAGAAAGGTTTGATAGATTGTGATCTTTTGTCTGGAACAGATACTGCACATTCATAAAATTCTTGATGCTTACTTGCTGGAAAAGTATCTTTTTCACATGTGCATGTATGAGTAGCCATACCCCTTTTGACTTCGTTTCTCTCTGACAGTTTAAAGATCTGTTGGCCTCAGTAAACTGTAGATGTGAACCCCATCCTGAAGCATTTTTATTTAAAAAACCAACAATTTCCAAAGAAAAGACATGTTTGTTTATGCTAGAATATCCTTTTGTTCGCTAGTTCAAATATATTCAATACCTTGGAACAAACAAAGATATGTTGCATCCAAGAAAAAGGAATTCATTTATACCCTTTTAAGTAATGTTTATTCACATGGTGAATAAAATATAACAATCCAAATTATGACTAAAGTGACATGGCAATAATAATTATCATATTAAAGAAACTGTAAATCCCAAAGTGCTCTCTCCATTGAAATTGAGAGTACTCACCATCTACTCAAATGCAGCCAGCTCTTGGCATAAACGTGGCATCTTTTCAGCTGTGCAAAAGCTTCACTGTACAACAGATCAAAGAGGAATTGAGGAAGAACGCCTTTTACAGTTAAATCTATATAGAAATGTAGGTCGATGGAAAGCAGTTACACAGCTTGGACACCTGAGGTAATACCATTGCACCTTAAATGCTGCGAGAGCGCTGTAATTATTATAAGACCTGCTATGCTGAATCAGACCTAAAGTCAATCTAGCCCCATGGCCTGTCTCCGATAATGGCCAATACTAGAGCTTCAAGGGGAACATGAAGGACAGGGCAGTTTTGGAGAGGTACATATGTCTTCCCCTCCTGGCTTTTAATACTGAGAAGTTTAGGGTTGCCCTGAGCATGGAATTATGTCCCTGACCATCTTGGCCATTAGCCATTGATGAACCTAATTCTTTTTCGAACCCAGTTATACTATCCCAAGGCAATGACTCCCACAGATAAATTGCATTGTGTGAAAAAGTATTTCTTCTTGTTTCTATTAAACCTGATGCCTATTAATTTCATTGGGTAACCCCTGGTTTCACACCATTCTTGATTTTATAGACCTCAATCACATCCCCACTTAATCATCTCTTGTCTAAGATGAACAGTCCCAGTCTTTATAGTCTTTACTCCTCAGAAGTAAGCTGTTCCATATCCTTGATCATCTCTGTTGCCCTTCTCTGAATATTTGCCAGTTCCACTATATCCTTTTTGAGATGGGGTGACCTGAACTCAACACACTATTCAGAGTGAGGCCTCCCCATGGATTAATATAATAGTGTTATATTTTCTGTCTTTATTTCAGTTCCTTTCCTAATAGTTTCTCATACTCTTTGTACAGGCTTTTGTCAACTGAGTTCCAAAAAAATCAAGCACATCACACTATTCTGTGCTTTTGTTTCATGATTTGTAGCTTCGGGGGGGGGGGGGGTTGTTGTTGTTGTTGTTATGGGAACATTAGTTTAGTCATGATCAGATAATACTAACGACATCAAAATTGGAGGGACAGGCTGAGTAGAGGACAGAACCAAATTGCAAAGTGACTTAGAAAAATAAGAACAATGGACCCAGCTGGCTCTAATAAATACAAAGTTGCACAGCCAGGGAGCAGAGCTGAACAGTAGAGATGGGGGAGGGTGTAACTAAGCAATCACATCCCATCACGTTACAAAGTGTTTGTTTTCCATCTTGCTACCTTAATCGTATCTTAATGTTATTTTTTCTTGTGACCTAGCATTATAGTTGTGGCAGGGAAGGTGTGGAATCAGGGTTGGAAGAGGTTAGTATCTTAAGAAGTGCTTCACTAACATTTGAGAATCACTTGAATTGACTATCCACTTTAACACCTGATAATTAGAGATACACTTGAAAGGAAAAGCAACTTAGAAAAGTACTCCATACAGAGTTCTCGCTCTTCTAATCTTGACATCATCATTCGCCACCACATTTGTTTCCATTGCATCTTTGAGCCATGCAAATAAACAGTTGGCTAGCTGTGCTAGAGCCCAGTTTGTCCTTGTTTCTGAAGGTTAATTTGCCATCTCTCATGTTAATTGTTGACGAAACCTTAGATACACGTAAGCACTTCTGCTGCCCACTGAATGGAAAGTAGATCTTCCCCCCCATCAGTGATGTATTTTGTTTTTAAAAGTGAGAAAAGAAAAACTAATTTCCAAATCTTTCATCTTTTTTTTAATTATGGTGGGTAACTCCCATAGTTAAAAATCCAATCCCATCAAAAACAAGAAAAAGAAATGAAAAACAAGAAATATTTGGTTAGAAGAAAATATGCATGGAGGCCCAATGGTACAGTAAAATCCAAATGTGTTCTAAGAAGACATGACCTCAATTTTATTACAGAACAATCAATGTACTTGTCTATTTGTTTTCCTGTGATGTTAAATTTAATTTCTCCTCTTAACATATTATTATTAATTTCTTAATTAAAAGTCTGCGCTTTCCAGCTCCCTCTTCTGATCCCCAAACTGGGTAACAGTGAAACCTATATTTCAATCAGGAGAGAGCAGTACATCAGGACACCCGTCATCTGAAATTGCTTCGTTGCTTTTATAGTATGAAGCACACTAAAAATTCTGAGATAGCTAATCTTACATTGAGGATTATGGGGCATGTCCCGTAGTCACCAATCTGTCCTTCCCAAACCCTCTCTTTGGACCATATTCAGTTCTGGAATATAGGTAGGTGCAATTCCCTATTTATGTCTATAGGAGTTGTGCCTGCTTTCACTATAGATCAGGGGTGAGCAAACTACGGCCCATGGGCTGGATCCGGCCTGTGGTACTGTCCAATCCGGCCTCCCGGCCGGGGAGGCTGCTCCCACCCCTCCCCTGGAGCTGCGCTCTGCGGGCACTGCTGTGGGGCCTTCCCTACCCAGCCCTCCATATAATTTTGTAAACACGATGTGGCCCTCGGGCCAAAAAGTTCAACCACCCCTGCTATAGATATAGCTGGACTTCTGTGTCAGAGTGTGCCTCTAACTGGTCTACCGGCTTGCTGTAAATTGAGCAAGAAGTCAAATGTTTTGCTTTCATCCATCCCACTCCCTTTCTGAAAACATAAATTGGGTTTTATTGACATTCTGGGTACACCTGTTTTCATTATTTCAACATATACTATAATATAATATTATAATGTTTGGTTAGTTTGAGAAATTATGTAGCCCAGGCTGGTAACTCAAATTTGGTGAGGCAGGGAAGAAGAAACCTCTCTTAAGGGTCTATCTGCAGAAGCATGTTCACTGCTCCCATTTCAATCAATAGGAGCTGTGAATTCATTTAAGGACAGAATGTGACATTTAATATTTAGTTTAGGAAGACCATGGGCCAGGAATATACTGCTCCAAGTTTTACTTATTTGCTGCAGTCTTTCTGAAGATTAATCCCAAAGCTTTGTTTAGTGAGACTGTTTTTAATACAGTGTGTTAAACACTGGACTGACAAGCACTCCCCTTTCAGTTACATTGGATCATCCACTTCTGATGTAAAACCTTGTGATGATGAATTTATCCTCCTAATTAATTAAACTCATTTTCTTAAATTTTTGATTATGCTATGTATAATCTCATTTAAGTGGTCATCTGTTTCACCTTGCTAAATAGATTTTGCATAGCAATGGGCAGGAAATAGTGTCTCATATAACAAAAAAAAAAAAAAAAAGAGATTTAAATTGGAAAATACCTGACCAGCTCTAGTTTGACAGAGATTAGCCTTATTATAAATTGGTTATTGATTTTGTTATTATTTATGTGTATTTGTACTGCAATAGTACCCAAAGATCCACATTAGGATCAAGGCCCCATTGTAAAAATACATACCCTGTCCAAGAGAGTGTACAACCTGATTAAAGACCTCAGCCATTGAGCATATATCATAAAAAGGAAGGGGAGGGGAAAGATCAAGGCAACAGTAATAAGATCACACTTTTACATAGCTAGCTATACATTGTTAGTCTATCTGTCTGTCTGTCTCCCCTGACATGAGACAGTCTCCCCATGGTGTATCTCCTCCACATTTGTGAGACTGGAAGGATACTGGGGCCTAAGTCTTCTGTTCTCTCTACAGCTGTCCAGGGGAAGGGATAAGGCCCTGCAGGTATCAAAGGCCGAAAGTGCTGTCCCTTTTATTTAACCCCTTTTCCACACCTTCCCCACCTAACTATCAATCTCCTCCCCTCACACAACAGTTAAAAAGGCTGAACCTAGTGACATTTGGGCTTCTGAGGTTGTAAAGGGCACTGGTCCATTCTGCTTCTGGTTGGGGAGGGCATACTTCCTCCCAAAATCCTTGCTACACCAGCAGCATGGAGAATAGGGAGACCACTCTGTGCTGCTGAAATTGGCTTTTGCTGTTGCCGAGTCTCTTCCTGTGGGCAGATGCTAAGACCTTATTAAATACTTGTACAGCTATAAGCATTTTATTTGGTTACACCCAAATCACACTGATACAAGAGCCTCAAGATCATAATACCTAGCACGTTATTAAATACCTGGCTTCCAGGGTACTCTGGGACAGATTAGGAGGGAACAAAGGTGACAGGTACTCTTCTAAACTCTTTAAATAAGCTCCATCCCCATGGGATGCCAATCCCAGTAGGTTGCACAGATGTTTAAAATATGATCACACATGTTCTCTTGATTCTTTTGGCGTGGCTCCCTTAATGATTATCCCAGATACACATATGGGCTCTGCTGGCCTACTCATGCATTGTTTCCCCTGGGTGAGGCTTCCTTGTCCTACTTGTCTTCTTGAGCTTTGGGGGAGGAGAGTGGGAGGCTTAGATGTCCCATTAGGTTCTGCTAGGTTACTTGGGTCTGGCTACTTCTTGACTGGGGCATGGTGAAAAAAATGGGACTAAGTCCCCTCACTAGTGGGGCCAGAGTGAGCTGTCACTCTCAGTAGATTCATCAGATCTGCACAGTATGAGCCTTCTCCTTGTGTCAATGGACCAGAGAAATGTCAACATTGTTATCATTGGGTATCTGAGTTAGGACACTCAGAGATGAATGGGGCAGTTCATGCATCCAGAGTTCTTATTTCAGATTCTGCAAAGACAGGCAACACATCATTTATCTTCTATACATGTTATTCAGCCCATTTCATAATAATTAAAGATTTAAGTACCTGAATATCTTTGAGAATCTGAGCCTTACTTTATAACAAAAAAAAAAAAAATCAGCTCAGATTATACCGGCATGGCATGCTGGCTGAATTGGAGCCCTAAATCCTTCCACCGTGCAGATGACCATGGCCCTCAACACAGTGACATGCTCTCTTCTGGATATAACTTGAGTATGGTGCACTCAATTACTGTAAAAAATTGCATGGTTTATGGCTATAAGCCTGAGGTAATGAGGAAACTGTTTTTATAAGATGTGATTGTAGGCAACTTCTGAAGTGTGGAACACAAAAGGAATTAAGAAGCTATGAGTTCAGAATTTTTTTCCTGGCAAGGGGAAGAACCTAACATTGCTTCTATTAGCTGCTTTCGTACATTGTGGGAGGAGGGAGCGGGGATGATTGATTGGTAATGAGAAGTGGAAGAAGGAAGAACATAGGCCATCGTTACTTTAGACATGAATAGGCTCTATATTTTAAAGCACATAAATGAGAAAAGGGTTTTAATGATATTATGTAGGTGCTCTGTCTAATACAGATCATATGGCATTAATTTTCAAAGCTCTGCAGCAGTGCCTGCAGTAAGTGTTGCTAATATATTTTTCTTTAAGAAAACGATACTGATCTATTTCATAACTACTGTACCATTCTCCACTTCCTTTGTTTTCCTACAGCCATTTTTTAAGTGAATGGGAATATAATACAGAAAACAAATTTATTTTTTATTTACATAAATCTCCCATTTAGCTTTCCGTTTCACCATATCTGCATTTTTGTGTTTGACCTATTAGTTTTTTTTTGTTTTATAAAGCAACAAAAATGCTTTCCTCAGCAAAACCATCTGGTTTAGTTTCCTGTGCCTCAACAACTATATGTGTATTATTATCAAGGCCACCCCTGTGGTTTTCTAAGTGGTCTTGTTACACCGGTGGTCTTAAAATTCAGCTGGAATGATGGAGAGGTTAAACTAAAGGCTTCTTTCAAGTATAAAGTTTCAAGTTTGAGAAATTGTCATATTTTTGAGACTAACCTATTATTTCATTATTAACTAGAATGCAATATCTTTTGAAATATGAATACAGTAGTCTTTTAACATATTTGATTTTCGGCAGTGCTCAGAGATTTGGAATAGAACAAATAAAAATGTAATTTTGGGTCCCTGCTTAGGCATTATTCATATGCTCCCTACAGGAGTTGGGAGAAAATATGAGAAAAATCAGTACAGAGTATTTTGTAAAATATATGACTGTATAATATGATGATTTAATCATCTTCAGTGCTTTGTCCTTTTCAATACAGATTGAATATGTGCAGTGGGGCTATATTTACTCATTAGCAATGGATAATATTTCACAGGGGTCAAAACAAGCCAGACTTTTTAACGTGAGTTTTGGTCAAGTTCTCAGAGCTTTGTATTGCTTCTGGATTCTTCAGACAAGTGTCCTCTCTACTGGAGGCGTAGGGAGGCATTGATATTGGACAGGGAGTCCAGGGAGGGATATTGGGACTGCGAGCCAAATGGGACATGCAATGTAGGCTACTGGAGGACAGAGTTGGGGACAGAAGCAGATTGGCTGATGAGCCAGGAGGGAACTGGGACTGGCTGGGCAGCACAGTTCAAATCAGCCCAGAGCTGCAATTGCAGTGAAAGCCTTACTCAGCCCTCGGCTGGAGCGTGCTCAGTGAGAACAGAATCTTCTGGAAATTATGTTGTGAAGCATTGGCAAGTGTCTATTGAACATGTAAAAACTCCAAACAGTTCAGAGGTTTATAACATGGCCTAATTTGAGAATTTCCATGGCAAGAGACCTGAGCCAAAAGTTACCGTGGAGCCCCTGAATTTCAAGAACGTGTTCCTGAGCATGGACAAGCTACAGCTTTTCTAATAAGAGCTCACCAGAATTTTTTAGCATGGGTAAAACAAAGTATTTTGGACTAGCCTCATTGTCAAAATCAGCTGAACCATTTTAGCTGGAATTCAAAAAGAAAAACAAAACAGGCTGCAGCAGACACCAGGTATGGAAAATTTCAGCCCCAACATTTAAAGTTTGGAAAGTTTATAAGCAACTGGAAACTACATCTTCGAATGGGAACTGTCAGGCAACCTTAATAATTGATGGTGCTACTAGCCTCATCTAAAACAGTTTAGTCATTTTCCCTCACTACCTAAACTCTGATTTGCAGGTTTTCATGAATCTTAGAATAATACACCATGCTCTGTGGGGGCAATGTGACATACTCGTTTTTAATTTTAACAAGGAAAAAATATCATTACAACTTAATGAGGACCTTTTAAAAAAACAACCAATCAGAATGGTTCAATTTACATCAGAAGCCAAAACAGTGAATGGTGGTATTATGCCTGTGTGGTAATATTCTTACTGTGCTATAACTCTTTTCATTTGAAAAGAAGTCAGTAAAACATTGTGGGCAGTTCATTTCCAGAATTTAGGTTTTCAGCACTCCAATGATTTCAGTGCATTCCACTGAGAGAACAAATATCTCAGGGGATAAGTTTAAAGTGTCAGGGCCCTTTTGTATTGTACTGTAGCTGTTGGTATTGTGTATATTATTATGGAGAAAATCTGTTCTCATCGAAGTATGTGTTCTTTGTTGTCTGCACATGGAAAAATGTCTTGGGTTTTTTTTGTTTCTGCTTTTTGTAGTGAGGAACATTCCCCAAATCCGCAGGGTGTACTTAATGTGCCACTTTCAATTCTAGAAGAAATACTTCAATTTTCAGTTGTAGGTGTTTTTGGATGTAGCCTGACCCAACAACCAACATTAGTGGTCCTAAGATAGAGCATCTGAACTTTCTAGTTGGCTTTCTTTGGTTGACGTTTAACTATCTCTTGGAATAGCTAGGTCTGGTTACTAGGTCTGGTTACCAGGTTAAATATGTGGAGAATGCTTATTGGTGTCAGGCACTTTACTGCAGTATTGTCCTCTCCTTTTCCCCTCCTTAAAAATCACATTTTCTTTCTACAACAAAAACAATTGTTTGTTTCCTCAGGATTGTAGACAGGCAACTTTAATTTTTTTTCCACTGGGCTCAGATCTACAATTGTCAAATGTCCTGGAGTGGAGAAAGGAAAGATTCCCTGGAAACATCATGTACCCGCAACTTGTGGGGGCAAGGGGAGGGCTGGATAAGGCTATGGTATTGCTTCCACTGCTTTCAAACTCTCCCTACAACTCCACCTCCACGCACACCCACATTTGCCACTGCCATGAAGACCCAAAGGCCAGTCTGCCAGGAGGCTGTTCACACATGGGAAACCAAATCCTGGTCCCAATGAAGTTAATGGTAACTATGACACGGGAAACAAGATTTTGATGTGTACACTTACACAGTTGGTCTCTATGGTATCTATGTCTGGTGAAATATAGTGGGATTTAGGAATCTTTCATGTTGGATTAGGGAAGAAGAGATTATGACAACTCCTAATCCCTAAAAATTAATTTTCCTGATCTATCTGCTTTCAGGGATTAGTTATTATTTTTTAATAAAGTTGCAGACAATCTAGGAAGTTTTTGCTAAATCAGCGGTTCTCAACCTTCTCCACACTGGGACAACTTTGCTATGTACCTGCCTCCTCTCACTTAGCAACATGAGAGAAGAGGGTGATCATGGTCCCCTGTGAGTCATGACCCCTCTCACTTCCGACCACCTATGTTAAGAATCCCTCTCCTAAATCAACGTGTTGCTTCTTTTTTTTGTTTCCCCACAGTTCTTGAAACTGGTAAACTAAATTCAGCAGTTCTAAACTAGTGAGTTATATTTAGTACATGTTCCTATGAAAAGAACAGGTATCGTTATAAAGATGACTCTCCAGGTCACTCTCCTCACTCTCAAGGAGTTTGAGACTCTCCCAGGTTTGAAGTTCATAAAAGTTCTGTAAATTATTATTCCTAGCATAAATGTGATTGTGCTCAGATTTCTTGGCCTGATATTCATGAAATCAAATGACTTTTTCTTTCTGCAAAATGCACCTACACAGATTTCTTTCCAAAATAGTGAATTGTATAAGTGGAACATTAACTCAAATTTGTGTCTTGACCTTTTACATGTGGGATGTTACTCTGCAAGTATTCTTTAACCACAGTTGTTTATCATGGCAACCACTACTATATATCACTTGACACACTTGTTACTTTTGATATAATGAACACCTGTTTAAAAACTATGCTTCCTTATTACACATGGTATAGCATAAAATTATTTTTATGTTGTTTTGCATTCCTAAAAGAGAAAACAAAACATTCTCTCTTTTACAAGGCAGGCATCTTCTTGTTATTGTTCATTCATTTTTCTCCATGTCTACAAACAGATCATATTTTTTGAAGTAACAGTGTTTACTCCATTGGCAGCATCTCCCTTACTTTGATTTGTTTAAAAAAAATCTCAAGAAGTATATCCTGTTGATTTTAAGGAGGAAAGTGATTGGCAGGGAAAAAGTAAAAATTTCACATTCATTTTATTCCTAACAGCTTTATTGCCATCCTGTACTGATATATAGTAAACATATTGCCACTTCAGAAATTTTTCACATCACTGACTACTAGTGACAATGTAATACATTCTACGCGGGTCCTCACTATTGTCTCTACTGCATGGCAAAATGTGAAAGTATTAGCCTCAGTTGATAAATGTTGCACTCTTGCATCTGTGGTCAATATGCATATTTAGCTTTACAAGAGGATGCAGCTTTATAACTACAGAACGAAGTGAAATAGATGTAATGGGATATCTATGGATAGGGCAGATATTGCATTGATTCAGATTACCCCTAATTTCTTCATTAGGAGTTGACGGGTCTCAACACCTTTCACGAGTCGTTCAGTGCCTTGAAGATTCATACTGTAGCTATGGAGTTGCCATTGCTGCTTCAACATGTGCACATGCACATACCCACTGTTTGACAAACTGTACAAATTAATTATACTCTACATTCATTTCACTCACCACTGAAATTTAGCTTTCTGCCTTTGGTTACAAAGATTATTATTTATTTGTATTGCAGTAGTACGGGTTGCCCTAGTCATAGTCCAGAGCACTAAGCACTGTACAAACACAGAACAAAAGGTCTCTGTCCAAAAGAGCTTACAGTCTAAGCAGTATTTAAAGGTCCATGCTTGTACATATTTTGTTCTCTAGGAGAATATGTTGCCTCTTGAAAATATAATTCAGGGAAAAGGTGAAGCTATGTTACAGTATTTAAAAAAAAACCAAGTAATAAAACATCCTTTCTTTTGTCCTGTTTAGGGGCAAGTAACCCAAGACAGATACTCAGTTTCTAATGTATTGTCTTTAAGTACAGACTACATTGTTTTACCTGAACTTTACCAGTTAAGGACCAGGTATTGATTTCTTTTCAAGGACTTGCCTGCTGTTGCAGAGAATAAGTTCCAGGAGGGTTTTAACTGCAGGAAGCACAGTTGTCCCCTCCCAAAGCAACCTACCATGCTTGGGAAGTGAGCAGACTGCAAACCCACTCTGTATCACAAGAGCTGATCTTGGGTGAAATCCTGCCCCTACTGAAGTTATTGGGACTCTTGGTCTTAATGGGGCCAGGATTTCACCCATCTTGTATCTTGCCCTTACAAAGGGAGGATGTAAGGTGGGCAGGAGAGAAAGTGGTCCCTTTGCACACACAGCTTACCCACACACCTGCAGTAGGGCCAGCACATGTAGGGCCAGTTTGGCCCTACATGTGCCATTGAAAGAAAGCAGTTAGAAGCTAAAAGACCTGTTTCCATTTGGCACAATATCCATTTTAAACTAGCACTGGAATAAAGAGACTTCACTTGACTCTGTCTCTGCCAACTTTCAGCAGCATGCGTGACAGAATGATGAAATTGATGTGTGACTGATTGCTCCTTGTAATTATGTAAATTATACTTTTCTCAAGGAAGATTTTTGTGCCAATTATTGTAACATCTAAGGAAGGCAAGCACAAAACCAACAGTCACATACCGTATGTAAAACTGTAACTGGCAGAAGAACAATTTGTAATAAGTCTGTCCAAAACCAAAATCAATCAATCACTCGTTGCATCAAAATTAGTGCAATGACTAGATAAAATTGTCTGGAATAAATACCGGATTTAGCATTTACTTAAGATATTGATATTTAAATACCCAAACTGTGTATACATTCCTTTACAGTAGCTTTTCAATGAATTATACAAGGAAATTATTCACTTATCGTATGCATTTTTATACTGATTTGTAGAAGATTAATCATTTATGTATACAATATTTCATAAATATTTCAAGATGGGGAAAAAGTTGCATTTTTACAATTTCTGATTTTTAGTTTTTCAATTTTGAGTAATTATAGCTACTTTATAATGTACTATAATTACTTGCAAAATACCAAACTTTTATCTAAGTTGATAGGTTTATAATTAGCATATAGAAGAACTTCCTTTTTAAAGATGATTGTTTAAAGCTATGTTGGTTCATTTAAAAAACCTTTTCCAAATGCAAGCAACTAATTGGTGGTCTCTCAGTGTGCCATTTTGGTCTCTCAAAATGTCAATCTGTGTTGATATTAGAAAGTATTGCTGCAGCTTATAGTATCACTATACTTTCTTAAAGGGAACAATTTTTTTTTCACTAGAGATGTTCCAATTACATTGGTGTGTGTTATAGGTTAAGTACATCCAAAATGAAGTAAAAAAAACCACCTCTGGATATTAGAATAATGCTCTAGTTCATTTTTATAAAGGGGAAAACAAAATCTGTTGTCAGATAGGTTCCTTAAAGAGACACTGTTAGAACTGTGTTGTACTCCTTCCCCCATCCACAGGTTTTGTGTAGCCTAATATTAATAGAAATGGTTTTATGAATGTTCATAGATTTCAGCAAGAACTGTTTTTGATTTCAAGTTAAACATTTGTTTGCAATGTTTATACCAGAGCACACAGCAGTGTGGTAATTACAGTATGAAACCTGCAAAACGAAATGGACTAAAACAAAAGTAAAATTCCAGTGTCCAGGTACAAGGCAGAAGTTAGACTCTGGAATCTTGCATAGCACCAGCTCTTAGGGCGGCTATGAAAATGGATCAGCCAATAAAGACTCATATCAGGGAATCAGAAGATGCAAGGCTTCCTCTGGTCACCTCGCCGTTGTCAAGAGGATGATGCTGTGGCCCTATCCTCTACTCCCAAATTACCCTGGGACAAAGTGACCCACCACTCCCCTGTCTTCCTTCCTGCTGCTTCATTCAAACCTGCGGTGGGGCTAGGCCAAATCATCCAAACTGGAGCTTGAAATGTAAACAAGCACTATAAATAGTAGAGATGCTGGTTCTTAATTTGCTTAATAAAACATCTTGCCTAAGAGAATCCCTTTAAAATGCAGACAATGTGGCTTCTGCTATTGAAACTAAAGTGGTCTAGTTCCTTTGCAGTCCATTTATTAGAATATGACTATATTGCTGTTAGACTATTTTAATTTTTGCACTCCTCTAAAATCACTGCTCATGGACAGCCAGCCTTGGGGAATGAAGTCCTCCACGTATCCAGAGACGAGGGACAGCATAGGCAGTGTCCATGAAAGCTTCCTCATATTGTCTACTAATATGCTCCCATACTGAATTAGAAGAAATTCCTCTGGGATAATAATAAATAGTTCAGTCTCCATGGCCCTTCTTGCCAAAATTCACAGAAGCCACAGAGCAGCCACTAGATGGTAACACCTTCCAAGGGCTATCATTCTAAAACAGATTTGAAAGAACAACATAAAAGTGAAATTCTCAGCACTGCGTTACCAATCCCTTTAGTTACCTACTGCCTGGTTTTATTTTTTAAAGGTGACCTACACAAGATTTCTTTTAAAGTCAGGTTTGTGCTTTTTTTGTTGTTGTTGTTTGTGTTTTGTTTATGATTTATATAGAAGCTCTTAAAGTTGGGGGGGGGGGGTTTGTTTTATTTTGATGGGGCCCCCCCCATGGTAGGTTTTGGATATGGTCTTTTTGTTTGGTTTGGGTTTGTTGTTTTTCTTTTTTTACACTTCAGAAATATCAGGAATGTGAAATATGATGTTCCTTTGTGGTATTGGAGAACTTTTTGGAGTGGCACCAAAGAAATTATTGAGACCTTAATAGAAGAAGATGTCAGATGTTTGACAAAAATATCTTTTCTGTCAATTGTTTACTCTAGGCACTGGAGTTCAATAGATGTCAACAAGTAAAAAGTGCCAAATTGTTCATACTAAAAGTCCTTTACCTTTATCTTTTCAGCATCACTTTCACTCTTTTCTGTAGTGAGATCATACTGCCACTCATACTCCAGTTTCCATGTATCTTTCTGGCTAGACAAGACCTGAATTTCAAATATTAAAAAGTTTTTGGAGGGAAGTGGAGGGAAGGGTTGGTGGTGGAATAGATTATATATTATGTCAAATCTATATGATATTTCAAGCACAAGAGAACACAAATCTATTTTTCCCCTTTGTAATTTGAACACTAGAGGTTTGTTCGACTGTGCATACAACTGTAGCTGATCAGAGAAAACTGACCTAAAGTGGTATACAGAAAAAATTGCAACCTTATCTGTCCAAGAGCATATATGAATTGAACAAAACAAATGTAAAAAGGACACACTGGTGGGGGTGGCCAGCCTGTGGCTCTGGAGCCACATGTGGCTCTTCAGAAGTTATGATGTGGCTACTTGTATAAGCACTGACGCCGGGGCTGGAGGTACAGGCACCGACTTTCCAATATGCCAAGGGGGTGCTCACTGCTCTACCCCTGGCTGTACCACAGGCCCTGCCCCCATTCCAACCTTTCTTGCTCCCTCTTCTGAACCTGCAGTGCCATCGATCCTCCCCACCAGAGCCTCCAGCATGCCATGAAACAGCTGATGGGGGGGGCACTGATTGGTAGGGTGCCAGTGGGTGGGAGGCACTGGGAGTGAGGGGCTCCTGACATATTACTGTGGCTCTTTGGCAATGTCCAATGGTAAATTCTGGCTCCTTCTCAGCTCATATTGGTCACCTCTGCAATAAAACAAAAGTAGGAAGTAAAAGAGCAAGAAACAAAAAGCCTTTATATTTCAGCAGATTGGATTTGTTGTTTAGTGGCTCAGATTATTGTTTGTTGCTCTATTTAGATTAATAGTTTGGCTCTTGTTGCCTTGCTTTCTGTGTACAGAAGACTTGGCACATAGCATGTCTTTCACAGTACTGGTACCGTCAAAGTGGGAAGACCTGTTAGAGGACGTTCACCCAAGATGGATTGGCAGACAATAGGAGAATATCCTTTTCACAGAAAGCTCATCAGGAAAGCATCAGCCCAACTTGTCTGTAGCTAGTTGAATGCACATCAGAGCCATGATTAACTCTAATGAGTGACTAGGGATTTATTGTTTGCTTAGAGATAAGACATGGGCTTCCTTCGTTGGCACTTTCAGCCAAATAGTGCAGTCTGAGTTTGCTAAACCATTTTTTTCTTTTATCAAAGCCTTTACAATACTTAGGTGCTTTTTGTTGTTGTTGTTGCAAATTGTCTGAACCCTTGTCATTTGGGCCACAGAAATCTGGATGTTCTTTACTTGAATCACATGTTCTGCATCCAACAGTGCTTTTTCTGTTCAAGGCTTGCCCTCCTCCCCAAAGCTGAAATAAATCAAAGTTGGTTGAGACTCAGTCGCAATAAATCAAGACCTGTCCAAAACTGGAGCCTGCCCAGTCAAAATGTCATAGCTTGGCTTTCACTGAGGATTAATTAAAGGCCTGATATAAAGCCCAGATGTGCTTCAGGAGAGTAGCAAAATGCCTGGTGGTGACTTTACTAAAAACCAAGTCTCCCCATTAATCTGCCCACCCAAGAACATGGAGGAAGATAAGGTTAGGAGGGAGGGAAGGAGTAAACTGAATCAAGCATGTTCTCTCTGATTTTACAACATCTACTTTAGTGGAAAACAAGACAAGCTCTATGTTGTAACACCTTTGGAAAAAATAATAAAGTTGCATATAATAATTCTAACAGCAGCAGTGAACATAATTGTTAAAAATTTCTACATTAATCAGGCGGTGGGAGAAAACTAACACAGTGAATCAACTTTTATTATATTAAAATAAAAACCAACTAGGTCCAGTGATTGAATTTGTTTGGTTCCTGTTCTGCATTAAATTTCTGAAAGTCATTGTGACTAAAATGATTTAGCTGAAGATTCCTGAGACTCTGATAGGGATGGATATGAAAAAAAATTGAATTAAATTCTGAATGCTTTCAATGTGATCCTCTGAGGATTCCAACTTTAGTTCCAGATAAGTGACTATCCAACTGAACAGTGTGCATGAAAGAGACACCATTTCAGCTCTTAAAATGAACCAGATTGAAAAGAATGCTTTGACTTGATGTATAATGTATGGCTGTACTCACTTTATTTCCTGGTCACCGGGACCTGAAGCATTCCTGAAGTGAATAAAATACTAGTGAGCAGCATAAAAAATCATTTTAAAAGGGTATTGCTTGCAAACTGAGTGCTTCAGACAGCTTGTGTGAATATGATTATCCCAAAAGCTCCATTGTCTTAATGCTTCAAGCTTGACGTTCCTGAATGATGCATGCTCATTTGATAAAATGTGATGTGAAAAATGCTGAATAGAACTGAATAGACACCATGGTGATGGCTATGATATGAGAAACTGAACGGAACTGTATTTCACCATTGAAATCTCTGTTGTGGGTCTGTACATTCCAGTTGTTTTCAGGTGTGGCTGTTATGTTAGTGGGATCATATCATAGTTGTCAGCAGTTCTGTGTGAGATTATGAGAGATGGCCAGCCCTTCTTATCTCTCTCCATTAATGGGTAAATGAATGTTGTCACTCAGAACAGGACTGGAGGCATAGCGGGGCTTAAACACATGTATCTACAAAATGAGAGTCAAGGGTATAGCAATTCTTTATTAAGAGCAAAACAACAAGGCTTGCTACAAGCCTGGGTGTGAATGGTTAACTTCAATGGCAGACTTCATAATTCTGTTGCATTTATTTTGTTCCTATGTCGTATATTTGATAAGTGTGTCCCTGTGCCTGTTTGGTAAGATGTAATATAACTGATCCTAAATGTAATATATGTGTCACATGGCTGGAGAGAAATTGATATGAATGAAGGGCAAAATCCTTTTCTGGACAGTACAGTGAAGATGAAGCCAGTGATTGTGATAGATGTATTCTCTATTCCAGAAATCCTACCTGCTTGGTCGGACTTGGGCAGCATGTGGCTGGATGCACATTTCTGCATCTTAAAAAGCAGCAATTTACATCATCATGCTGCTGTACATGACTGACTGTAGCTCATTCCTTCATCTCCATCCAGCCACCTTCTTGCTAATCTTGTCCCTATCCTCTTGCTATAAAACCATGCTGTTTCTTCTGTCTCTTTTTCTCAATCTTATGTTACATTGGGACTGTTATCCCTCTTCTTCTCCAAATTCCCCCTCACTCTCCTTCTTAAACCTGTAACTTTTCTTTTCTCTTCCTCTCCAATAATCTCTCCCCATTCTCCCAGGGAACTATTGTTCCACTCTTTGTATGTCTGTTTTACCTGTCTGCCTTAGATGGTAAGCCCTTTGGGGGCAGGAAGGATGGCTACCATGTGTTTGTAAAGTACTGTAGAAATAGACAGTTGATTGTTGTTATTATTACAAATCCTTTTTAGTGGTGGTAGAGCAGTGGTTCTCAACTGATGGTCCAAGGCCACTGGTCCATGGTGACTTTTTCGGTGGCCCACACGAATATTGTCCAAAGTCAGATAGTGTGAGCAGGCACTGCCATTAGGCTGTTTTACGCCGTGTTCACAAGCACGAGGCGTGTCATCCATAGCATCATCTAAACATGACCGCGGTTTGTTGCCAGTAACTTCCGTCTAAGGCTCAGAGCATCAGTGTAGCTTCTGCCATCATGCTGAGTGGTTGTCGTGTCGTTCGTTCTGTGATAAATGTGCTGTTTTAGTTTGTTTATAATTTCTGTTGTAAAATGTAAGTTTGCACACAATTTTCAACTTTATGTTCATTAGTTTATTACACACTTTTTATTTCATTTGTGGCTTTTTTGTATTGGGATTTTAACGCAGATTGTAAGACAAAAACTTTTATATATATACCTGTTGAATTTATCAGGTTGGCTTGAAAGTAATTTTGGTTTTGACAGTACTAAGTTAAACAATCTACTCCCAAAATAAATAATACTTTAATGTTGGTATCACAGGTTAATAAAATATTATCTGTTAAAAAATAACCCTAAAATATGTTTTTACTCAACCAAATACAAGAGATAAAAACTAACTGCCATAGTTTATTTTTTCGTAGCCCATGTAATGTGTACAGTACGAGTTAGAATAGATTATTATATTGTAGTTCCAATTTTTGCCACTGGACAACTTATTTTGGGACATCTATATCAGTGATTTATAATTACTATACGTCTCCCAAAATAAATAGTCCGTTCAAAAAATCAAAATTTCATTGTAACGCCACAGATCTGATATAATGGCAATGACAGGAAGGAATGCCAAGCGCAAGTATTCAAAGGGCTACATCAAATTCAGCTTCACTTGTCAAGAAAAAGAAGGTGTGGATTTTCCACAAAGTGTTATTTGTTTCCAAGTCTTGGGGAATGACTCAATGAAGCTGGCTAAGCTGAAACTCCATCTCGAAAAGTGTCATCCAAACTTGTTGCAAAAAGATGAAGATTATTTTGAGTGGTGGTTATCAGGTCTGAAACAATAACACTTCGATTCAACAGGTGCGTTCTACAAAAATACAAGCAATGCAGTGAGCACGTCCTACATTGTTGCATATAAAGTTGCACAGGTCAAAAAGCCTCATTCTGTTGTAGAGCAACTTGTGCTCCCCTGTGCAAAAGAGACGGTGTGGCTAGTTCTTGGCGAGGAAGCTGAATGTTATATCTGTCTCTAATGACACAATATCGAGATGGATAAATGAGATATCACAGAACATCAATGAACAAGTTGTGGATGAAATAAAGAAGTCTCCATTGTTTGCCATACAATTGGATGAATCGACCAACATCTCATTGTTCTCCCAGCTATTAGTGTTCACACGATATATGGTTGAAGTAGACTTCAAAGATGAGTTTCGTTTTTGTAAGACTCTTGATACCACCACAAAGGCTCAAGATGTGTTTGAAATTGTTAACAATTTCTTTGAAGTGCATTGTCTGGATTGGGCAAATCTTGTGGGTGTCACCACTGATGGTGCACCTGCCACGCAGGGCTCAAGATCAGGCTTCCAAATGTTGGTGAAACAGCATGCTCCAATGGTAACTGGAGTTCATTGCTTCATTCATAGGGAAGCTTTGGCATCAAAAACGTTGCCAGGACATGACTTATGACTTTGATGTGTTGCTGTTCTACACTTCTGGACAGTGGTTGTCAGCAGGGAATGCACTCAACAGAGTTTTCCAGTTGAGAGAGGAGTTGGATTTGTTTCTTCAGGCTCAAGGGAAAGAGGAATTCCGAAATGTGTTGATACACTCACATTTAGAATTTGCGTATCTCGTTGATATTTTTGGAATCTTGAACAAACTGAATCTTCAGCTGCAAGGGAAAGGTGCAAATCTGTTCTCTCAACAAAGCATCATCAAGGCTTTTCTTGGCAAATGGGAACTCTGGATTGTAAGAGTTGAAGGCAATAATTTAGTTCAATTTCCATATGTGGATGCCATGCTCGGGAAAAAGGAAGCCATTGAGATGCAAATTCTTGATCATTTACAAAAACTACGAAATGAATTCCAACGATACTTTTCAGAGGTGGACAGGACAAAGGATGGATTATCTTTCATCAGGAATCCATTCACAAAAGATGTTAAAAGTGTTCCAAAGGATCTGCAGGAGGAATTTTTGGATCTGAAAAATGATTTTGCGACCCAAGACGTGTACTAGCAGTCTACCATAGAGAAATTTTGGGTCAGCGTGACCGGGAGTTACCCAAATCTGTCAGCACATGCAGTCAGATTTCTTTTGCCATTTACATCAACTTATATGTGTGAGATGGGATTTTTGTGTTTGTTGCACGTGAAGTCCAAAGAAAGGAGTCGGCTCACAGTGGAAAGCGATATTCGTTGTGCATTACCAAGTACCACTGCAAACATTGAAAAGCTTGCCAGTGAGAAGAGAATCCAAACATCTAGTAAGAAATAAATAAATTTCAAACCAAAATGTGTCTGCTCTTTTTAATCATGTCTCAAGCAAAAAAAGGGGGCGGGGGGAAAAGGAGGTGATCCATGAAAATTTTTTGATTGGCCTGGTGGTCCATGGACTGAAGCAAGTTGAGAACCACTGTAGAGGATTAAGAGGCTGCAGTTTGCAAGTGGGAATATTAGCTTGGGATTGCCTTCTAACTCTCTGATGAGGCCGGAGGTGAATTCATGCCTTGTTGCTTTTGAATGTGTGAAGCAAAGAAGCTTCCCCAGAGGGCACCTGTGCAATGAAGGGAAGGAACTAGTCCCCAAGTGTGTTTGCTTTAGCAAAATAATAATAATAGTAATAAAATTTAATTACAAACAGACACTGTGGTTTAATTCGAGGAAGGGATTTACCTTAATTAACACCAAGTTACAGCATTTTTGTGTCCCAGAATATTGAGCAATGGAGAGTCACTCCCATGCATGCTTTCTCTCTGGAGAAACAGAATTATAGCAGCCTTGCATCGCAGCAACTTAAGTCACCTTTTAGAACAATGGGTGGCTTTGAGGTAGCTGACATTGAGCGGTGTTTTGCTCACCTCCTATTTTTATGTGATATTAGGTGAACAATGTCTGAGGAAAAGCCTAGAAAAGTGAGGATTACAGCAGAGAATCTGTATGTACTATTTGAACAGTAACTGACCGGTGTAAGGTATAACACCTGTTGTATTGTTATTTTATGTGATACTTCTGAGTTCCATAACATAGCAACGTGCAGTAGCAACATTATGGTTAGGGGCCCCTCTCTATTATTATGTCATAGTCTATCTATAATTTAGCCATACAGTTTCACTGTGGTTTTAGATTTAGCAATGGACATCAAAGCCTGGGAGCATTTTAAAATTTTGGTTTTTAACAATTTTTCACCAAGTTCAGTCTTTAAGTCAGGATTTCAAAACATGGGGGTGGTTTTGTGCTAAAATTAAAAGCCTGCTCTGGTTCTAAAAGTTTTTGCAGCCAAGTCCTTAATGTGAGTTGGGAGTGGGGGTAAGGAGTGGAGGTGGAGAAGTAAATATAAAGCAGTTAATTGTTTAAAATTTGGCAATTTGTGACTGTATATGCTCAGGAGCTTCCTCCCCACACCACCAATACCCAATGTTTTCTTTTTCTCCTGGGTGGTCCACAGCATCCCTGTTGGTTTTCCCAACTTTGCACCTCCCTCATTTTCTCTATCTTTACTTTCCCTGTTTGGAGGCCCTCCCTTCACAGCCATCGTCCTTCCTGCTGAAGGAGACAGGTGACGACTCCTTTTGGAGTGAGGCAATGATGCTCTTTATTGTGTGTGCATAGAACCAAGGGGGGATGGGTTATACAGAAGACATGAGGAAAAATTTAGCATAGGTAACAATTCTGAATCTTGAATTTCCCAAGGCCGAGCCCAATGAAGATGTCCTCTCTATTAAGGTATGAAAGGGTCTATAAGATTCTTCCCTAACCATTTGTCCTTGAACCTGCCTTATGGATAAGATATTGTCCAGCTAAGACAGGTCATTCTACGTCTTTCTCCCATGTAGATGGTAGTGTGGGGAAGGTGACAATGGGATAGTTGTCTGGATATTACTGTCAGGGAACTCCTAGGTAGCGTTGGAAACAGTTTGCTTTCTCCTTCATAGAGGGCTAGATCCTCTGATGAAATTAAGTATACCCCATTCAGAATAAGGGAGTTATGTTGATTTATGCCAGTTGAGGAATTGCCCAGGATATGATTTAGTTATATGGGCCCACGTGTGTTATAGTTATGGATGAGCTTTTTGTGGGTGTCATTTGCGGGCTGTATGATGCTTGTTTTGGAAAGTGTATGTGTGTGAGAGAGAGAGAAGTATATGCACACTACAGTAGTGGCTTATTGATAGTGGCTCTTTGAAATCAGAACTTGGATTCAGGCCTTGTCTACACTATAAAGTTGTACTTCTCTAATCATGCCAGTATAGTTAAAGCAGTGCAGTCCCCCTAGTGTGGAAACAGTTATTAGGAGAATGGTGCTTTATATTAGAATAGTTATTCCTGAATAGGAAGGGGAATAACTGTACTGGTAAAAGGCACTTTTATGTTGGTGTAATTGTGTCCACACTAGAGCTTTTCCAGGTACAATAGAACCTGAGAGTTATGAAGTGACCAGTCAACCACAGATCTCATTTGGAACTGGAAGTATGCAGTCAGGCTGCAGCAGAGAGCAAAAAAAGCAAATACAGTATAGTACTGTGTTAAACATAAACTACTAAAAAAAAAAAGGGAAAGTTTTTTAAAAAAAGATTTGACAAGTTAAGGAAACTGTTTCTGTGCTTTAACCATTATAATTAAAATGAAATAAAACAGCATTTTTTTCTGTGTAGTAAAGATTCAAAGCTGTATTAAGTAAATGTTCAGTTGTAAACTTTTGAAAGAACAACCATAATGTTTTGTTCGGAGTTAAGAGCATTTCAGAGATACAAATAACCTCCATTCCCAAGGTGTCCATAACTCTCAGGTTCTCCTGTATAACTATTCCAGTTAAAAAAACACCACCACCACGTCTAACCAAAATAGTTATATCTGTAAAACATTTAAACATAGACTGTAGTTTCTGAAGACGTGTTATAGATTGCAGGCTTTGGTCTGTAATGATATGGATAAGTGAAACATCCAGAGTTTCGCAGGAAATCTTTTAACAAAGTTGGAAACAGAAACTACATCTCCTCAGTCCCAGTCCCGTGTCTTGACCACATATTGGCCAGCAATATGGATGCTTGCAGTTCCCATTAACTTCATATATTTCAGGATAGAATCCCTCCTCCCCCACACCCGCCTGTTTCAGTTTCCCATCAGTAAAATGGGTACACAAATAATGGTCTGCATTGTAGTGATTTTGAAGGTCCTAGTTAATTCCTATAGTATGGAACTTCATCCTTATCTTAGCCCAGCCTCACTTTGAAACATCTTCAAACTTAAGACCCTCAATTTGTTTGCAGTTTTACGAGGGTATTTTTTATTATGTTTTACAGTGCTTCAAAACGTTATTGTATAAATCTCCAGATTGTTATAGCATCTCAGCAGGGTTGGGATGCGTTTTAGAAAAAATTATTAGTATTTAAAGTAGTTGGACTTAACTTGAAAGTCTGTGTAAATAGTATAACCCACTATTTGCTTACCAAAGCAAAATGCCTTACCATAGAAAGGTGGTTCCCAAACTTGGGTTTGATTCATGAAATGTTACAGGGGGTTCTTGGGAAAAAAATTTCTAATGGCGGACAGAGCTGTCCCTAGGGACCCTGGGAAGCACGGGGCCAACTGCCTGGAGCCTTGGGGACTTCCAAGAGCGAAGCAGATCAAAGCAAGCATATTTCTCACACTGAGATTTAAACTTCAAGACTCCTTTTATGAAACAGAAAGGGAGGTGAATATTTTTTGCTGTTTTTAAAATGAAATAGACTACTAGTGTTGTTTTTAAAATTATTATGATGAACAAGTTTAAGCTTTGTTGTAACATGCGTTGTTTTCCTGGACTGCTCAAGACCTGAATGCTTGTGTAGGATGAACTCTAAGCTAGCTTCTTAAATACTTTCATTCAGTTTCACATATGATACTCCTTGATGAAACATAGGAGCCGGAGGCGACGAGGGTCACATGCCATCCCCGCATCAGCACGCCCCCCCATGGGTCCCTACCCTTTTTTTCCATGCCCCCCTTTTCCAATAGTGCCCCCCAGGCCCAAGGGTGTGCGGGGGCTTTACCCCCACACCCGTTTTTTCTACTGGCCCCTCTGATAGGACTGGTCTTATAACAAGCTTGAATCAAAAGTGATACAAGCTGCAAAAGTGTTTTTGGAAGAGTGTTGCCGTTTTCATAATGTAATAAAAATACCACAATTATAAGAATAATTAATAAATAGAATAGAATAACCATGTCCTAAAAACAAATTTTATATTTCCAAGATCACTGCTTTTATAATTTATGCTGAGATAAGAGAGAAAATCCCTGGAACTATTCGTTTTTAGGCGGGGGTTCATGAGACTTGACATTTTAGTGAAAAGGGTTCATGGGTTGTTAAAGTTTGGGAACTACTGCCATAGAATATAGTGATATTAGCTATATCTCACAGAGTTTTCATAACTTTATTAATTAAGGAATTAATGCCTTAAAAGGACTTCAGTATATTGTGATCAAACAATCACTTAGCCTATGATGCCTCTGAACTTTTCACCATGTAACATTTTATACTGTATTTGTTTAATATAATTATGGAATAATCCTCAGTCCAGTTTCCTGGAACGATACAAGAGGTCTTTCTTCTCCCCATGTGTTCCTGGTTTACAGCCTTACTTAGAAGGGAGTTATGTTTGTGAACCTTTGTTTCGCTGCACTGCAAGGGCCAATTCCAACATATTTCTGATTTGATTTTTTTTAAAATGTGTCAGTCTAACGTACATTTTTGCTGAAATCTCGTCCTACAGTTTTACATAACTGGATACACATTGAAGTAACAAATTATATATATAATATAAAAATAATAATAGTGCAGGTTGTTTCTACAGTTTTGTGTTTCATCTCTTCAACCAAGTAGAAGATTACACTTTATTTTCAGACTCAAGTTACTTATCTTTTTATTGGAGCTGAGTCAACAAAAAAGCCCAACATCTGAACAGCACCAAACCTAGAAGCATTTCAAATCTGATTCAGTCCTGTCGCTCTTAAAGGGCCAGAACAAAACCCTGAATATTACCGCTACATAACCTTCAGATCTTTAGTTATCTTTTATTAAGTATTTAAAATGTTTTATTCTGGGGAAGGAAGACTCAGAAGAAGACACCTTTTAACTTAAATATATTTAAGGTTTTAATTTTAGCAGAGTATTAGTTATGTACAAGCACCAGGATCCTACTAATATTTTTATGGGATGGAAATATTTGAAAAGAGAAAATAGTTGGAAAATGTTGGCTCTGCTGTTGCTGTCCTCTCTCTCCTCCTTTAAAAATGTTCATGGTTCCTTACACACACTCTAAATGATCTATTGATATATCACCACTTACCACAGTACTTCATTCATGTAAGTGTTTTTTTTGTGTGAATGCAAAAGATCAAATCTTTTAGAACTTAATTTCTGAATGCCTGAATTTTTGAACAACAGGACTTTTCTTTGAAATTTATATTATATATATATATATTATATACATATATGTATATAAAATTATACAATAATTCATTGTTAAGGTAAGGAGAGGGAAGCATTCCAGCTGCAAACCAAGTTTTCTAGGATCTTTTGGTTGATTGCTTATATCTATAATATCACAGTGTTATCATATGGATGATATTGTCTGTAGCATTAAAAGTGAGAACACATAACAGTCCCCAAACAGAACTTCATTGGATCAATTCTTGTTATATGAGATCTCCATTATTGGAGGTTTTCAGCCATGCTAACCCATTCTATACAATCTTCTGTTAATCTCTTTGTGGATTAATTGTCTTTTTGATCCATGCAGGATACCACTTCATCCATCCAAGATCTTCATCTGCCTTGTGTTCTTCTGCCATCCACTTTCCCTTCGAGTGCCCATAAACATGTATCGCCTGCTGAATCCCTTAAAATGTGCTCTGCAAATCATATCTTCCTTTTCACAAGACTGCTGTCTAGTGTTTGCTGAATTCTGGTAATCTTCAGTGTGAATGAATTACAGAGCATTAAATGGTAATGGGGAATTATTAGAAAAAGAGTAAAAAAAATAAGTAAATTATTTTTTTTCTATATATCATAGTTTCAAAAGTTACTACAAGCTTGAAGCTCCTTGGCATTGTTTAAGCTAATTCTTTACAAATCCCTTTAAAATGTGCACTCAACTTGAAACACATTTTTAGGGCCAAAGAGCATCTGTGTAAAACTACAAAAACAATATCTTTGAGTCTGTTCTGTTGGCTTCTGGGAGCTGAGTGGGTGGTGAGGAGTCCCTTCCTTTTAATAATGTTTTTGCAAATAGAAGTCTTGCAACAGTATGAGGAAGGTAAGTTAAATGGGACAGAAAAAAGAGGACTGCTTTCATGCACTTCTTTCAGTTGTAATTTTTGTAGAAACTGAGACCTTATTCAATACATTGAATAAATAATTAAATGTATCAGGATGAAATAATGAAATGTGTATGGATTAACAAAGTACCTAAGTAGATCTGTTAATTTCATATAGATTTTAGTAACCTGGCTTTCAAAATGTATATTAGAAATTTGAACACAGTGCTGCCTGTTCATGTCAATATAATTAAGGGTCTCTGAGCATTTCCATTACAGGAGTCTATTTTCTTGGGTTTATAACCCAGCTGTTAAAAAAAGAAAAAATTGCCCTGGGCATCAGTATGACATATAAGGTCTGAGAAAATTTTTATACTAAATTGAATTGAAGTTGATTTGTTGTATACAGTTTGTATGACGCTCTGGGATTTTTGAGGATAAACGGGTACACCGTATGTAAATTTTTATGATTAGTAATTAAGTTCTAGTAGTGCCATATGCCAAAAAATAAGGTAGAAGTCTCGTCTGAGAAAATAACCTTTCCTTTTAACCTTGGGTTCTAAAGCAGCTTTGTTAAACATGGGAGTTGAAAATTAAATTTAACATTTAATTTAAAAAAAAAATCAGGGAAATTTTGCAGGTTGCATTGAGGATTACTCTTTTAAGGGAACTTAACATTTAAAGTTTTTGGCTGTGATCCTGGGCTGTGTCCATGCTGTGGCCAGTGAAGCCTAGTAAGGGGAGAGAGCAAAAATGACTAGAGAGCGCAGGCTGAGGACTGTGCCTCAGCCTCAGGGCTGCTGTATCTTATACACAGTTGCCTGTGGCGCTAATGGGTCATTCTGAAAGCTGGAGAATATGGAGATATACTCTGGCCCTTATATCAGGAGATATGGTGGGGAGGCATAGATGCCGCTCAGACAGCTCTATGCCGCCAGGAGATTCCCTTACACTGGGGGAAGATATTGCCCTGGTTAATTAAAACCAGCATTTCTGGCTGGTTTACACTGCCTTAGCAAGGACCAGGACTTGGCCTTATGTATTTGTTATTATGCAGTAACGAATTTTTTTATAAACTGATAGGCTATTTAGTGCAAAATACTCTATCTGGTTCTGGCACAATAAATCTGACAGTCATAATGTCAATATAGTGTCAGATAACCATTTTCCTTATCAGAAAACCTTATGCTAACAGAACAAATTGTTCTCATTTGAAAAATGTTGCTAATCTTTTCAAAAAAACCAACATGCAAACAAAGTTGAAAGTTTCTGCAATGTGTTATGTGGCCTGCTATGGTATAGTCACAATTCTGGATTTCTTCTGCATTTAAGTTGCCTCCATGAGCAGTAAGTTATACTCAAAGGAGGGAATTTAAAATGCTCAAGGCGAAAACATTTAAAAACTTAAACTTAAACCAGTTCAACCAAGAATTTAAAACACTTGGTGCTGATTTAGGCCCCGGTCCTGCAAAGGGTCAGTCTCAGCAGAATTCATTGATTTCAGTTGAGCAGCTGCCTAAGAGTATCCCTTTGAGAGTTGGGCCTATGGGTCCTTTACAATGAACTTGCTCAAGGCTGCACACGACCCATATTAAGGGCTTATAAGGGACTTAGAGAAGCATAAGGTCTTGTGCAAGCACTCAGCACTAGGGTGAATTTCCTTCTGTAGCTCATTTAAGCTGTGTTCAAGGAGGCATTTTAAATCTCAACCAAAACTTTTAAAGCTTCACATGTGGCTGGATCAGGAATGGGCTGATACTGTGACACATCAAGGCTCTGGACTTCGTTTCCTGTCTCACTTCACCAGAGTCCAAATTTTGTGACCTTCAGAATACTGCAAAACTCACCTATTCTCTTAGGCTGTCCCAGGTAGTGTGGAATTAATAATAAATTAGGGGGAGTTTATGGTAGAGGCCACATAAAGGCACCATTTCTTGTAGCGAAGTATTCATTGTTTAAAAAGTTTATCTGAAGGTTTAAGTTAACTGAATTCTGGCAAAAAAAAAAAAAATGAGGACTTTAGTGAGATCTGTTTCCAGATGGGTCTCACTATTTAATTAATTTAGTAACTATAAGTAGCCACAGGAGATTTTTCTCCTCAACGGAGTGAGTGCAAGATGGCGGCCCAAGTGATTATTCATAACTTTGCAGGATGTTTTATGCAAGAAATCACAGGACCTCATGAGTCTTCAAGACTTTTAAAGAGAAGAAAGTATAGTTTGAATAGACGCTGTGTGACTAACCCGCAGATTATAGTAAAGTCACTTACAAGTCCATTGAGAAAATCTTTTTACCACCTTTTATTTAAAAAAAGAAAAAAAAGTTAGCGCTTAGGGCTCTGACATGCTCCCAAGGAAACAAGGAAATTGATAATGAAGTTTGTCTCTAAGCTTTCACAATCATGATTTGAAATGTTCTTTATGTATTTATTACAAGTCACTTTGTTTAATTAGATAATGATTACATTTCAGTTGAGGTAAATATTTATAGATTCAAAATTTATTTATTTAAACATTTTAGGGTCTGATTTCCAGCCATTGGCCTCCACTTGGACATACACAATTATGCATGCACATACATGTGCCTGCATGTGAAAAATCTGCATGTGTACATAAATAATTCTAAAATTCACATCCAAGTGTTAGAATACCTATTTCTCCTCATTTGTTTTGTGGGTGCAAATTCTAAACCTGCTCACAAATTATTAGAATGCCCAGTGCAGATGTGCACAAGTGGAGACCTTGTAAAGTCCCACTTAAAACTTTGTGCCTGAATATTAATCAAGGCAGGGAAGTGGTGGTTATATTGTTTGATTTGTATATTTAAATCTTTGATTTATATTATCTTTTTTGTTCATTTTTTGGATTTTTCCTCCATGATATCTGCAGAGACCACTCTATCTGTGAAGATAATGTTTCTGAATGGTAAAATCTGAAGGTTACACTACTGAACAATCATCTATTCACCTTGCAAAAGCTATAATCTTTCTGTGTCTCTTTGTAGACTCTTCATATGAACTCAAGGCAGGTCAAATTCCCACAAACAGTCAGCTAAATGGGTGTGTTCATGGATAATGATGGGTTATGATCTTTTGGAAGACATCCTACTTAGAATCTGATGCTGAGAGAAGTCAGTTCTTTGGGAGTTACAGACACACTTATGTCGCTCCAGATCAGGTCCTAAAAGGAACAAATTTGCATTTCCGTGTCTCTCTCTCTATTTCAGTAACCAGAACAAAATCACCCAGATACTGCATATGTTCCAGCAACAGTGTACATAGGAGAAGACACCAACAGAATGACACACAGAGTGCTCTTACTTTATGTACCTCCATTCTACCCGGCTTTGGAGGAAGTGAGTCTCCTGGGGCTGAAGTTGAGGTGGAAAATCTGATTTCTCTCATCACCAAGTTTCTAATATCATGAGTCAGATAGTTTGGAGGTGGGGGTGAGGAGGAAGGTAGGCACCATTAGGCAAGTAGAGAGGAGGGACAGACAAACTAGTCACCCCACCCTAGAAAGCTCCCACACACAGTCATACTTGGGGAAAATAATGGCAGTGTGCCTGTGTAGCTGGAAGTTTGCCTCAGCAAATATGTTTTAAAGTTTGTGATGCTTGAAGAGATTTGTAGTATACAGGTTTATTTTAAAAGTTCCAGAGATGTAAAAGAAGTACTGAAGATAAGTAAGATGTATATGAGGAGGATTTTGTTAGTTATGATTCTTTTTGCTGCTGTCTTAATAATTGCTATTACTTCTGTAAGGCTTTACTTGAAATGGGAGGGATTGATGTTTCTGTGTGCTACAGGATCTGTTTGCCACTGACTTCCCATGAAACCCTGGGTAACTGAGTTACTCTCTCTACTCATCTGTAAAATGAACGTAAATAGGTGTGCTTCACATGAGTAAAGATAAATTCATTGATAATTGCAGATCCTCTGGAAGTCAATTTATCAGTACAAACTATTATTAGAGGTATAATACTGGCAGTTTAGAGGATTAAACATAGCTATCTATTAAATATGAATAGAAATGTTCACCTTTATTGTACATAGATATACAATTAGAACATATACTGGTTGTGAGATACAGGGAAAACTTCTTACGACCAGGTGGCCTCTGAAGTAGATTAATGATAATGAGCTGACTCCAGTCTTTCTGGAATATGAAGTTTAACTGTTTAGCTCTGCTATGAGGAAATAGATATCCATATTGTCTCCAATTCCACAATCAGACATTAAAAGGTGTTATGTGTAGCGACAGAGCGTTTCCTTCATTGAAGAAACACTGAAATCAGATTAGGAGTGTGTGAATAAAATATTATTGTAATGAATTATGGTATTAAAGTTTTTAAAGTTAATCAATAATCTTTCCAAAACAGGATAGACCATGATTTCTTTTGATTTCAGGGAGACAGTTTTGAAAGCAGGGACAAAAAGGCACATTTATTTTTTCTTTAGGTATCTGCTGATTAGTTAATTAGATATTTTCATCAGTCAGCATGATCTCTGTATTTGGGCTGCATATTGTCTTAAGCTGGATTTGCCATAACAGTGACTTTGACTTCAGTTAACAGAAACAAAATTTACTTTGTTCACATTAAATCTGATTTCTTATCAAGTATGGTAGTATTCATGCTCCAGAAACTGTGCCTTTGGCAGGACTGAAACTGAAGTTAAATTGGTCCTGTTAGCCCAAAGGTTCCTACTTTGTTAAAAGGTTCATAGCAGGTCAGGTATTTTTTTAGTATATTTTTAAAGGCTTGGTTGAGCTAATTTAATTTCTGTTCATTAATTCCTCTCCCCCAACCCCCCCTACAAAATAAATGAATCCAGTTTAGCTTCAATATACCTTATTCACACTGCTTTTTATTGCAAGCCGCAGTTCAGCCAGCTGTAAGATTGCCCAGCTGCCTCAGGTTTCCCAATTTAGCACTGGAAATGATTTCAGCATGGCTAAAAGTTTTCAGTGGCCAATTTGGAAACAGGATTCAATTTGTGAAAATGTCCCAAAATGGCCACTGAAAACAAAACAAAAACAAACAAAAAATGGTGAGGGGAAATGTGAGTGTTGTAATTTTTTGTTCTTGGGAACGGGTGTGTGGATAGATTATAGAGCAGGAGAAGTTGAATATCAATTCTTAGTCTTGCACTTTTGCCACCCTCTGAGGGACTTCTCCTCTTGGCCTGGGCTTAATTGCAGCACTGACATAAACAAGGGGTTTAGTGTGAAACTCTGTGCAGGCAGCTGGGGGTGAACTGGCTGCAAAGAGCAGGATCGAGTTTAATACTGAGGCAAAATAGTATGGTTTTATCTGGGAGCAATAGTAGGAAGGAAAAAAGGTTTGCAGCTGTGTGGTGAGAATGCATGTCTAATCAAAGAAGTCCCTGGCATTAAATGTTATATTGACATGGCCAGGAGTAAAAAATAGTAATACTTCCATGTCTCAAACACTATTGAACTTGAAACTGCTTCGGTCCAGCCATTGGATCTCAGTTGTATTTTACAGTGTAAATGTGTGTGCAGCTCAACAAAGGGTTGATTAAGCATGGATTTATTGTTGCACTTTTATAGAAAACCTCAGTGTGTCTTGAAGTTTATAAAGACAGACATGTTAATGAAAGCCCGTTGGCAAACCTAGAATTCGAAAATAGGCAACAATAAATAGTCTGATCTTGCAGCTATGTGAAAAAATATGCATATACTGTCTGACTTATATACATACACAGTGATTATTTTCTATATAAATTGCAGTAGTCAGAGAGAAGGTTGCAAGCCTTATTTGTTAATCCTTTGCTTGTACCATGGACCATTTTAATACCTTAGGGATAAGGATTGTTTCGTATTGTTCACAAGTGGGGTTCTTTTTAAAATTTTGTTACTTAGACTTTTTTAAATTTAAGTTTTGATACTGGTTGATTTAATTATTTTAAATTGCCAGGGTGAAGAGCACTGTTATAACCCTATAAATATTTGTCTGTTTGTCTAGTTCAGAGGTTCTCAGACTTCATTGCACCGTGACCCCCTTCTGACAACAAAAATTACTACACAATTCGAAGAGTGGGGACCGAAGCCTGAGCCCACCCAAGTCCCTTTGCCTTGCGAGGGGGCCTGTAACCTGAGCCCCACCACCCAGGGCTGACTCCCTCGGGCTTTGGCTTCAGTCCTGAGCCCCTGAAAGTCTAAGCCAGCCCTGGTGACCCACTTTGGGGTCCCGTCCCACAGTTTGAGAACCGCTGGTCTAGTTAAAGGGAAGAGAGTGAGTGTAACTGAAAGCTATCTCCAAATATATATACATATTCATTTTTCTTCTAACTCTTGGTGAACACCATACATTACTGATATTGTCGTTTCTGGTTTTCTCTGTATAGGTACTTGTCTATACAATCAGCAGCACCACTTTTGCAAAGAGCCTCCATAATGATGAAAAATGCCCATTCAATAGATCAGCTTATTGTTATATCCAAAAATTGCTGAAATTCCACTAGACATTGCATGCAGAGCTCTATCACACGAATATCACCATTAAAGTGTTCTGTCCTTCATGTTATAGAAATCTTTGGTCAACCTTGAAAAACTTATGAATGCTTATACCTTATCTGTACACAGGAAAAGGAAAACTTTAGAGGCTAAAAACTCAGCTGGCATTTTCACAGTGGTACTAATCTAAGATATTTCCAAAATGTGTTCCTCCCCTGTGAAAATGGGCTTCTAAATAAATGTTTATTATTTCTCAATGATTTTCTGATCAAATATATCCACTTTATGCAAATTAACAAATAGCTCTTCTAACAGGTCATCAAGCTCGACTAGGGACCTAAAAATCGAGCCGTTCTGGCACAAGCATCAAAACTAGTAATAAAAGTTCTGCTATTAGTATTTAGCTGACAATTTTACTGATGTTATGTTACAGAATAGCACTTTGCTCACTTTCTCATAGTTGTGCTTGCCTTACTGTCTGCATAAAAAAAGGAATAAAAAATGTATTTTTCATCAGTTAAATAAGTAGATTTGACTCTGAAAAGACATAGTGAGCAGATCTATTGACTAAGAACATAATTTTTCATAGCCACTTTTCTGAGTATAAAAGCACATTAAAAATAAGAAAAAATAATTGACAAAATAAGCAGAATTTCAATTCCCAGCAAAGTTGTTTTTATAATCGGAAACAATTGTGTTTGTAAATTTTATCCATAGGCCTAAATTTTACCTGAAGAATAGGATAATAAATTTTAACATTTAAAAAATTACAATTAATTATAGAAATTCTCTCATTTGATTATAATTGTTTGTATGAGCATTCACTTAAGTCATATATTTTTCTTCATAACAGACTTCAAAACATGCAATCTGAAGAAAGAAGCACTGTTTTTGCACATTAGATTTCATAGATATGTATATTGCAGTTTATTGATACAGATAGAAGTTGAATGCAAATATCTGAGAGTAGAATTAGGTCCATTGAACTTTCTATATGAGGGTCATCTGACTTCGAAAGGATGGGCAAGACGCACAAAATTCTTGCAGCCTGAACATAAGAACATAAGAATAGCTGTACTGGGTCAGACCAAAGGTCCATCCAGCCCAGTATCCTGTGTACCGACAATGCACAATGCCAGGTGCCCCAGAGTGATTGAAACTAACAGGTAATGATCAAGTGATCTCTCTCTTGCCATCCCTCTCCCTCCTCTGACAAACAGAGACTAGGGACACCATTCCTTACCCAGCCTGGCTAATAATTAATGGACTTAACCTCTGTGAATTTATCCAGTTCTTTTTTAAAAACTGTCATATTCCTAGCCTTCACAACCTCCTCAGGCAAGGAGTTCCTCAGGTTGACTGTGCGCTTTGTGTAGAATAACTTCCTTTTATTTGTTTTAAACCTGCTGTCCATTAATTTCATTTGGTGGCCCCTAGTTCTTATATTATGGGAACAAGTAAATAACTTTTCCTTATACACTTTCTCCACACCATTCATAATTTTATACATCTCTATCCTATCTTCCCTTAGTCTTCTCTTTTCCAAACTGAAAAGTCCTAGCCTCTTTAATCTTTCCCCATTTGGGACCTGTTCCAAACCCCTAATCATTTTAGTTGCCCTTCTCTCAACCTTTTCTAATGCCAGTATATCCTTTTTGCGATGAGGAGACCACATCTTTATGCAGTATTCAAGATGTGGGTGCACCATGGATTTATACAAGGGCAATAAGCTATTCTCTATCCCTTTTTTAATAATTGCTAACATCTTGTTTGCTTTTTTGACTGCCGCTGCACACTTTGTGGATATCTTTAGAGAACTATCCACGATGACTCCAAGATCCTTTTCCTGATTAGTTGTAGCTAAATTAGCCCCAATCATATTGTATGTATAGTTGGGGTTATTTTTTCCAATGTGCATTACTTTACATTTATTTAAATTTCATTTGCCATTTTGTTGCCAGTTACTTAGTTTTGTAACACCAACTCTGGTGATTTAACCAACATTCTGGTAGTTTTAAGTCTATACGTAATATGACCTAACCCTCTCTCCCTCCCCGCCCTCCCCCCCCCTCTCACACACACACACACACACACACACACACACACACACACACACACAC
>ML677334.1:20124125-20349125 GCA_007922305.1 Dermatemys mawii
AAAAATCAAGGTGTCCAGAGTCACTAGTCACTTTTGAAAATGTAGGCCAAATTATGGTTTTTTAATCTATCTATAGTAATATCTAAAGCCCACTATCAGAGCCATGAACATGGTTTTTAGAAAACAACGGAATCTCTTTAAAGGGAAAGTCCTACTTCATTAGCTTAATTGCTGGCTTTGGAATGCACTCCTGGGTTTTCTTCTGTTCTGGTGTTTTGGGAAATGCCTTATTGAAGAAATGAGACGTGCAGTGTGATCTGAAGCTGGCAAAATAGGGCTTTCCTAATTTGTGACAGTGTTTCACCTTAGACCTGCTATTGAAAAGGCTGTTCCTCCAGCTCCTTCAGGTTTCTATATGGGCTCAGTTAGTCAACTGTATCTGATGAAGCAAATTCTGGAAGGAAGGGTGATGCATGTGACTGCAAGGAAGAAAGATTGGTAAGAAATCTACCTTGAACAAAGAGTGTAGCTTGTTAAATTGTGTCTGAGTTATTAGAAAGTGTTTTTACTTTTATTTTCTTATAACCACTTTCATCTTTATTCTTCGTATTTAAACTTACTTAAAACCTTTTTGATTCTCTTTTTGATTAAATAAACTTGCTGTGTTTAAATTGAAGTGATTGTTAGCTCCAGTTTAAGTAATCAACTGTGCATTTGTCTCTGCAAAGGAGCATCAAATCTTATTACATAACTGAGTGTCCCAGAAAAGGGCTGGACACGTCAGGGCAAATGGTATTGGGAAAATGGAAATTCAGGACTGGGGATGTGTTGGGGTCACCCTGTAAGTAATAATCAAGGCTGGTAGAAACCTTGGTGGGGTGGTTGTGCTGAGAGCAAACGGTTGGGGTCGGAGTGCTGGCCTGCATAGCACATGGACAGTCAGGGAACTGTATGTTTGTCTGCTGGCTGAGAGAGTCTACTGCTGAGGCTCATAGATCAGAGCATTTAAGGCATCCATTGTTATGGGGCAGGTAGAGACACAACCTCTTACAGGTCTTTGTTAAACCCCGAAACATCCCAACTCTGACTGCTTGAGGATGTCTTGTGCCACTTCAGGTTGGGAGTGGGGACCTTGCTATTCCCAAGAGGGAAGTTGGCCCTTGTGCTACTCATAGCATGGTGGGAGATATGAACCTGTGCTGCTGACTCAGGAAGGGAGGAATCCCTAGACCATTCCTAATACAAGTGGGGGGGGGGGCACTTGCAAGATGGCGCTACCGGAGGCATTCTATCGTGGTAAGTCTAGGGCACTGAAGTGCCTTAATCCATCGTTGATCGCTAGCATACACTGAAGTGATCTCCTGAATAAATGAAAATCCCATGCTTAAAGTTAAGCACAAACATGAGTGCTCTTGTGAACATGGATGCTGTCCGGAATCAGAGTCTGAGATGTTCTGCCTCTCAAAGCTCCTGACGTGGGGAGGAGTTTCTAGTTTGTCTTTCATCTGAGGCTCTCAGGAAGTTTTATATATCTTAGCTAAGGAAGTTTGTGACCCTGTTTCTGGGGTACTATATTAGGATAATAATTTGATTCCATAGCCAGTGGCACTCACAGTTATCAAAACAAATTGTAGATTAATGAAGTCAAGGTAGAAACAGCATATTGTGCTATGTGGGTTCTGAATAAATCTTTGAACTTCTGGTCTCCAGACTGTAGACCGCCTGGTGTGTCATTATATACAGCTGGATCTTCAGGAAGTAAGCTACTGATTGGACAGTGTGCTGTAGACTGAGGAACTAGCATTAGCATTAGCAATGATTGGATAAAGGAGTAAAATAAAGTCAGTTGGAAATGTAGAAGGGTGGTAGACAGTAGTGGCCTAATTAGCATAGCCACCTGTCCCTATCCAAAATTTCAGCAACCTTTAGGAGTATTCTGACATCTGCATGGCCCTAGTAAACCAGATCTCTAAAAATGAGGTAGGTTTATGTAAGGCTATATACAGTTTTAATTCATTCATTGTCTTTTTCACAACTTCCTAATAATGCTGACAGAATAAGAGTTTTGCAAAATCCAGGTAATTTTCTAATCTTCCCTCTCCTTAAATCTGATTGAATACAGGTTCAAAATAAAAGTTTTAACTCGTCACTAGGATGTGCAAACACATCAAACTGATAAATATGCTAGATAAACATGCAGTTAGAAATGAGGGAGAAGTCCAGTTGTCCCTGAGTAACTTTTCTAATTTGGCTTTAAAATGTGAAGTAATTGCACTTATCTCTACAGCACAGAACTATCTCCATTGCTATTTAGTTGTCATCTAATAAACTACAGATCCATATTGTTTTCAGAACATAAATGCCCAGTGTATAGGTCAAATGACTTCAGGTCTCTGATCTTGGTCTCTTTAAATTTAATTGCATCCCATTTTATGCATAATCTATTCAAGGTATCCTTTTCACTTCTCAAAGGAGAGGTGTCAGTTTGTTCCAGTTTTATGTTTTATCAAGCAGTTGTATTAATTTTTCATTTGTTTCAACGTAACTTCCCCGGGCTTTGCAGTTAAATCAGACTTTTGAAAGTTAACATGTAGTAGGGAGTTTATAGATAAATGATAAAACCTTGTAGCCTGAATAGATAAATCTTGAGTAGCTGTTAGTAAATGACTAACTTCAATTCAAGCAATTTAGTAGCAATCAGCGTTGAGGTCAAGTAACTCTGGACAGTGTAGCTTAATATATTACTTTTTTACGAGTAAATCATTGCTGACTTCTTCTCTCATAATTTAATTTTTTTTATACATTTCCCATAGACTGCTCCCTTCAGAAGTCAAATAAGGTACTGTCAGGGCTGTAGGTGACTGGGAACATTGACAAATGGACATGACACTGATGTGAACCAGTGGATTATTTGCATTCCAGTGCTTAAGTTATCACTTAATAGTTATAAGCTCTGATGGCAAAACTGTGGACTGTGTTATGTTAGACTCAAGAACAAATGCTAATATCTTCGATGTTTGCAAATTCCCCACCATATTTGGTAAATTGTGCTAGTATAAACCCATGAAGGCTGCCAAGAGTCTCCGTGGCAAAAATGCCATTTTAGTGACGACATAATTTCAACCACAGGCTTTACTTCTAAGCTATTCTTATTTAAAGCGCTGTCATCTCACTTTGTTGGGACTCAGGTTTGGTTGTTTTTTTTAAAAAAACAAAATATGTTCATTTGGGGTTAGCATAAATGGCCCCCACCCATGACATACTTTTCTGATTTAATGTTTTCATCTTTAAAATCCCTTCAGCAATTAAACAAATGTAGTTAATCTGCTTGGCAGATTTTATAAAAAGTTGTACAGATCCTTCTGACTTGCATGCATGTGCACAAGTAATTTTTAAAAAAAATTAAGTTGCCAGGCCTTGCTGAGTAAGTGCTGAGTTGTTGCAGCAGGTCTGACTGAGGCATTGGAATGGCACAAAATGAATTCTTATGTATTTTAATTTAGGAACCTAGGCACTCCCATAACAAACCACACCAGTTGTCCATCAAGTCCAGTATCCTATCTTTGACAGTGGCCAATTCAGGTAATTCAGAAGAAGAAGCAAGAAATCCTAAATGGGAAGTTATAGAAATTTCTTTCTAATTTCCTCAATTAGAGATTGGATTATGCCCTGGAATATCAGACTTTCACATTCTTTCCAAACTTCTGTGGATTTTTTATAATTGTCTGGGTTCTTTTAAATCCAGTCTACTTAAAGCTAGCGGCAATCACAAGTTCTAATGAAAATTATCTGTTAGTTTTTTACACATGAGCCATATACAGATAATTAAATATAAAAGATCTAGGTTTAAATAATGTTATTGTGATAAAAGGATGTTCGGTTATTTTAAAAATCAGAAAAACCTGATTTGTATTGTGAAGGGGTGGACTAGGCTCTGAACCACCACTACTACCCCCTGCTGGAGCCCTCATGACCCTGCCACACCCTGCCCCAGGAAAGAATAGTGGAGAGAGTTCTGCTAGCTGCCTAGAGCAGTGGCCTAGGAGGCAGCCAATCAAAGAGGGGCTGCAGGGAGCAGCCAATCTGGGCCCAGCAGACCTATATAAAAGGAGCTGCAGTGTAAAGCAGAGTTCAGTTCCTTGATGGAACTGGAGGAGAGTGGATGGTGTGCCTGACTGGCTGAGGAAGCTACAGGACCTCGGACAGAGCAGTTCTGGGAGAGACCAGCGGAAACAAGAAGGAGCTCCAGGCTGGTGTCTGGGGCTCAACCAGGACAAAGCTCTGAGGTAAGGGTGAAGAACGGGGAAGTAGCCCATGGAATCATAGCAGCAATGCAACTTAGTTAAAGGGACATGGTGGGTGACTGCTATCTTTTAGATCCCTGGGCTGGGACTCAGAGTAGAGGGTGTGCCCAAATCCTCCCTACCAGTCACTGATGAAGTGGCCTGGATTTTGATGCACCCCCAGAAGGATAACTGAACTGGTTAGTGGCCCAGCTGGAGCCAGAAAAGCTCAGAAAGGTGAAGAGTCTCCAGGGAGCGAGTCATAGGAGACACGGCCCCACACCAGGGCCAGGACTGATTGAAGAGCAGGGACAACTGGACAGTGCCCAGAAGGGGCTGAGAGACAATCCAAACCAATGTACTGGGATAGGCCCTGCTGGGCAGATTGAGGATTCAGCCTAGGGATAAGGCTGCAGATAAGGAGACCTTAGAGGGCACTGAGAGAGGCCCCATGTTGGATTTGTACCCTAAAACGGGTTTGATTTTTATCTCACAAATGGATGGTGTGTGACTCAGCCAGAAGGCTGAGTCGCTGAAGACTCCACTGCAAGCCAGAGAGAAAGTGCAGACACGTGCTCGGAGAGGGGCATGCTCACGAGAAGTGAGTTCCACCCCATTACATAAATATAAGAGGATAAAAAAAAACATACCTTTTTGTTGTAACTGGAGGGTGTAAATGAAGATCCTGCTTCACATGTGTGAAGATGGAACCCTGTGTTATCCCCAGTGTTGCTCTGTGTAGGTGCAGAGGTCTACATGTAGATGCCAGCTTGGAATCCTATTTATTATCTGTTTAAGAGATGTTTAACAAATATCCAATACCATATTTTATCTTGTGTTTTTATTTAATATTGTTGGAAAGGACTCTGCGAGTTTATTTTTTATTAAAGGACTAGTCTACAGCAACAATGTGCACCAAATGGCTGAAATTTCCAGCCACTGTCTTAAGGAGCCCTGCAAGAATATCTCAGCCCTCGGAATGTAAAAATATCACTGGCCGTTCTCATGTGCCCTTCCTGAACAGCATTCATCCATTTGCTGAGACCAGGAGCCAGAGTTTGACCTACCCTGTACAGACTGGTTTGTAAGGACTGCTTCCTTTTGCCCCCTTGAAGGACTGACTTGGGCTCATCTACTCTTCTTCCCAACCAAGGCTCCATCTACACAAGAAGAATGTTCTAAAACAGGGGTGGGCAAACTTTTTGGCCCACAGGTCACATCAGGGTTACAAAATTATATGGAGGGCCAGGTAGGGAAGGCTGCGCCTCCCTAAACAGTCTGGCCCCGCACCCTCCCATTTCCCATCCCCCGACTGTCCCCCTCAGAACTCTCCGACCATGGAACCCCCCTGCTTCTTGTCCCCTGACCACCCCCTCCAGAGACCCCAAGCCCCTAACCACCACCACCACCTGGGACTCCACCCCCTGTCTAAGCACCCCTACACCTTGTCGCGTAACCACCCTTCCCAAGACCCCCACCCTAACTGCTCCCCCAGAACCCCACTCTCTACTCAACCCCCACAGCTCCCTGTCCCCTGACTAACCTCCAGGACCCTCTGCCCCCTTATCTAAGCCCCCGCTTACCATGCTGCTCAGAGCAGTGTGTCTGGTAGCTGCACAGCCCGGCTGGAGCCAGACACGCTGCCCCGCAGGATTGCTCAGCCCCGCCACCCAGAGTGCTGGCGGCACTGCAGTGTGGCTACGGAGGAGGGGGGACAATAGGGAGGGGCCACGGATAGCCTCCCCTGGCTGGGAGCTCAGGGGCTGGGCAGGACAGTCTCATGAACCGTAGTTTGTCTACCCCTGTTCTAAAGTGTTTCCTCTGTTGCTAATGTTACACAACTCACTGATCAGTGCATGTCCTCTTCTGTACTATATCCACAAAGAATAACCAGAAATGTGCATTTATCTCAAGCTGTGGAAACCTTTCTTGTAGGTGTGGAAATCTCTGGTTCAATCCCTGAGTCAGCCAACACAATAGTCATCACGTAAGTGAGAGCTCATCCAGCATTCTAACTGCTGTAAGCATCAGATGTTCAAAACAGGCTTCCTCTCTCTAAAGTTAAATGTATATAAGTTTGATTTCACAGATGTTAGCTGTGTTTAGAGCCCTGTTGTAGACACAGTTCCTGTGAGTGGAGCTGCTTTTACCACTATATCAATTAAACTGGCTACAAGCAGATTTAACTGACAAAGTGCTGAAAATAGCTCTGGGCACTGTAGGTTTGTCTGTACTAGAGCTCCCAACATGTCTACTACTGGTGCTCTCTAGCTCCCTTGATAACTTTCCAATGTGGAGGGACGTTGGGGTACACACCACAAGAGTTTGTTGACTAAAGGTGAGGTACCGAAATGCCTTACAGTAGTGCAGTGAACAACACGGCTACCAATCTGTCACATATTTGTTCTCTCATCCTGTCCCCACAGGCAGACACATGTGCAATGGAGTGTCTTGGGTTTGTTGTTATATTTTAAATATACATTTGCTTCGTACGTATTTGTGTCAAAGAAAGCAAGGTCACAGAAATGCACCTTGCACTTTCAATAGAAAACGGTGAGGTTTGTGTTGGTCCTTAGTTCCTATCCACAGTCTAGGACGGCCCCCAAGAAACTTCTGTCTCCCATACAAATGAACTTATCTTTATTGTGGAGAGTTCCATTTTGTGTCAGAGGAGAGTAGTTGTCCTGCCCTAAAGATTACCCCTGCACCTTATGGCCACCCTCACCCCCACTTCCCAAAGAATAATCCTGTCAGATAGAATACCACTGAACTTCCCCTGGATAGTAAGCGCTGAGGCAAGAATTCAAATAAATGGATTAAACAAATACTAACAATCTCCAGGGTCCCAGAGCAATAGCAGTACAAATATGTTGAGAGAGAAGAGATTGTCCTTGGACAGAATGGTTTCTTTGATTGCACACAGAGAAAGCTGAAGGATGCTGCCCATGCTCAGACAATACCGTTCAATAGCTGGAATTGCTTTTTTACTGCTATTGTCCCTGAACTAGTCAGTGGACTAAATCCTAATTTCTCTACTTAGATGTTACTTTTTTTTTTCTTTTTTAATTGGTCCACTTCTACAGTTTTTAATCGGGTTTGAAATGTGTGGAAATTAGCTTGAGTAAAGAACTCAGGATTAGGCCCGAGGTTGGTGTGATTAGAGATTTGGTACTCTGCAGAAACATACATAATGTGTGCACTTACATGCTGGAATCCTTTTATAATGAAGTAATAATTTTCACAGAGCAGTTTCACATGAAACAGTTTCATTATAACTGGATTCGCAATGTTTTGCACATTGCAAGGCTCTGTAAGAATCTGTGTTAATATTTACTATAAGATGACGTGTGTGTGTGTGTGTGTGTGTGTGTGTTTCCTGAATTACTATCCAGCTCCATCTAGTTTAATTTTTTTGTCTCTTTCTGGAACGCTGAGATATAATGTGTTTATATATACACACACACACACATAATGCAGATACTCTTTAGGGCTTTTTTCTTTTGTTTTTTGGCTTTTTTTTCTTTTTAAGCAAAACAAAACTTGCAGATTCCGCTCTGTCTACTTTCCCACTAGAATGCTGGCTGTGCCACACTGACTACTGATTCATTTGTTAAATCTTGAATGATGACTCTTGCCTCATCCCTGCTGTGTCTGAGATGAAGCAGATGCCCTTGATCATGCAGTGTAATCTGAATCTTCAGATTTCAGTTTGACCTGGCAGGATTTATGAGAAGATAGTCTGTAGCACTCATAGAATTACACAGAACTGTGAAAAGAACAACACTGAGGTTTTGTGTGTGGCTTATAAAAATAGTTTCTGTTAGTAATTTAGTGTGTTATGACTTCTTCAGACTTTCATTGTTCTAGCTAGAATGTCTGACTTTGATTCCCATCCCATCTGCCAGTTGCATCTCATAGCAGTGTTCAAAACCTCCATGCATTTGTTCATCAAGTCTTTGATGATGTTCAGGGTCATGCAGAAGGGTGGCGGTTTGCCCTGGCCCTCCAGTTGAGAGAGCCCCTGCCATTGCAACCTGGTCTGGAGGGGGTCACAAAGCCACTCAAATTTGGTTTGGTGGCCTCTTAATCACTCAGGCTGAACCTGAGGTTACAACTCCTGAGGTGGGGAGCCAGGCCCAGCACTGTGGGACAGGAGCTGCCATTATGGGGAGAGTGAAGTTTGAGCTTGCTCTCCAAACCCTGTCCCTCCCCAGCCTCCCCTCAATAATTTTGTTTGGAAGGATGGAGGGGGGTGTTCAGTTTCAGATCATGTGTGTGGTCCTAATGATACTTCAAGTTTGTCTACCAAACCTGATTAGCTGTGTGCAACATTTCATTTCAGCAAAGACTTCTGTTGCGGGATTCACCGTGCATTCACATGGTGTAGAAACATTTTCCTAATGTGACTTGGCTACAAGAGGTAAACTTGTTTCAGCTTCTGCAGATTTCATTGTCCTAGTTAGGTAACCTAAAATATCAGACCCTCTATAACCATGAACAGGAGGGATAAGTTTTTCTTGCTGTGACAAACTGGCCTTGAAACAATTAGAAGGATGCAATGGAGCAGCCATATTTGCTGAGGAGAGAAAGGTAACCAGCATTTTATGGGCAGGCCTAGAGACTAGCTTTCCTAAAAAACATGAACTAGCGGATGAATGAGAGACCCTATCTGATTTCAACACTTTCAGCTTTGTGTGTTTGACAGACTAGCTAATTGAGGTAAACATTGTCCCACTGATTGGCTAAAACTCTTGGTCAATCACAGCTATAGAAGGAACTCTGTGTTCTAAGAACTCCTTCAGCATTATTTTAAATAATACTATGGTTATTGAACAACTTTTAGCAATGTATTTCACATCTTGCCTCTCACCTTTCTCCCTTCCCTTCTTTAAGGGTGCATTATTATATTCTGTGTGCACTTAACATCCTAGCATGTCACAGATACCCACTCATGGGGACTGCACAGGTCAGTCTGGTAATGTGAGACGTACATACAAAGGCTAAGAAATGGCTTAGCGTGGAAGAGACATCAATACGCACTAGATAAAGTTGTCATATTTCAGGCGAGGGTAGAGTGGGAAACAGCTAGAGGCTTTATCAAATGATGAGGACTTCATTTGATCAGAATAACAAGTAATTGGGCTGGAGAAGGAATATGTGTAATTACTGTTGCTAACATTTATGAGGGCAGGGACTTGGGAAGGCATTGCTTTAGGCATGTATAAAAGTAATGGGATAAAGGGAAACAAAAAAAAAATCTCACAAGCAAATTATTGACTTTTTAAAAAGTTTGGTCAGCCAACAATAAATACATAAAGATGCAACAAGACATAGAAAGTGAAATCTAACTACCTTCAAATAACAATAGTAATTAATAATATAAGAGAAAGAAGTGATAGGAAAGTATGTGACTCACGATGAGCTGCTCCTTGCAAAAGGAGCTACTGGGTGGACACTTATACCCATGCACTGTTCCATTGAGTATATTAATTGACACTCTACAAGGAGATAATGATGTGAGTGGGTGGATCCTTTTACAGGATTGGAGCCTTATTCCATTATTGTCCACTTCAGTTAGTAGAGGAGACAGTGAATTGTGACATCATAATATTTGGACTTCTGTTTCGAATCATAACAAGTAGCTGTCAGTGGTAAGATTGAAACAACACCACAGGACTTATCTATACTACACTTGTTAGTATTCTCATGCCCACCAGCGTGTTGTGCACTAAATATCCATGTGGGTTTCCTAGTGTTTATTAACGTAATACTGTTTGAAGCAGGACTACAACAATGGGCACTAAGGAACTTTTAGAGTGTGCCGGCAAGGTCTACACAGACAGTTAGTGTGGTCTCAAATTTACGCCCCAGTTGCTGTGGACTAGCACATCGTGTAGACATGGCCACACTCCAGTGGTATTTTTGTTTGGCTACAATTGCTGTTAAATACCAGCTCCCAAGATCTGGGTTAAGAGATTTCGGCAACAGGCCTATCAAATAATACATTTTAACCTGTGAATAAAAATTTAGTCTTCTCGGTAACAGTGTATGATTGATTCCTTGCAGTTACTACTTAATAATCACATGCACAATATGCTTCCGAACTAGAGCTAGTTGAAAGCTTTTAAAATGTTTCCAATAAAAATGGGCCTTTTTTTTGTGGAACACCTCCCCTCCCACCGAAGTTTTCATCCACCTATTTCTTTGTCCAGACATGTCTTTGTCCCCTTTTAGAGGGGGCAGGTCACCCAACTGCCTGTCTCCATTCCCTGTGCAGGGCATTGGATGTTCTGGTGGTGGGAGATACCCTTTAGTACCCAATAATAACGTTCTGTAAATAGTGTCACAGAAAACAGTCTAGCCCACCTAAGAATATAGTCAGTCGTAGTTCCTAGTCCATTTGTCAGAGATGTGGATATTGGAAATGAGACTTGGAGTTTAAAGGAGAGTAGGCTGGACGTCTGCAATGAAAATTTTAAGACTCTCATTGTTATCAAACAGGCATTTTATCCATCATCCTTTTTCTCAGGTAAGCTATTAGGAAAGGATTGCAAAATGAGACCCTTTTTTTTTCTGATCACTGGGTGATCTAATTCTAAGGAAGACATGGTCACTGAGGCGCAGTCTACGCATAAAAGGTTAAGTCAAAATAACGATGTTGGGCAGGGGTGTTTTTTTTTTCCCCATAGAATGCTGCCATTGACATGGCTGTCTTTGTTTGGGGAGGTGATGTTTCTACATTGAGAGAAAAAACCCTTCCATTGCTGCATGTAGACTATGTCTACACTACCGAATTATGCTGCCATAGCTACAGCAACATAGCTATACCAGGATAGTCTCCAAATGCACTCACAAGAAGAGACTCATGCAGTTTGACTGCAGTGTATGTCTCAGTGAAAAGTGACATCCTAATGAAAGACAATTACAGTGGCTGTTGGCTATAAAGTACCTATATTGTTATTCTGATATATCATATAGTATTGTCAATCGCGAGCATTCAGAAATCATGAAGCAGGCCTCAGAAGCCAGGAGAGTATCTTTAAAAAAAAAAAAAAAAAACACGAGATTTTTAAAAATAATAAATTCTTTTTCTTTGCCTTTTTATTTTTGAACCTTCAAGATAACCTCTAGTCCTGTTCTCAATCCTCTTCTTTGCAACCACAAGAGCTAAAAACAATTTTTTAAAATGAAAGCTAAGCTTCTCTTGTAATCCCATGACTTCAGGAGGAGGGATTTTTGAGAAAAACTCCCTATATCTTAAAACTTGCATTCAGATCGTGAGGGTTGGCAACACTACGTTTACTCTTCAGAATATAAAATTTGTACTCTGCTACTCATGACTCCGTGTCAGACAGCTGAACCGGTAATTATCTTGCTTCATTGTTTCTCTTTTAGAGAAACTCTCCCTCTTTCCTCCTCCTCATTATTTCCTCCAACCCCTCCCCCTGCAGAATGGATGCTGGAGCCAGGTCTCTCTCTGAATCACCCTTCCCCCTCCCCCCCCCCCCACCCCCCCCAAAATGTGGCTTCCCTAGAAATATTTTTTCTTCAGAGTATGAGGTTTTCTCATATGCTAGAGTAACAGCACAAGTCATTCATGGATATACAAAATGTGTATATTAGATTATTAGATTAATGCAGTTAAATGATCTCTGGTACAGTGTTCAGATAGCTGTACTTTCTATCTTCTGAGTTCAACAGCAAAGTCTTAATGCATGGGAACAAAGGCAAGACTTGACAAAGATCTAGTGAAACCAAAAGAAAAGGGGTGAAGGACAAGATGTAAGAAGACTTATGATGTAGTTAAGCTTCTATAATATTTAGCAAGAGACCACTAGAATTTACAGATTATCACAGGCTTCTGATCTCTGTGTGTAGCTTTTCCCCGCCCAAATAACTGGAAAGTATCCATAAAGCTACTTTGGAGAATGCATGGAGATGTGTAACTATTTAAAAGCTATTTCTACCATTTGGACCCACTATCTTAAAGTAGTCACAGTATCCAAAATCAGATGTGAAAATATTTGTTCCATCTGAAAAAAATTCTCTCATTTTTGACTCTTACATCCTCCCTGTAACAAAAATGTATTTTATTTTGAAAAGAATTGAAATATTTTTTCCTGCTTAATTTTAGCAAACACAGGGTATGAAACTGAGTTGTTGTTTCAGTTGAAAAACTGATGCGCTAACTAATGCCCAAGTTAAATCTCTTGGGTGCAATAAATGATAGTGGTTAACACTCCTCCATGCAGGTGCTTTTCTCTCAAGCTATCTGGAATCACATAGTTGCTGTAATACAGCTGCGGCTGTTGTGGAATGCAGAAACACAATCAATTGATTGTTCATTTTAATAAAATGTGTGTGTGCTATAAAAAAAACTTTAATTAGTTCTGCTACATGTCTGTAGCATGGGGGAGGGCTGTGGGTAGATGACTTAGACTGATCATTGTGAACATGAGCCTGACACCTGCCTTCCCGGATCCCCACCCCACCCGAAATAGTGTGATCATAGCCAAATGAGGTAGGGTGTTGTGTTTTCTCGCTGTCAGCAGCTCATTCCCATTGATTAATCTTGTCTTTCACCAAGCAAAGCTATGTGCTGTTTCTATAACCACAGACAAAAAAGTCAGGCTCTTTGTGGCTTGTGAAATAAGCTGCAGTAGTTTAATAAACTGAAAGTTTCATCGGCTCTCTTCTTACCCCTTTTTTATCTGTTGCCATTTCTAGACAATTATTTTATCCCTTCTTTACATTCCCTCCCCCATTCCTCCTCCTTCCCTCTCCCCCACTTTGAGCACTTTGCACGTCTTGTCATCAGGCTTCTCTTAATTTCTATTGCCTTTATTTGCCACTTTTCCAATTACATTGATAGCCCTTGGGCCGACTTTCCTCCACAGAGATGAGGCTTGACCCACCATTGCTGTACAGATCACTCGCTTCTGTTTAACAATCCAGGAGGTGCTTTGGCTGAGCACCATAGGGTGTTGCAGGGAGGATGAGGATAGAAAACAGTTAACTTTGCAATCCAAGTAAACACTTCTTTAATTACCAGTAGTGAGATACAGGGGGAAAGGGAAAATGTGTATTATTGACAAAAGCACAAATGGTATATTGAAGATGTGGGGGGAAAAAGTTCACAATATAAAGGAAGGAGATGAAACAGATGTACAAGAGAAAAGAAGTTAAAAAATGTCAAAAGGCTTAGGGTAGGTATCACACATACTAGTCATTCAATAGCTTGCGGGTCAACAGCATGGAGTTTGGAAAGTCCTCCTGAAAGACCAGCACAAGAGAAGCTCTATTCGGTAGGTGTGCAGCATCCTCAACGGCATCACAGTTACACAGAGGGTTGTTCCTGAGTCTCCAGGTGTGGTCATTTACCGCACACCTCACCTCCCTGTGTCTGAAACAGTTGAGCGTGTATCAGAGAGAATGTGGCAGGTCAAAGCCAGGCGGTGTCTCTTCAGGTTGAGTGATGAGGAAAGAGTTTCTTAATGGGAACATCTCGTTCCCATGCTGCTTGCCATGATGTGAAAGCGTCTGTTCTGAAGATGGTCGGTAACATAGTCCAGGTTGGTCTTCTGATGAGTTGGGGGCGAGGCACTTTCCATATATCTTTGAAGAGTGGCAGTTGTGGTATTTTCTGAATTTTGTCAGAGGTTCTTAGCTGCAATATAATACATGGTGTTAGGAGCTATGATGTTAGAGAGGACTGGTAGCCGCTCAGTGTTCATTGATCTCAGGACCCCTGTTGTTGTTCTCATCATTTGATTCACTTGTACATCCACTAGCTTTGAGTGGGAAGAGTCTAACCACAGAGTGCATAGCATTCTTCCACTGAGTAGCAGAGAGCTAGCACCAAGATGCACAGGGTTTGCTATTTGCTTCCCATTTGCTTCCCTTATTTAGAAAGCCATTTCTGTTCTTAATTGTCTAAGTTACTGTGGTAAGGTGGTCATTGTAGGTAAGCATGCAAGCTAGTTACTTCTAGATATACTGGCTTTGGGTCATATACTAGTCATTCTCCTTTCAAGATGTTGAGCTTTCATGACGCATTGGAATGGTTGAGCTCAAAGCATGATGACACTGTTTTTGCCAAACTGGGCTGAAGAATCCACTTTTTGCAAGAGACACTTATGGCAGCCTTGGAAGAGGAGGAGAGATGGAGAAACACAAAATAACCTCTGATTTCCATAATTAATAATGGAAGATCATTTTCTAAACTATAATATTTCTTAATTTAAAAATTGGACTGAGCTACTGGATTCAGATCCAGACTTTCCAAAAGCTTGAGCCTGCTCAGATTCATGCATTTGTTCAGTTCATTATGAAGACTGGTACCCATAGTGGATCCCAACTTTCAGAAGGTTCAGAAATTTTCTGATTCAGGGTTTTAGTTCAGGCCTCTCTTTAGCTCTAATATTTCTCTTCTCCTACTTCAATCCATGCAAATTTACAAAATTCCAGTAATTTCAAATGTTCATGGAAGTTCGTTCGTGATACAGACTTGAACTCTACTTGTCCAGTTTCAAGGTAATGAACTACATAGTTTTCATCATTTACAGCAGCTTGTAACTTGTAAGGGAGAAATACAAACTGCAAACACGTAAACAGCTGTTGGTGTGGGGAGAGTTTGTGTAACAGAATAGGCTGCCAAATTCATCGCTGCCATGTGTGCTGTGTAATACTTGTCATCTCAAGTGAGTCATTAAAAGGTTTCCCCTAATGGTGCTTTGAAGTGCTGTGACAGCTTGAGAGCATCTATAAATTGCCACAAACAGCCCTCATACTGAGTTAGCTAATTGCTTGCTCTTTGACTTATTAGGAGTCACTGAGTTAGATAATTTGTCACATGTGTGGCTCATAATAAATAATGTGACTAGCCCATTTGTGAGCTGTTTTTGTGATATATAGTGCCCCTTTTGGATGTTGTCACACACAGCTAACAAATAAGTTCATTTTGACCCTAGGATTGTTAGAAACTTGTGAAAATAATGAGACCTGACAGAGCAGCAGGTAAGAAAAAAAAAAACTATAACCAAAAAGGGTGTTTAAGAAGAAATTAAGTTTGCAATAAAGCATTATATAATTGGATCCTTTTATAATGGTTATTAGGAACACACAAAAATAACCTCTTTCTTTTAAGTTGCGTAGTTGCAGTCACTGCTAGAAAAACTGGCTGTTTAAAAATCCTATGAATAGTTTTTAAAATATGTTAAAATGTGAAAAAGTGATGAGTTTCTCATTATCAAGACGCGGGGCAAACTTTCAGTGGACCTCAGTCTGATTTCTGGTTCTCTGCATGCAAGTATTTGGGAGTACAAACTAGTTGGAAGCTCAACTACCTGATTTACAAAAACAAATATGGTGATTACAGGTTCAAGCAATTTTGTGCACGTGAAATTAAAGGCTGCTTTTGAAAGAATGGATAAAACCATGATATAAATTTCAGTTCTATGTTTACAGCTTCTACAATTAAACGGGAGAAGAGTCCCAATTGTTTTTTCAGTGATGCAAATGGCAACATTCCTATTTGGTTTTTGTGTGGTTTAAGACTGAGCTGTGCTGGTGATATCTCTTCCCCACACAGAGGTGCACCCATTTCTGACAGTATTAACATAATGGACCCAACTAGCATGATCAGGTGTCCCGATTTTATAGGAACAGTCCCGATTTTTGGGTCTTTTTCTTATATAGGCTCCTATTACCTGCCATCCCAATCCCAATTTTTCGCACTTGCTGTCTGGTAACTCTAGATCCAACAGCAAATGGTACCTGCAAGACTCTCCTCTTTGAATGCCTGGTACTAGTGGCTGATTAGAGAGACTCACAATTAGAGCTGATAGGAAATTTTCTGATAAAATTGCCCGTTTGCCAAACCTGAAATGTTTTGTGAAACCACTTTGGGTTTGACAATTTTTCTGTGAATCTCAGCTAGGTTCAGCTTCACCACTGCTATTCACTGGTGGGCAGCCATGAAACAGACATGAATCATATCAGTTTCACTGAACTACTGGGGATCTGAAGCCCCTTTTAAAATTCCAGATATATAGTAGTGAATGGCCCTGGTGTACAGAGTCGTGTCCACTAGTGAGTGGTATAGGATGATGAACAGAAGTGGCAGGATCACTGCCATTTGATGCAAACACACACTGAATTGATTGCACTAAGTCAATATATTTTTTAAATAAAATATCATTTAAAATGATTAACGCTGCTTCTTCCAACTCATAGCTTTGCAACAAACATAGCGGTCGGACTTAAACAAATAGTAGGTGATCTTCTTTAATGTTAATTCATGGTGGTGTTTAGGTCAGGTCAATCAATAAAACTGATAAGTTAATAAGTCGGCTAGACGGTGATTTACAAAACTGCTGCCAAGAAAGGACATTCTCTTACTATATGTTTAAAGAGATTTTATTCCTTATGGCCGCAGTTCAGAAAAGTACTTAAGAATGTGCTTAAAAAGTTTATGGTACTTAAGCATGGCTTCAAGTTAAGCCCACAGTTGAGTGCTTTTTTATATATGGTTGGATTTAAGCATGTACTCACATGCTTGACTGAATTGAGACCTATAAGTGGGATTTTCACAAGCACTCAGGCCAGCTCCTCACATATTTAGGTGCCTTAGCTCATTGATTTCAATGGGAGTTAGGTGTCTAAATACCCTCTAAGGATCCAGGCCTCGTTTTTGGCTTATTTTAGCTCCTTTTGGAGTCATTGGTAAAACTTCCAGTGCAGAACTAGGTCAAAGATGAGCTCTTTTGAAAATCCCACCCTAAGAGGGGCTGATCCTGCTCCCCTTCAAGTCAATGGAAAAACTACCATGGACTTGTATGGTCAGCGCCGGCTTCAGTCACCAGCGTAGCAAGCGGGTGCCTGGGGCGGCAAACGGTGGTGGGGCGGCATTTCGTGTGCTGACAGGGCAGCAGTCAAGTGGCTTTCGGTGGCTCGCCTGTGGCTGGTCTGCCAAACAGGGCACAAATATTGAGCTGCTGCAGGTGTGCCACTGAAAAGGGAAGAGCAGCTTTCAGCAGTACGCATGCAGCAGCTCAACGCTGCCGAAAGCTGCTGTTCTGTCTTCAGCAGCATGTCTGTGGCAACTCAACAGTTGTTCCTTCTTTGGAAGAGCTGCTACAGACATGCCGCTGAAAGCCACTATTGCCTCTTCGGCGACATGCCTGCAAAGCTGCTTGGGGCGGCAAAGAAGTTAGAGTGGCCCTGTGTATGTTGCAGGATCAAGTTCTGTATGTTTAAGGAACAACCTGCAATGAAATTCCAATGAAGTGCCCTCAGCATGTTCATAATATGCTAGAACAGGCAAGTGTTCAGTGCAACCCACATGTAGCAGAAATCTTATAATCTTATTCTTTGATTATATTTATTTGGATGCAGCAAATCACAGTGAAGGTGCTCAATATACTGTATGTTGAATAACCGTGGAAACAGCTGCCTTTAAAGAATTGACAATGTGAACACCATAGTAGATGACTTAATCCCACCACCACCAAATGTTCCGGGTAGGCCAGCATCCTTGGGGAAGAGTTAGAGAATGGTTATAGGAATAACCTCAAAAGCCCAGGAAAATAGAAGGGAAGATATTATTCCCTATGCTGCTCATCAAGAGTTGATTCATTACTGTTTTAGCATCAGATTTCTGGGTAGAAATGCATTTGGTGAGGGGAAATTTAACTACAAAGTAACTGCTGAAAGTAAATAGAACTCAGAGCAAGGTTATCTCATGAGAAACTAGTAGTCAATTCAAGTAGTTAGCTCAATTGAATTAGTACTGTTTGCAACAATAATGCATCAAGGAGAAAGCACATGTACTGCCCTGGTTGGCTAGCACTTTTCAAATGGCAATTTAAAGATTTAAGATTAAATATATCAAATAAAGGACCAGTTTAGAAACTAATTTTCTTCCTGAAATTTCTGATCAAGAAAATGTAAAAAAGAAGTTGGTTAGAGTTCACCAGCTGTATATGGCTGGGTATGCGCCTGAGACAATGCAGGCCAAATTCAGAAAAGATGCTGAATAGAAGAGTACATTTGACGTCTCTGTGCCAACTTATCCCCTTGAATCCCATGGAGAATCATGCCATGGAGGCCAGGCATTGGTATGCTACTTCCTGTCTGTTTGGTGATGGGGCAAAGGGCAGTTTTAATTTATGCTGGTGTCTACGGGAGCTCTACCATTAGGAGTAGCTGAACACCACACAGCTTAACCGCTTTGGTCTTGCCTCCTTTTCTCTGGACTCATATGGTTTCCCAAAGTAAGTGAGCCCTACTTTCTACTCTTACAACCTGCAACTGTTGCTGCCAGGCACTTCCACTAAGGTTAGTGCCGGCATAAGCTCTGAGTGTATCTACAGTAAGTGTTCATGTGTATCTACAGTAAGTGTTCATTTGTATCAAGATGTGTGTATTTCTGTAACTATGAAATGCTCCTGAAGGTGACAAAAATAAAATGTAAGGACTGAAATCAAGGCAAGACAGTTAAATCTTCTATGCCAGGCAGTGATATGCTACATGTAGCCATGTGGGACCATGTACAGGCTCAGAATACTGCTTTTTTTCCCAGGGTTAACCATGCGCCCATTTTCATAGAAACTGATATGGGGCATGAATTTAGCTCCTAGACAGCACATTACTTCGTGTGTGATATCAGGTTGGTTTACTCCTATCGAACTACTAAAAAGAAATCAAAGCGCAGTTTTGTTCCTCCTCAACAATTCTTATATATAGCCATTATCATCCTTGTGACAAAACTTTTGCCACCTACCAGAAAATTCAAGGTAACTGTATTTTACCCTATGAATGTAGTAACAAGATGGAGGAGACAAAACATAGATATAATAATGGCAAATGATTCAGTAATTCTAATATTACTGTATTTGGATTAAAAATGGGCCCCAACAACAAAAACAGATGTAACCCCTCACCCCATTATAGCCTCTGAACTTACAGGACAATTTGGCTTCAGATTCCAGTCGAAATGTCCCAAATCAGGCCCTTTTCTAATTTTAATGACTTGCTTCCCCTCTAATGTCCAGATCTTATCTTCAACCGTATGTAGTTTGAGTATTCAGTTAGTAGAGTGTACAGAGAGGCATGTGTCAAGCCCACATTCATTATGTCTTAACACAGGGTACATGGCTGGTAGCCAGCCAGTTTATTCACGGAGTCAGTAAACCACCTTTAAGTGCAGAAAGCTCTTTAATGGAACATGCAGTTCAATGCAGAAGAGTTATCTATTAAGATTTAATTAAATGCCTCAAGAGTCCTTTGCCTATAGGACAAACTAACAACCTTTAATAAAGGATAAAAGAATGAATCATAGCATAAAAGGACATTAAAAAATCAATGCCACACTAAATGACACAAGCAAAAGCAATCATCAGGTCACAGAGGGCAGGAAAAGACTAACCTAGCAACACTGAGCTAACAAATATGACAGCACAAATTAAAGCAAATACAGTTCTGTGGATTAATAGGTACATTCCTCTTCTCAATCCCGGCAAATCTTTCATCCTCTTGCTGCATCCGAGGCCAATAACACTGGATTAGATGGCCCTGTAAGGTTTAAACAGAGAGAGTACTTTCTCCACACCAAAAAGGTTATTTGAACAGTAATGTATCTGCTATAAAAATGTGTAAACTGTTGTGAGCTAAACCACAGTCTGAAGGGTAAAAAAACAAACACAAAACCAAATAAAATTACCACAAACAAGTCTATAACATTCAGCGGGAGCTGTTTATACCTCTTAGGTTAGACTTTCTGGGACTTGTATTGCTGGTTGTCCAGTGATAATATGCAAGCCAGGAGATGTTAAATTGAAAGAGATAAAAATGAAGGCCACATAAAAATTGGGAGACATACATCATTCATTTTCTAACAAACCAAAAAGTTCTAAAAACAAGTTTAGTAAATAAGATAATTTTCAGTTTTAAAGTCTTATGGGAAGTTTGATATTGCCAAGACTATTCATGAAAAAACTAGGAACCAGGCACTGAAAAATCATTTAAAAATGGATTTTAAGTTGTTTTTATTTGCCTTCTGGTGTTTTGAGCCATCGGGGTTTGTTTTCAAGCTTCTCTCTGTAAACATGAGATGTAGAAACTTTTTTATTCTATTTTTTTGAAAGTGACAGTTAAGATTCTAATTAAATTATTTGACTCCAGGAGCTGGGGCTTTTTTTAAAACAAACAAACAAACAAACAAAAACCAGATGGCTGACTAGATACATTGTGCTGCTGTGTTTCACCAAGTTTTTAAAGGCTCTGGGACTTTTTGAATCCTATGATCTCCTGAAAGTGGTCCACCTTGTCCCATTTATATTTATAGTACAGCTGGGTCTGCCTTTTTTATGGTTTTGTTTCAAAAGCCATTTTCTTCTGGGAAAAACTGTGGCCAAGTGCCAGAGGATCAAAATAATTAAATATGCTGCTGTTGGCTGTATCATTGCACTTTTGTGGTTTTCAGCCTCACTCTTTGTGGACCTCTCAAAACATTGCTACTGTTTGAGCACGATGATGTTGTTCTGTCACTGCTTAGTATATTGTTCACAAGTTCAGGAGGAGGACCAGCAAAGATAAAAGGTGCTGCATTTTTCATCATTTCTGTGTGGTCTGCTTATTTCTTTTTGATAATGATGATCTCATAACTAAAATTGCAGAACATCCTCAGGGATATCATGAAACTCCTCTTACCCATGTTCTTCATACAATCATTGCTTTCCTAGGAGTTGCAAATCAAAAGAGTGGAGTGCTGTTGTTGGCACTGGCATTATGTTGCAAGGTTGGTTTTCATATGACTTCCTGAAAGCTCTTTCTAGACCAGGAGGATAATGGGTCTATTTTTCCAAGGCCAGAGCCCAAGATCCAAAGATCACAAAACCATAAAAACCCTGAGCCTAAAGAAGAAGAAGGAACGGGAATGGGCAGCTGCTTCTTGGGGAGAGACACTGATCTAGGCAAAGAAAGAAGTAGTGCTATAGAACTAAGGCAGGAAAATTCACCTAACCATTGAAAGAGGTGACAAGCCCAGATTTGCAAGCCTGTTTCGGGATTAACCTTTTCCCCTGTGTACTTTTGAGTGAGTGGACAATACATCTGCTTGGACAGAGGCATTGTAAGCTGTCTAAAATCTGGAATTTCCAATTTGCATTAAATTTTCCATTTCTGAATTTGCTTTTGATCTGATTCAGCCTCAACCCAGATTTTTCAAAATGTTCCATGAATTGGAGATTCTGAAAATGTTTGGTTGAGAAACACTGAAATGTGGTATTTCTGAAATAAAAGGATAGTTAGGTGCAAAACTTCCAGTGAAAATCAATGGAATTTGGAAACCTAATTTCCTTAGGGTTTTTTTTCAAAATTCTAACTCAGGTTCTTTAGTTAATATTGTAGCCTCATGGATAAATAGGGCATATTAAACTGGATACTTAAGGTAAATCTGTGCCACTCTCACCATGAAAATATTCATCTATCTAGAAGATATCCTACCCAGGACACAGCTAAAAGCAAATTTGTTTGCTTTTACATTTGTCCAGGGAGATACACAAGTAAAAGGGGAAACCAATTTTTTGAGAGGCAGGGAAACAAGCTTTTCAGAGATGTTTTGCTGTGTATTGTGATGTCTTTCACGTAATCAATTGTGTATGGCATTTCAGGTATGGGGGAATTCTGCACCACTGCATGTCGCCCACAGATTTCTTTGCTTCTCTGCAGAAAAGCTGCAAGAGTGGTCATGCACCACTCCCTAGCAGCCACAGGTACATCATTTCAGGAACACAGAGCAGTCTACAGAGAGGTGAATCACCACGGGGCTGGGACACGGGCCGGCCAGTAGCTCCACCCTGAGCCGGGATCAGCCGCTAGTTCCTGTTAGGCTGGAGGCAGGAAAGGATGGGACTTCCTCTTCTGTACAAGGAGTGACTGGGGCTGCATCAGACCCACCCCTAAAAACCTCCCCCAGCTGCAGGAAGCTCAGCATTCTCCACTGCTTCCTGCCCCCATCACTCCTTGGCTGTGGGGGAGGAGTCACTGTACGGGGAACTGCTCCCCCATCCACCCAAACCCCAACCCCATCCATCCAGACCTCCCATACCAGACACCACTGCCAAGCCTCACCCCATACACCCAGATCCCCCCTATCCCTCCATACCCAAGCCCCACCCCACTTGAACCTCAGCCTCTGCATCTGGACTCCCCCAGCCTCCGCATCTGGACTCCCCCAGTCTCCAGCCCTACTGAGCTCCCTGCACTCAACTCTCTACCCTGAGTCCCTCACCTTGCACCACCCTGAACCCTCACATCCAGACCCCCACCCCACCAGCACCCAGACTTCCCCACACACAGACCCTTCCACTGAGCCCCAACCACCTTCACTTGGAAGCCCCTGAAGAGTCCCATTGACGGTGCACCTGGAACTCCCCCACCCTCTCAACAAGCCTCTGTGCATCGAGATCCCCCCACACCTAAACCCCCCATTCAGCTGCCTGCACACAGATTGTCCCACATGGAAACCTCTCACCCCACACCTGGATCCCCCCACTCTGAGCCCCTTCACACTTGGATCCTGCCTGGTTGAGACTTCCTGCCCCACACTGGTACAGAGGAGCAGGGCCCCAGGAAGCTTCTGGGCCAGGGCCAGGCCTTGTGCTGTGTCTGTCGGGTGCAGCCTCACTGCTGAGTCTGGGGTGTTGCAGGATGATCTAGTACTTTCGTTCAGCCAGTGGCCTATGCTCCCTGCTGGCATGCTGGGGCCTCTGCATTTATTTATTGACAAAACTTGTCGAATTTTGCAGAATTTTTAAATTTTGTGCACAGAATTTTCAGTGTTTTGGTGCAGAATGCCCTCAGGAGTAGAATATGTTTTCTTTTTGAAAACTTTTTATATATAAAGGACAATGGGATTATTTGCACTCGATACGTTTTGTTACAGACTTAAGAACTCTTAATCCTATGAACTTCGACACACATGGGGACTGTTGAACTTACTTGTTGCAAACTAGTGATGAACTATAGCCAGTTCCACAACCAACCAGAATTATGGGTCATACAAATAAATAGTGATTTGCTGTGATCCTAAATTCAGTAATTCTTCCTAGTGACCTGCTACTAACATTTTTTTAAAAATACATCTATAATGTAATTTAAATGTGACATAGTTTAGACCTTTATAGCCTATGAGTTTCAGAGCTGTAAGCAGGCTGATATAGTAAAATCTTTGTTCCTTATAGTGTGTAAGTATGTGTGTGTGTAGTATATATTTATCTGGTCTGGAATAATCATTAATCTTTAATTACTGTATAAACATTTTAAACAGGTGTGGAATAACTTTCACTTTCAAAAATGCAATGTTTATCTACTATCTCAGTGGATATGCTAGCTCTGAGGTTTGAAGGGTTTCACCTTGCCGTGCTCAAGGTTTTGAGGGGAGAAATGGGGAGAGTGGGGCAGAAAAATGGCCCAAACGCCACATAAATCAGAAATTTCCCATTATAACCCAGTTATAAATTATGCACCCTCATAACATCCTTTACTGCAGTTTGTGATCCAGGACTGGAGTTTGGGGTAGTTTATAGCAGAAAATTGATTTTTCAGTGGATCGTACACCCTCAGCCTACTTCTCCTCCTAGGTCTGAGGCACTGGGCCTGTGGTGTCGGGAGATATAAAGCAGCATTTTTCTAAACTGCCTTTGAAAACAATGAGAGCTCTGTTACCAGAAGCCCAAACTTATGCAGCCCCTGCCTCAGAAGGTTGGAATGGCTGGTTAAACCCAGGTTCAAAGCTCTTGGCCTCCAAGTGCTTTAATTTAGCACTATTTTTGCTTCTCTAACCTCTGTTTTTTCTACTTAAACCATCTAAGGCCTCCTTGTTTTGCAGGGAACTAAGCAGCTCCTTTTTATAATTAGATTAAAGATAATCAAATGAAGACTTGGATATTTTTTAATGTCACTTAATCTTCGCTTTTTTTTTCTTTTCTAAAATTGGGTTTTATCACCATAGCTTAGGTTTTTGGGGTTGGTTTTTTTTTGTAAATTTACATCCATTTTGTTGCTCAGCTATATTTAAACTTCTGGCTTTTTGATTGTTAAAAAAACAGTTTGACAGAGTATATTTTAGCGTTTTCGTTTGATGCCATAAAATAAACCTCAAGTAGGTTTTTTTAGGCATGATTCACAGCACACTCATTCTTTCATTATCTGTTTGGTGTGAAATTAACAGAGGAGCTATGTGCAAATGCACAAAGACAGAGGGGAGATATGAGATGTAGAAGTCAGGAGCAGCACAAAACTGCAGCAAATAGATATTCCTAAAACTTTATTAAATATGATAATTAGTAAGTGTTGACAAAGTATGGTTAGTTTTGTTTTATTATTTTAAAATCAAATCCAGTTTGGAGCTATTCACATAACAATCACGACAGTAAAGAATTTTCTGAAAAATCTATGCAGAATTATAATCATACAAAAAGTTTAACTATTGATTCCAACCCTCAGCACAATTTTTAAAACGACTTCTGTTTTTTTCTTATTTCAAATCTTACTTTCCAGTAACTGCGTAATACAAAATCAATACAAATGTCTTTGAAATCAGATCTCAAAATATTATCTTGTATAAAAGATTTAGATCACTCTTAACATTTTAAGCCAAGAGAACTTAAAAAAAAGGTAAAAAGATGACCTAACTTTACAGTGTATAGAATATCACAGTGCTCTTTGTCTAGCCAAAAACATCATGCTGCAAAAGACAACAGGAGATTCACCACTGAGGTCTTGACAAGCTTATCGTTTACTCTGCAGACATATTTAGGGAGCCCAAGGTAGAGATCAAGTTTCCAATTTGTTAGATTAGCGGTTACAGGGGGTATTGGGTTGATAAGTCTGGTTTTCATTTTAAAGGTGGTGCTAAAAAGGTCAAGGTTCACATTTTCCTTTTTTTATAATAAGGTCATTGCCAGTTTTTTTATTAGTTTTTACTTTAACTCTTTTGTTAGTGTTCAGTTTGTATTGTTTTTTTTTAAAAATGTGATCAAATGTCTAGAGGTTGGTTTGGTTTTGAGATTTTTTCCTCCGGCCATATATATATATATACACTAGCCTTATATATTTTTACAATATTTACCTTTCAATGTGGAATTTTAGAAAGAGATTAAGATTGAAGAAATTGTTGCTGTAAATACATCAAGCTGAGGAGGGTAAACTGCTCTGAATATCAGGTTTATCAAATGTATTTAATATTACAAGAGTGCAGTACTTCAACTTTCATTTACATGAGTAATTCTTTTGCACATGAGCAGTCCTATTATGCATGTGTAAATATGACTTAATCACAAGTAAGGATTTGCCAGATCTAGCCCTATAAATGTAGATTATTTATTCAAATTGCAAAATAAAAGTAATACAAAACATAACATTTAAACATTATACCAGATGTGGTTTTGCTATTCCTTCGTGTAATCTTTTATGTGCTCCCTGAACAATACAAGTAATCAAGGGTCAAATGTTGCCCTCACATACACATACATTTCCCCACCCCCATTTCAGTGGCAGTTTCATGTGTCTTTGTGAGGGGCAGAATGTTGTCCTTTAAATGTATGTTTAAAAAAAAACAATTTCTCACCACCTAGTATGTGTCATGTAATTTTTTTCTTGATTTAACAACATTGTGAAAGATGCTATGAATGCTACGGTATAAACCATGAATATTCTGCTCTCATTTTTAATTTATTCTTTAGCAATAATATTGGGGAAAATGTAAAATATTCAAGACAGTATTGCAACATCATACATCGCTGTTTCATGAGTTCCTTAAACATCCTAAAACATTTGGCTTGTCTCAAGGGAATTTTATTTTTCTTGTTTAAAAAGAGTTAAAATAGCTTTTCAGGGAGGACCCATCAAACTTGATTTTTTTTCATTCAAAATTCTAAATATTATTTCTTTTTGACAGTATCATTACTGTCTAATGCCTAGTATGTGACAGAAAGGAAAGGGTGTTATATTACGACAATAGGATTTGACCTTTCTGTGGTGTTAAACTTGCATGCTGTCAATTTAAAAATTAAACATAATGCGATGTGATTTTTAAATATCTGATTGGGTAAGCAAGCAATAATTTATTTATTAAATGACTGGGGGAAAGAAGCCCTCCAGATTGTTCAAAGAAGCAGGCTGTGGTAAATAAAATGTCTTTATAATGATGTGAATAGGAGTACAAGGTGATTAACACCTTGCAGAAGATGAGATTCCAATACCTCCTGGGGGTGATAAATAGGACTATGTAATTGCAGGAAATTAATATTCATTTATTTACATTTAGTAAATGAAGTTTTCTATTAATAAGCATAGAGAAGATGGGGAGAATTACTGAATATTTTAGAGTGGGTGATTTCCCTGACTTTCCCTCCACAGATTTAAAATGGTAACTAACTATAGAGGTGCATTTTTATGACGACGTTCTTCATTATTTTAATGAGTTTTGTTGATTAACATCATATGGTTCAGTGAACTAGGGAGGAAAAATGTTTGTCTAGGTCACAATCTGTGAGATTATATTTTAGGTAGCCATCTTGTGACTTGAGAAAACAATAACATTTCAAATTATTGTTTTTCACCTCTTGTTTTTTAAACATTCCAAAGTTCCCATATATTTGTGTCTTGAGAAAAATGTTATCTTAAATTTAGGTTATGTATTCTTAATTCCTGAAATCGCAAAGAATTTTTACCCAACTGGAGTCGTCAGGTCACTCAATTACTGCAAATAGAAATATAGATGGCTCGTGAAATTAATAGTTGTCTTCATATTAATTTCTCGTGTATAGATAAAGAAGGTCTTACTTTTGAGAGGGATTATCCATATACCCTATGAAATAGGTGAAATGTAACTTACCAAAGCAAATGCCTGAAATATTTAATTTTACCTTGTCAGTTTTTCATTTTCCCTGTTAGAGTAAAACATCCACACTATGCATTTCTTAGGGCAAGTTTTCTTGTGAAGGTTAGATTAAACAAAAGTGTAATTTATCATTCAGAGACAAAAAATGACTAATTGACCTCCCTAATCCATTTCCCAGATCCTAGGTGTGCTTTGTTGAAAGCCATAGGGTAGCAAAGGTTATCAAGACAAAGATAAGAAGCAGAAGCTGTTAAATTTAGTGTCTAAAATCAGAATTTCCTCATTTTTCTTTTTAGTATGTAAAGCACTTTCATACTGCAGAATTAATACTGTGGTGGGACTTGTCTTAATCAGGGAAGAGTTATTCCTTTTAATAAACTTAGCTAATTTTAGAGTATTTTCTCTCATTATTTTCAGAATAGATAATACTTATGCCTCTACTATTTTGCAGAATTGTTCCTGGATCTCTTCATTATAAATGTGTTGGTGATATTTTAGGTCTCATTTTGAATATTTGTTTCCCTTGGCTCTCTAACACGTCTTATTTTTGCCCAAGAGCATTCAAGTTAGGAGTAGTGTAAAATATATCTGAAAAACCATTAAAGCCACTGTGTTTCACCCACAGGCAAATGTCATCTGAACAAAACCTAATTTAATAGTAGCTTTCATTTTGAATCATTTATGTCTAAAGTAAAGTAATTGTGACAGATTCTTTTCTCCTTATTTATTTGACAGGGGCTATTGTTATACAAGCAGAGGCAATTAGTGAAATTTGTTAATTATAAAATATACTACATGTATGAAGATCACTGAGAATGAAGGTTAGATGTGTTAAAATAGAAATCCTGTTCCAATTAGATGTAAGGAAGTCTTCCTGGCAAAGTGATACCACTTTTTCTCTAGCTAATTATTTGAAAGGATTTACTTACTGGTAATGAAAATACATGGCTCCTGTTGTAAATGTTCCTGGTATGATGTTTTACTAAGGTAAATACAGTAAGAATGGTGTTAAGGCCTAATCCTGTTCCCACTGTGGTCAGAGACAAAAGTCCCATTGATTTCAGTGATGGATTGACTTAGGGGTTTCAGCCCTTAAAAGAGCACCATGTGCATCTGGAATGTATATTAAATGGTTTATCAAATCTTTTCCCATTGCCTTTTGTTGAAGATGAATTTATGCAGAGAGGGAACCATTGAAATAAAGTGATTTTGTTTTACATATTACACTATAACAATCTCAAGTTCTATTGGATAATCTGCAGTCTCTTAAATGGACTAATGTACTTTCAATTGTCAAAATGAATACTATTTACAGTACTCCTGGTTTATAGAGAATGAATAGTTCTTGTGAAAATACCACTGTGCTGCCTCATCATCATTGTCCTTTTCCTGTTCAGTTATTTTGTAAGGTCCTGCTCTGATTCCTGCTGAAGTCAGAGATTTTCTGCTACATTTAGTTGTAGCTGGATCTTGCCTTAAGTCTAATTGGTTGAATACTGTAATGCTTACACATGCAACTAAAATTTAACATTGTCGAGGGAAATTCCCTGAGCAGGTGGGCAGGGGAAAAGGTTTAAGAACCAAATCCCTTCTTATTGAAATCAACAGGATGGCTTTTCTCCTGGTGCTCAAGAGTACACTAGGTGGGTTATCTGGAACATCAAGGGATAAACAGCAAAGTGTGCCTGTCATTTGCCATCTTGCCATAAAACTGCTGACAGTTCATGTGCTGCTGGCCCTGTGCTGCTCCCCCTCTTATGTACCTCCTTTAGATAAGGGCAGTATTTCCTCTTCTTTGTGGCCTAATTTCAAATAAAGCCCATAAAAGACTGTATGCTCTTCAAAGGAAACCAGTGCAGTTCTTGCATAAATGTCTGTCAGTAAGTTCTGATTTCACTTTGATTTCTGAAGGTTGTAAATCCCAACTTCTATAAAAGAGGTGGCAGACATTTTGTGTGAGGAAGTATGTGCCACAGACAGGCTGAATCTAAAGAGGTTACGTTTGCATATTTGAATCTTGAAACTTAGGTTAAACATTTATTTTGCTTTCTTACATACTAGTTTAATCTCTTTCCCTCATACGTAATATCAAATTTGGGGGGGGTTCACGCCCATTATACAGCGGCAGTGGATTGTCAGATATTATCTATGATATGGTTGCCCCTGTTGAGCATTCTACATACTCAGCTTTGCTTTGGAGCATAATCCTTCGCTCTTTGTATACTCATTGGCTTCAAGAACTCTCTGTTTGTTCAGGTCTTTAATGGGGGGAATGAGATACGTGTGGTCGTTTGTTGGTTGAGGAGAGGTTTTGTTTGGATCTGCTTTAATATATATGACTGTTGGTTTTTAGATTGGGATGATGAAAAGCTACTAGATTTTTGGTTTTTATGGAAGTATATTTTTAATTCATGGAAAAGGTGCCTATAACTTGAGATTCAATTTTTAAATGGCTCTCCTAAATCTAAATTAATGTATAAGGCCCTATGCTCTTAGTTTTCCAAGGGTGTAATTATCCTATCTTAATCACGTGTTAGCTACCACTGGCTGGAAATCAACAATTTTGTTTCGTGAGGTTTTGAAATCTGTTTTCAGACTGGTGCAAATCTCACTCTCTCTCTCTCTCTCTCTCTCTCACACACACACACACACACACACACACTTTTCATTGAAACCAATTCATTTCTGCAAAACATTTTAGTTTCAGTGAAATAGCATTTTTTCACAGAAAAAAAGCTTCACTGGCTAATTTTCAGTCAGCTGTAACCATAGCTTTATATGCTTTCAAAAAAGTAAAGGCTGCAAATGGACAAAGCTCTTTTGTCTTCAGAAATAAATTGTATTTTTCCTATAGTTTTAAGTAGCTCCGTAAATGGGCATGAAATTCTTAATTTTCAGAGGTGCTGAGCTCTTAAAAACCCAGTTTAAGTCAATGGCAGGAGTGGGTGCTCTGCATCTCTGAAAATCCGCACTAATGTTATCTAGTGCCAATGGTACGCTTAATGTTATATTGGGTACCTGCGCACACATTTCAAAACAACAACAACAAAGTACAGTCCCTGATGTAAGAAGCTCAAAGGTCTCAAAATATTGCACTTCATAGGCTGTGTCTATTCTAACCATCATTTTTTAGTTAGCTAAGATACATGTTTGATATTGATTTTAATAAAATATCATTTGTTTGCAGAGCACTGACAAAGTGCTCATTCTTCAGTCAGTGTTCAAAGATAGCGTGAACTATTGACTGCAGGCCCCTATAGGTGGAGATAATTGGCCTAATCCTCTTCTTTTGCTTTCATTGGTGTAACTCTATTGACTTCAGAGAAATTACTCCTGATACATACCAACATGAGGAGGGTCAGGCCCCATTGGCTTCTAATACTAGTCTGTTGCTCTACCTCTGAGCTTCGCAGTAGCTCTTCCTAAAGTTTGTTTTCATGTAGGTGAGCTTGAGTTTTACCATTAATATTATTATTATTCCTTCCTTTCTTCAAATGTCATGGTATAAAATTGTTGCTTAGTTGATGGGCTGCTCTGAGTGATACCAGCACGTTCACTCCATTGCTAGCAGTACACTGGACAATGTTTGATCAGCAAAGGAATAGGACATATTATTCACCTCATAGCGAAGATCTAGGGAATTACTTCTGAAACAAATATATATGTATTATAGGAAGATTTTATAGACTTCCAATCCAATCAAGTTAAAACACTAATATATTTAAACTAGCCTTTTAAAAAATAACATCTGGTTTTCATCAGGGTTCTTCTTGGAAAAAGGCGTCTATTTCTCTACAGTGAAACAGCTACAGTATAGCAAAATAAACTATTTGTTCTATGCTTTAGCTGGAAATATAGAAATTGAACAATGATCTAATAAATATCTTTTTGAGTTTAAATAGAAACTGGATGAATGTGTTTATCTTTGTGGTTTAATGATATGTTGAGAGATTCAGAAATGTATCACAGGAATTTTATGCAAACAAAAACAAATATATAATACTTGTATTTTGTTCCTGGAAAAGAATGTTTAAGGTTTTCTTACCTACTGGAAAGATATGTTCCATTTGCAACACTTCTGAGAGCAGTGTTGCTAATTTGTATTTAATGTAGCTACTGCTTTTATGAAGAACCTGATTTCTGTCAAGACTTTTTAGCCTGACGCAACTTTGCCTCAGTGCTATACTTTTGTTTTATTATTTATCTTCAAGCTCAAAACATTTAAGTATTTACTTAATAAATAATCATTTGCCCTTGGGGTTTCTGGAAAAACCATTTCTGGAAGCAGATCTTAAAATAGCCTTAAAGAATTGGAATAATTGAGTTTTTTGTGATGCAGTATCAATATCCTCTTGCAATCTCCTAGGTGAGTGCTGTGCCTGGATGTCAAAATGGATTATGTGCAAGTTTGTTGGTCAATTAATCACTGCCAATGAGCCATAGCATGCCAAAGCTCCATTTCATACTGGCCTCCTTGTTAAGTTTACAAAATCCAAATCAACAGGCCAGATCTCCTCTTTTCAGACCTCCAATATTGACCTTAGTAACTTTGGCTTTCTTTTCGTCAACTCTATGGCAACTGGCAAAATATATTTGAAATTCTGCAGGCTTCTGGATTCAATGCTTTAAAAAAAAGTGCAAGGTTTGGCATGCATGACGTATTTTTAAAAGTAATTTAATTTAATTGGAAGATTCCCAGGTACCTTGTTCAGTGCATCAGATGATGCTGAATACAGATATTGGTAGATATAGTGAGAGGCTTCCAACATAAACATAGAAAACATTGAGTGAATTTTCGATGTGGCTTAATTCAAAATTGCCAGGAATCTGACCTTTGGTTAATTATAGCAGTGACTCATTTTAGGCAGAGAGAATCATTCCCGTTTAATATTGCGTTTTCCTCTCTTACCTGTTTCTGAGTCCTAATTTTACCACACACACACAGAGTAAGAGGAGTTAGGAAACACAGAACTGAATACTAGTTTAACATACTCATAAAATTAAATTAAATTCTTGTGACAAGCAAAGCATTGTTGTTGCAAGTGGGGAGGGAAGCCTCTTCTGCTTTGCTGGCCCATTGAGGAAGTTTGGTCACTGGTATGAAGCCATACAGCTGCACACAATATAAAGTAAGTTTAATAGCATATTTGGTGAGTTTATAACTTCCCCAGGGCATTTTAACATTAAAAATAGTGATTGTTAACCCAGTCCATCTGAACTTAAATATGAGCTTACTTTGCAAGAAATGAGGGGTAACGTCTCAAGTACTTTTCTTTATGTTTTGTTATTGCTTAAGGGCTTCCATTGCTTTATAGCTGCATTTTGTCTATTTTTGGACTGTGCACTCAAGTTGCAGAGATATTTGGACTCATGGTCTAAATGAGGATGGTAGTCCTAATAATGGACTTTATATATATAGTGCTTTTCTAGTGTGAAATAGATACTCATAGGAAAAATAAAGGTATATGATAAAATGGCAGTTGCATGTATTTCAGATAGTAGTAACAAAATCACTGATTTTTTTAAAATCTCAACTGAATGTAATAGACTAGATTAAATAAAAAAGACAGCAAAAACAATGCGCCTTTTTAAATGCTGGTATTTCAAACCAGAAGCCAGATTAATACATAGGAGGATATACAAAATATGTCTGTGGTCTTCGGGAGATTAACAATGCCACACAGTCAGTCAGACTGAACTACATTACCAGAAAGTATTATAAGGTTTGGTATATAAAGGTACAGCCCTCTCTATTGGATTGTCTCTAAAGAGATTCTGCTATCAGATGCACATGTGACTGCAAACATATGCTCATGCAAGCAATATTGCACACAAGGTCAAAAATCAAAATATAGACTTAAAAATAAGAAAATTGTACCTAATAATACATTATGGGTTCTTATTTCCTTTCTGGTTGTTATGCCTTTAGGGTTCACATTTTCAAGCTCTGCAACCATCAGACCTAAAAGCTTGAAGACTGTAGTTCTAATATAATCATTTGACTTCTGGAGCTGGGCTTTGGGGAAATATATACAATATTGCAAGATTTGTGATCAAGTTGCAGAAGTTGGCAACACCATGCAATGGCAGATTTGGCTCTAAGGCCAGGTCTACACTACAAACTTTCATTAATATAACTACATTGCTCAGGGGTGTGGAAAAACCAGCTATACTGACTTAACCCCAGCATAGACAGCGCTATGTCAACAGGAAAGCTTCTCTCATCAAAAGAGCTACTGCCTCTCACAGAGCTAGATTAACAACACTGACAGCAGAAGCTCTTTCATTGGCGTAGTAGCATCTTCACTAAAACACTAAAGGGCACAGCTGTACCATTTTAAGTGTACACCTGCCCTAATACTATCCTGTGTTTAAAATGTCAGCACGATGTTCACTATACAGTGCTAGTCTCTTCACCCTTGTTACTGGTGTGCCATGGCTGCAGTGGCATATATGGAATGCATTGCTCTTTTGTCTAACATGATTATGCAAAAGTTTGTTTTGTTTTCCTCTATTGTCAGATTTAACAAACAAACTGGAAAAACTGTTTGGAACTTACCTTAATTCCTTTCTCTTCTTCCATGAACTTGACTCCTTCTTCAGATGAGAGTGAAGTCCCTAATTTATATTTAGGGACTGCTTAAATTACAAGCTCTTGTCCCAGTAAGGATTTTGTAGTCACCAATAGATTAGGGTTTTAGAAACCTTTTTTATAGCATTCTGTGTTAGACTATGTGGCATCAATCACTGATTGTCATGACTTTTTACTAAAGAATGCCCAAAAGACCATGATTCTGTCGCCCATACTACTTATGTAGAGGCTTTGCTTGTTTATTGGATTAGAGCACTTTCCATGCATGCACACTAAAGGTGAAATTCACATCCCTGTGTAAAGCCTAACTAAATTGGTTTTGCACGGAATACCAATGTGGAGGTTGGAAGGAAACAGAACACCCACCTAGAGGTAGAATTTAGAGCATCCCACAGTTGTTGCTATTGTCCATGCTTGTAGTAGAAATCATAGCCTACTATACTTTCGTTGTAGAGTTTCCATTCCATGTATCCATACAATTTGCAGAGTTGCTGACCTAGTTTTTGCTACTACCAAAGCTCACTTAAAAGTCCTCTTCGACACACTCAAGCAATGGCACAGGGTCTTGAGACACCCCTGTTCAACCTTTTCATTTCTTGCCCAGCATATGTAGCAGAACTTTTAGAATATTGGGAAAGAATTTCGTTTTAAAAGCTGTAGCTTCCACTGGCTTCCAGTTCACTTTCATGCGAAAGTTAATGAAGGTTATGACTTCTAAACCCCTAAATCGCTTGATCCTGGAAGACCTGAATTACTAAGGGGGTATGGGGGAGGTCTGTTTGAGGTGGTCTTGCGCTTTGAAATTCACTTCCCAACCCCCACTTGGCCTAACACAGTCTAATTTTTTGGACTATAAAGGCATACTTGAAGGGGTGGGATTGCAGATATTGAGTGATCAAATGAATATATTTCATTGTGGCAATTTCACAAGTACAGGTCAGTTTGAATGGGCAGTTGATGCAAAACTCAATAACAGACCTAAAAATGGCAATTCTTCAACCAAAAAACCTTCAAAAATAGACTCCAATGAGAAACTGCAGAACTGAAATTAATTTGTAAACTGGATACCATTAAATTAGGCTTGAATAAAAGACTGGGAGTGGCTGGGCCATTGCACAAACTGAAAACTATTTCCCCATGCTAAGTTTTCCCCTTCTGTTGCTCACACCTTCTTGTCAACTGTTTGAAATAGGCCATCCTGATTATCACTACAATTTTTTTTCTCCTGCTGATAATAGCTCACCTTAATTGATTAGTCCCTTAGAGTTGATATGGCAACCCCAGTCTTTCCATGTTCTCTGTGTGTATATATGATTGATATATATCTTCATACTGTATGGTCCACTCTATGCATCTGATGAAGTGGGTTTTAGCCCACAAAAGCTTATGCCCAAATACATTGGTTAGTCTCTAAGGTGCCACAAGTATTCCTTGTTCTTTTTGTGGATATAGACTAATATGGCTACCACTCTGAAACCTGTCAACATAACTGTATTCTTTGCTATCTAATGTCTAGAAACACTGTATTGACTGTCCACACCAAAAAATGTGATCTGAACAGCAACTGTACCCAGAGATGCTTCATGCAGATCTGTGCTCCCTTATGAATCCATTTGGATGAATGGATATTTACTGTTACATAGGAAGAGGAAGCTGTGATGTGCTCTACCCTGGGTTATAAATTAATAAAGGGATAGAATAACAATCCCAGTTCTCCATCAGCATGAAGCAGTATGTATCCACCACATGTAGCACTAGAGCATGATCAGGAAAAGTCAGAATAACATTTTTATATCTGTCCCTTGTGAGATGAGACAACTATGAACCCCCTCCAATGCACTCTTGGAGCAGGATCTTGATGCTGGACACTAGTTCTTACTGGGGTATTTCAGTGACATAAATTCCATTTAATTTTGCCCACTGCTGTTTCCCCACATGTGCATAAAAAAGCAGCATAAAAAAGTTGAGATTTCAAAAATAAATGGTAGGGGTAGAGGGCAAGGCTGTATAATGGGAACGCCTTGATCAAATGAGCTTACATTGGCACTACAAACTGCTCCATCCCCTGATCGGATAGACCAATTTTCAAACCAGTCTATGTATGTAGATTTTAGAGAAGTAGCAAAATTCAACTTTTAACTGAAAACATGTTGCAACCTCAATTATGATGCAGCCATAGGTACCCACAATAAATATATGCACATCGTATATACATGTGTGTACATATAATTTTTTTTAACAGTTTTGCGAAAAGAATGTGTCCCATGACTGGAACTATGTGTGCCAAGTTTCAGATGGGAGTGATTTTTTTTTTTATTGCAGAGTTAGTGACCTCTGAAACAGCGTTTTAGAATGGAAATGCTGACATAACCTTTAACTATAGAGCCACGAACGGCATCATTATATTACTTGTTCTTTGCTTATGTCCATGCTGTGGAAACAGTGGTGGTATTGTCTGCTACTAATAGTGCTAAAGGGTCAGAGAGAGTTGGCATTGATATCAGAGGGGAAAAACAACTTAACATTAAAAATTCAGTTTACATGACTCACACGAACTCAGGGGATTTTAAAATGAATGAATTTAGTCTGGATCTATGTGCACAAAACTCTAGACCTTTCTGTAAAATACAGATACATTTAATTGATAAGTAAGGGATATTTACTACATATATTATACATGTAAACCTCCTCACATTTGTAAATCTTCGGCTGGGTAATCAAATCCTTTTATTATTACTTATTATTAATCATTTTTATTTCCCTCAGTTCTCAGCATAAAGAGAAATCAAACAGTCACATTGTTCCCAAATCTCATCATATCTGGCACAAAGTCTGAGCTCCTGGAGTGGGATGATTAGATAAGGATCTTACTCACCCTTGCAGAGAAAAACTTGAAAATGTGAACCCCCAGTGCTCAAAAAACAGAAGGCAAATAAAAAGAACTCAATACTCATTATTTTTAAAATCTCATTTTTAAGCCAATCTCATGATTCATGATTTTTAAATGTTTGGGGTTGATAGTACTGACAATATAATCAGTTTGAATATGTGTTTGGAATTCATGTTGCCATCAATGCAGTAATTATAATAGTATTTCTTAGAGATGTATCCAAATCAAAGTCCCAGAACCAGACACTGTTGAACTTAGAAGTTCATATCCAGATATGTATCTTTATCAGGATTTGTTACTTCTTGTGTAAATGGGCCAGGCCAATATCCCAGATGAGAACACTGCTAAATCTTTGGGGAAGTTCAGATCTGGAGCCAAATGTTTTGTTTGGTTAACCAATTACAAATAACATTTCAAGGCAAATTCTAAAATCTCAATACTACAGAAAAATGTAGAAGTGGTCACAGTTTTATCATGTGATTACTTTTGTTTGGCTTTGTTTAAAAAAAACTGTATGATTGGAAGACCCGCAAAACACCACTGCGCTCCTCTGCTGTAGATAAAGTATCAGGCATTAATACTGCAATCTGTTGTATAAATGGAGACAAAATGTGCTGATTCATAGATATGTAACACTCTATAGTAAAGGCTTCTCTTGAGAAGCCTGTCACTATTTTTTCTTCTTGGAGGTGCTAATTTCCGGAGATAAAGAGATGATTGCTCTTAGTGAGAAATGCAAAGGCTGTAAAAGCTATTAACTGTGGGAAACTAACAAACATGTGAAGCAAATGGTTGAATATACAAGTTTCAGTCAATTAACTTTTTCTACAAACTAAACCTTCAGTAGTTCTCCCGTCTTCCAGCTGCTCTGATTTCAGTGTCAAAGTTTGTGTTACTTAGTTTTGGGGAAACGGAGGTCAGAGGGAACTTTCCAACATTTGAAACAGTTGCCTTTTCATGACTGATTAGCCCATCTTTTTATATCTGCATTAAAACCTACTTTTTTTTTTATTACATGGGTAATGTTGAAAGCATTGATTAAATCAGGCGTCCATCTGAGCTCCACACTGTGTTGTGAAAAGTAATCAAAGGCTGCACCTAATTCACACAAAATGAATTTGATTTGAGTAGATTGCAACCCGTCTCATCTTTTAGCATGGTGTGGTACCTTTATAGAGACTCCATGTCACACTGCTCTGTTTTGATCCCAGTGATCCTATGGAGGATCATATTCTGAGATGAAGTCTTCATGGACTGCTTTTCCATATGAAAGATGGGTGGGAAGGCGGGAGCCTGGATTTGTATGATCACAATGTAGAACTCACACTTGGCCCAAGAGCTGCTTTGGCCACTCCTGGATTAGAGGCATATATTGTCTTTTTTAGGAACACAAGACAGAGAAAAGCAGAAGCCATTATTCATCTGTAACTTCATTTACTTTTTCAAAAATCTTTCTAAAGAAAAATGGTTTGCTGATGCCTAATAATATCCAGCATTCCACATATTCCATGTATTTCAAAGTTCGTGTTTTTCTCTCCAAACAGCATCATTGCAGTACATTTCTGAAGCCTTGCATACCTTCATCACTATGTAAGACGAAATATTTCATGATGTCAACAGCCACCCACTGAAAAAGATTTGCTGTTAGAAATGTTCCCTTGTTGTCTTGCATTATAAATACATCAATCATAATTAAATTAAATTGTAAGAAGACAGAATTAAATACAGCAGACCATCTGATGTTTTTTCCTTTTGTGCAAAGAAAAAACACAAAGCTTAAAGTTTTCTAATATGTGTGTTCCATACTGTATTTCTGTTATCTTTTTCTTTTTGATTCTCTAATTGGTAAGAATGAGACTTTGATTGAGTGAAAACTCCTAGTAAATCTCTAAGTCCTTACCCGCTTAGTGCTTGCTTGATATAGCATTTGCTGTTGTTTATAGTCTGCTATCCATGGGATTGGTTTTCTGTGTAATAAAGTACTAAAAATCTCATAGAGTCAGATCAACTTGGGTGTTCTGCGGTTAGCATGGTGGTTGTTATGCCTAATTCCCACAGCAGAGAGGGGAAATTAGGAGGAGCATCATAAAGAACAAAAGTTAGTGGATTGCCAGCTGAGTAAAGCCCTCACTGTGAACAGGTTTGGGTAATAGCAATATTTCTAAAGGGGAGAGTAATGACACTTAAGTGAGGTGGGTCTTATAAGCAGTTGCAGGTCTGGATCCAATAATGTATCATTTACTGCGTCTGGAATAGATCGCTTGGATAAATTAAGTGAACTCTTACCCTGCTGCGAGCTTTTTTGCTGTATGCTCTGTACTTATTAGCCTCCTAGCCCCTAGTTTGACCCTGTTCCTTTCTTAAATTAATACATCTCCAATTCCCTAATCTAGACATTTTTTTTAATCTCATGTTTCTTTGTTTCCACCCAACTTGAGGAAATAGCTGAGGAGTTTTCAACTGTTTACCCAGAGGCAAAATTAACAGGTGCATTCAGGGTTATTGTCAGACTCATCAAATGCACTGAGGGCTTGGCCCAGCTCCAATTTAGATAAACAAAACGATATTGTAAGTTAATTGAAAACTGACAAATAAAGGCTTTATTTAATGCTTGAGTATGGCTTTTACAGTATGTGGGCACAGGAAGGTGTGTTGCAGTATGGATGAATCTTATCACCTCTGGCCAGATGGAAAGCAGTAATGAACAGTTTTCAGGCTTGATGGAAGTGGAAACATTAAAAAAGACATAGCATTTAGTGTATTTTGTGGCATTTGGAGTTGGTGTTAGCTTGATACAGTGGGGCACTTAAAGAGTACATTCCAATGTTAGAGATATTAAAGTTTAAGAGAGACTCCCTATATTTAAAATGAGGACTACTAATGAAATGGAAATATCTTTAATACTGCATTGAGCTTGATAAAATATTCAGCATGTTGAGGTATACTTGCTCCTGATTCATGGTTTTTATTTAGAAGTAATTAGCAAGAGTTTAAATATGGAAATGGAGGAAGGGTTAAGAAGAAACACATTATAATATTCTGTGTTAGGACATTCAGGGATCATTTACTTGCAGACTTCAGAAAATGCTGTTTTATATTCAAGGACAACATAACAGGTACAAAAGGCCTTTAATATTCAACTTCCTCATTGTGAAAATTGAACCTCATATTTTGCAAACAACAGACTCTCCTTCTAAGCACTTCTAGTACTAAGGGAAAAAAATGCTTTGAAAAGTTCTTTGTTAGAAGAAGTTTTGCAATCACTCCTCTTTCACAGTATCTGCTATTCTATTTTTTAAAATGTCATGAAACTTCAAGATGAGCTATGGAGTCCCCTTGCATAATAGCTTTATTATTATAGTAGAATTCTGTTGAACAGAATCTAGAACAGATCTAATAAAATCTAGATATCAAATTCAGGAGAGAACTGGAAATAATTCCTGGTTTGTTTGTTTGTTTGGGTTATTTTTGCAAATATGCCATTTATTACAAAAATCAGGAACGCTGGTGTTTCCTTAGGTTGTTTCTCAAAAGCTGATCCTGGCAATAGAGTAGAATGTGGTTAATATTTAATTGTGCTACTAGTGCAATAGTTTTCTACCCCTTCTCCATTATTTTAATTAGCTTTTTGCGAGTAGATAGTATCGAGGGGGTCTCTCTCTCTCACGCACACACAGGCCTACTGGTGAGTGTGTGCGCATTTATGAGGTATGGGAATTATTGACAGCCCGAGGCACAGACTTGGAATATTCGACCTGTCCATCTGAAGATGCTCTAGGTTTTCCACTTACTTCTGCAACCTGATCCTTTTCTAGTATTTTTTCCCAATATATAGCTGTGTAGAAGTCATTCATACTGGTCAAGAAAAACACAGTGTTGAGCCATATCTGAGACTATTGCAATGCTATGGGTTTTAATAATATCTTTCCTATATAGAAAGCAGTTGAAATACTCACCCACAGTAGAATCCCATGAATTATTTATTCTTTACACTACATTAGCACTTAAAGATCCCAATAAGGATTGAAGTGCTGGGAACACTGCAAACACATACTGAAAGGCAGTTGATACCCCAAAGAGTTTATAGTTTAATTTGAGACAAGATGTAACAATCAACCAATTTGAGAAACAGAGTGAAAGGGAGTAGGAAACATTAGAAAAATAAAAACAAAATCATCCAATTACATAGGTAGCTAATACCCAACTTGTTGACTCCTGATGATATCTTAATTATTTTTAAACAGTAAATATAATCAGCCATCTCAGACACAGACTTAAATCAGTATTGAATGGCTGATAATGTTTTGGGGGTTTTTTTGACAGGCATTGTAGCAAGGGTTGGCCTTGAAGGAAGAGTTTGAAAGAAGGTAGAATAGTAATTGTACAGATTAATTGAGCGTGGATGTTGTGTTGGAATGGAAGAGAAGGTGTAGGGGTAGTTACTGCATAAGCTGCTAAAAGAGTGAGCATCATTGGAGGAATGTGGGAAGTGGGCTGCAACAGAATGAGACCAGATGAATTGTGAGGGGCCTTGAAGGACAGAACAAGAATCTTGATCTTGATTCTTGAAGCTGGGGGAGCCACTGGAGGGATTCAGAGAGGGACACAGTGTGATTTACTCAATTAGTTGGGAGATCCATTGAGACTTACTGAATTTTGCAAGTTACGAGGTGAACGAACAACTAAAAGCAAAACGGATAATGCAACTCACAGAAGTACTTAATTCATTTATTTTGTCAATTATAGTGTAGTTTGATGTTTCTAAACTATACTTTAGTAAATTTATTATATTATATTAAGTCTTGATAATACGCAGCCTCCCTACATCATATGCTATTAAATCTTTCATTGATAGGGAGAGAGAGGTCTTTTTTTAGCACGATAGTAAGGATCATCTGTCTGTCTGGTATTCAACACGGGTAAATCAATGTAGTTTTATTGACTTCAGTGAAGTTATACCAATTTATACCAGTTGAAGATATGGCCTGCAGGCCTGATTCTCCACTCCCTTACCCCTTGTGTAGTTCTTTACACCTGTGCAAAATGGGATAAAGCACAAAGAAAACAGAATGATGCCTCATACTGTGTGTGAGGATAGTGGCGTGGTAATGACAGCCATTTGCTAAATTGCTGAACCATGTGATCAGCTGTATTTAATATACACCTTTAATCCCCTTGCCTGCACTCTGGCCACAAATCCGTCTCCTCCAGGATGTCGTTCACCATTCCAAACTTGTGAGCAGCTTTGTGTCTTAATAGCCACTGGAATAAATCGATGCTGACCCCTGCCTTTTTTAACCCTGTCAGGTGACTTAGGTCAGGCAAAAGACTCTTTTCAGCTCTCCCGAGTGATACACTGTTAATACATGATGCCAGAAGTAAACTAAATTTTTTACAAAAATGAAGCTAATGAAACCACCTACAACCCTCAGTCTGAAAGGGAGCTTGGGACAGAACTAAAAGAGTTGGCTTCAGCACTAATTTTTCTACAAGCAAGTGATATTGAAGAGAAATCAAACTGGTGAAATTCTTCCCACTCCGCTGTGTGGCAGGCCCATGGGCATAACAGATATACAGTATGTTCCATTTTAAGCCTGAAAGGGGCTGAAAACTGCTAGAAAGTCTTTTGGAATTTTCAGAAGTATTTTAATCTTTACAAGAATGTCACTTGGTCAAAGATGCAAATGACTTACCTTCAGGATTGCCTGAGCACCCAGAGGGTGCCAGTGGATTTGGGTTGGATGGAAATAATTGTGGCTGATGTGTTGATTTGGGAGTGAAAATGATCAGCAATATAATGACAGATTGTGTAATGTTCTGTGACATGCTAAAAGGGAGGACCTTAAATTGAACAGGAAGAAATGCTTGGGTATGTTGAGATTGGTTATGTGGGTTTATGTTCTCAGTGACAAAGGAGTTGGACTGGAAGCATCTGCATAAATAGAAAGATCCCAAAACAATGTGCCTTCACAGACAGGTTCAAATTGACAAGGCAGGGAGCAGGATGGTTCCATGCTCCAAACTCTGCCAACTTCAGAAGCCAAATTGAGATGTCACTCACTGTAGTCTCCAGAAGTTCAAAATACACTCATTCATGCTTCACTGGATTCCTAGATCTTGGGTTCCTCTTAATGAGGTTTGGATAAACCCATGAGTTTTACTGAATTCCTGAGCAAGGTTTCCATTTGCTGGGACTAAGATGCCAGTACTTTGTTGAACTCCTCAAGGCTGACTTTTTCAGGGGGTGGAGAGAGAGGCATCAGTATCTCCCCATCACTACTGGCATTGAAATAAGCTGTCACACACACGATATTCCCTCACCTTGTTGTCTTTGAACACTATGAAGTAGCTAATTGTCATAATGGCATAGCTGATTCACAAACATCACTGAAATGACTATGAGCAGTTTCAGTTGCAGAGTTACTGTTTCAGGGTCTCTCTAGACTCAGACATTGCTGTTGTGGTTAAAACTGGTTCACAATTTTGCAAGCATGAGACTTAGTTTGCTGCCTTTATTTATTTATTTATTTATGACAACTTATATTTTGGAGCAGGCAGTGGCAGCTCCAGGGGTGAGAATGTATTGCTTATAGAAATTCATAGGTATGTTGATGTGTCTGAGCAAATTGACTCCTAGTCTGTCACAATTAAAAGCTTTTATTTACTCGGAGGATTTGCGCCCCTTACATCTATCTATGGCCAGCTGCATCAGTAAAAATCCATACTGTAGAAAGGCAAAGTGATCTGTTGGACTGATGAATTTTACCACTGTTTTACACTGGAGTAAACTGAACCAGTTCAAATCATTAGCAGTTTGACATGCCTATATGGTAGGATGGGGTGGGGAACCTTTTTTCTATCAGGGGCCACTGACCCACTGAAAGAATCAGTTGTGCCCCCGCTCCCAGCCTGTAGGAGGAGAAAGGGGTGGTAGAGGCTTGGGGCTTCCCATAGGCTCTGGGTGGTGCCAGAAATGAGGGGTTTAGGGTGCAGGAGTGCGTTCCAGGCTGGGGTAGTGGGTTGGGATGCAGGAGAGGGTGTGGGCTTGGGTGGGGCTGGAGATTAGCTCCCTGTAGGAAGGGGCTCTGGGCTGAGGCCAAGGGGTTTGGAGTACAGGAGCAGGCTCGGCTGGGGCAGGGGATTGGGGTGCAGGAGAAGGTTTGGGGTGCAGGCTCCAGGAGGAAGTGCGGGAGGAGGTTCAGACCTGGGAGTGGTGCGCCCTGCCCATGCCCGCAGGCGTCACCCCCACAGCTCCCATTGGCCAGGAACACTGGCCAATGGGAGCCAACGCTAGGCGCAGAGGTAGTGTACAGAGCTTCCGTGATCACCCCAGCTCCTAGGAGCTACAGGGACACACTGGTCGCTTCCAGAAGCTGCGCGGAGCTGACTGGACTTCTGGCAATCTAGTGAGTCACGCTCACAGCTCCAGCCCCATCGGGGAGAGGGGGGTGCTAAGGCTCGGGGCTTCCAGCCCATGGGGCTAAGACTTGCTGCGGGCCAGATGAAATGAAGCAGCGGGCCATAAGTTCCCCACCCCTGGTGTAGGGGTTTGCACTGGTGTAGCTCTGCCAGTGGTTGGTCACTAATGGCTGAATTCAGAGCAAATCCTTGGTATCTTCACAATTTAGGTGCTTTTCTCAGGTAGCAGCTTAAGGACAATACGAAATGGCAACAAGACAAAAGGTTTTGTGAATTAAACAGTCACAGAAGCACTAGTATTACATTTTTTTGAGAGTAACAAAGAGCGTATGATCTCAATCAGTGAAAATTCAAATGGACTGGGATCTTTCCTTCAGCAAGATGATTATCAGTGGCTTATACTTACAGAATACCAAACAAAACGTAATAGATGTTGTGTTGGAAATTATTTCTGATCGTTAATAAGTTTATGGCCAGGACTCTAGTGAGGTAGAAATGGACCATGAATCATTGGAAGTCATATTTCAGAACGCACTGTCTGAAGCACCTCTTAGAATTCCAAAACCCATCATGAAAGTTTAAACTTTTCTTTTAAAGTGTGAAATACAGACATAGTCAGAAAATTCTTATAGCAGACATGCATTCAAGAGCATTGAAGCAGGAAGAAAAGAAAATAGGACAAGGAAGGCAAGTTGGGTAAAAGTGGCCATGAAATTATAGGATTTAAGATGCTAAAAAAGGAAGGAGTGAGAGCAGCAGAATAAGGACAATGGCTTTTATAAAAACAGATTTTGACAAATGCAGAGAACTAGTATGTAAGGTCCCATGGAAAGAACCTCTAATGGAAAAAGAGCTGGAGGTTTCTGAAAGAGACAGTATTTAAGGCCTAATAACAAACTATCACAATGCAAAGAAAAAATAAGAAGAACAGAAGGAGGCCAATATGGTTCCATCAAGAGCTCTTTAATGATCTGAACCTCAGAAAGAGGTCCTACAAAAAGTGGAAGCCTTGACGAATTGGTACAGATGAGTACAGAAGGCTATCACAAACATATAGAGACAAAATCAGGGAAGCACAAATTGAGTTAGATCTAGAAAAGGACAATAAAGGCCATGAGAGGAGTTTCTATAAATACATTAGGAGGAAGAGACAGACAATGAAAAGTATAGGTCCACTACCTAATGGGGAAGGAGACCTAACAACAGACAACACCAAGAAGGCTGAAATGTTTAATGCCTATTTTGCTTTAGTCTTCACTAAAAAAATTAATTGCTTAACACTAGGGAGAAAGAACGCGAGAGTAGGGAAAGAACAGGTGAAAGACTAGTTAGATAGATAAATTAAAAGTCAGCAGAGCAGAATGCAACAGAATATGAAGTGTTTCCCATTCTACATTTAGGGAAGACAGCAAATAGCACAGTAAATGTAACTGCTGCTCAGTGGTAAACAGATATTTTAAAAATATTGCACACGTGTGTGTATGTGTGCACACTGTGCCTGTTTGAGTATCTGCTCACACAACATTTCATGGAAAGACTCGTGCTTAACTTTTCGCTTCAAGGGAAGTGCTCATAGTGCATAAATGAAGCACATGTATCAGACTTAGAAGCAAGATCACAGTCATAGGCATACACATAAGATTACTTATACATATTTGGCAGAGATATTAGCCCCAGAACAGTTCTTTAATATTGCTGTTAAATCAACAAGATGGCTCAAAATAGAATATAATTAACAAAAGTTATCAAAAAACAAGAACAAGCCACAACCCCCAAAACATACATGAGCAAAGCATCTAAATTAGACAACTTCATAAATAGAAATCAGCAAGTAATTAGAACAGAAGTGGCTCAATCACTCGATGTACTACACAGGAAAAAGGTAATATGGTTTAGATAATTACATTTCAGAAAGTAATTCTGGCTACAAAAGCATTTTATTCCATTTGTTGCTCTGCATCCTAAAATATATGACACCCATTGTCAAGATATTCCATAAATAATGCATTCCACAGTTTTCATATGCAAAGACCCAAAGAAAACCAAATTAAACTCCCATAATTTGAAGATGCCCTGCAAAATGACAAAATCCCGGAGATTCAGGATTGTGGATGACTGTTCTTTCTTTCCTCAGGCTATTGTGCCTTTTAAAAATAATACATACAGTTTGTAAGACAAGATAATTGATATGCTGATTTAATAGCTCACCTGCCCTCTTCAGTTTTCAGTTAGCTTTAGCTTCAGTCCATACCATGATTTCCCATACGAAACCAAGACATTGGCATTCCACACTGTTAAACTATACCAACTTGTGGATCCTTTCAGAGGTGTTATGAAGTATCATGTTGGACCCTGTGCCTGCAAACGCTTACTTACAGTTAAGTAAACATGCACCATTGATCTCATATGTACAGTTAGGAACATGCATAAGATTTCACAGGATCCATTCCTATATTTAGACCAGAGACTTAATATAAATGCTAGAATGAGTCTCATTCTGAGAACAAGAGGGCCTAGGACCAAGTCCTGGACAAGTCCTTGCAAAGGTTGAGAAAATTACCATATTTTTAAATTCATCTGATAATTCCTTTAGTTCATCCAGATGTTGCTGGACTTTATGTGAATTACTGGCTGGAATTATATAGCCTCTTTTAATCTGTTAATTCATAGCATAAGTAAATACAGTAATGAGAGAGAGTTTCACATGTAGAGTGAGAAAATGTGAAATGACTACTATAATTTTTTTACTGTCATTTTTTTTAATATCCAAAGAGTGTATGATTTGCTCCAAAGCTTGTTGACATCAATGGAAAGAATCCCATAGACTTCAGTGGCCTGCTAAAGCATTTGCAGCCTTCCTTGAGTAAAGGCATTTTCCCAACTCAACCCACCCACAACACAGAAGAACTTCATTGTAAAACAAGGTCCACTATAACTAAAACTGCACTGTGCTCTTTGGAACACACTGGCCTTTTTTTTTTTTTTTTTTTCTTTTTCAGTCTACTTTACAAAAGTTTCATTGTATGAAAAGTCACTATGTGGGAATGTCATTGTATATATTTATGGGGATATGATTTTTATATTTCATCTTAAATAAACTTAATTGTGAGCTATAAGATTAGCAAACTTATTTCCCTTTTACACTCCTGTGACTCAAACTAAGAACATGATATATATAATTCAGCATGAGCTAGAAATTTTTTTAAAGAAACAATTCATGATGAGATGGTGTGTGCCAGATTTCAATGTGTATCAAACATTTATTGCCAAGTTATAAAGCCTGGGAAAAGATAAATAAAAAAATGCTTATACTAGAGACCCTTTATATCAGAATGGCTAGCTATGAATATAATAAAGAGTACTGCAGAAGAAACATGAGAACTGAATAGCATAACTGAAATTAATAAATATAACAATTTTTCTATACTGAAAAGGAAATTTCAATTCTTAGACAAGCTTCAGTGTGTTACTAAAAAGCAAACTACAATCCTGATTATATCCTTATTTTTATTTTACATGAATGGCACGAACTACTCAGGTCATCCAAAATGAGTTCTTGTAAAATATTAGTGCACACGTCACTGCCACATACTATGAATGGGCAACATTTTCAACAGAAGGCAACACTCCAGTTCCAAATAGCTGTATTTTAGAAAGTTTTTTAAAAATGCAAATGGGAATATTTAGTATATCTTTCTACCTGTAAAGTAAAGTGCCATGATTACCAAGAGCGAAATCCTGGATCAGTGAAGTCTATGGGAGGTTTCCCCTCCAACTGGAACTCTGTGGAAGACAAAAATTAAAACTGATAAATTTTGATAATTTATACAATTATGTATAAAAACAACATCAAAGCTATGTTTTTTAAAGTCTGACCTCTCAAAAGTGAGTGCTGCATCACCCATTGGAAAGCTAGAAGCCTATTTCCAATGGTATAAAACTCCTTTTTACACCCGCAGGGCGACTAGATGTCAAAGTTTAACCTTGATGCTGGTGTGTCCTGTTTCCAAAATGAGTAGTACCCATCACAGAATCCTAGAAATGCAGGTTAGGGAGGGACCTCAAGGGGGTTGTCTTGTTCAGCCCGAGCGTTGAAGCAGGTCCAAGTATACCTAGACCATCCCTCACAGGTGTTTTTCTAACCTGTTCTTAAAAACCTCCAATGACAGGAATTCCCCTCAACCCTCCCCCTTGGTAACCTATTTCAGTACTCAACTATTCTTATAATTAGAAGATTTTTCTTAATACCTAACTAAAGGTCTCTTTCTGTAGATTAAGCCCATTACTTGTCCTACCTTCAGTGGACATAGATAACAATTGATCACAATCCTCTTTCTAGCAGCCGTTAACATATTTGAAAATTATCAGGTCCTCCCTCAATATTATTTTCTCAGAACTAAACATGCCCACTTAGTTTAACCTTTCCACATAGTAAGACTTTGTAAACCTTTTGTCATCTTTGTTATTCTCCTTTGGACTGTCTTCATATGGTCCATGTCTTCTTTAAAATGGACATAATAAGCCAGCTGAGGCCTCCATCAGTGCCAGGTAGAGAAGAACAGTTACCTCCCAAGTCTCATATATGATACACCTGTTAATACACCAAGAATAATACTCTTTATGGCGGCTGCATTCCATTGTTGACTCAGTTTGTGATTCACTATAACGCCCCAGATCCTTTCAGCTGTACTCAGGCATTTGATTTTTTCCTACATAAGTGTAATACTTTGCATTTGTGGTTACTGAATTCCATCTTGTTGATTTCAGAGCAATTCTGCAATTTGTACAGTCTTTTTTAATTTGAATCCTGTCCTCCAAATACTTGCAACCTGTCCCACCTTGGTGTCATCCACAAATGTTAGAAGCATACACTCTACTCCATTATCCAACTCGTTAATGATTATATCAAATAGTACTGGATAAGAGACAGAACCCTGTGAGACCCACTAGATATATCTACCCAGTTTGACAGTGAACCACTGATAACCACTCTGAGTAAGGTCATTCAGCCATTTGTGTACCCATTTTATACTAATTTCATCTACGCCACATTTCCTTTGTTTGCTTATGTGAACTGTATCAAAAGCTGTACTAATATCAAGATATATATCATCTAGTGCTTTCCATAATCCACTAGGCCTGTAACCCCATAAAAGAAGGAAATTAGGTTGGTTTGGAATGATTTGTTCTTCATTGATCCATGCTGGCTCTTTATCACCCATTATCCTTTAGGTGCTTACAAATTGATTATTTAATAATTTGTTCTTTCCAAGTATCGAAATTAGGCTGACTGGTTGATAATTCCCAGGATCCTCTTTGTTCTCCTTTTAAAGATAGGTAGTATGTTTGCTCTTCTCCAGTCCTCTGGGACCTCACACATCCTCCATAAGTTCTCAAAGAGAAATTGGTAATGGTTCAGAGATTGCTTCAGTTAGTTCTGTAGGCACTGTATTCTAAATTTCATCGGAGTCTGCTGACTTTCATTTTCCCATGGAAAAACCCATGGAAGGAGGACAGAAGGCCCAGGAAATTCCACAAGATTTACTCCAGGGAGTGCTCTTCTCATACTTCTCTCTTACTGTGGACAAGTATTGGTGGCCATGGAAAAACTCCAGATACCTGCTGGGAACTCTGGTCCCAAACTCAGTCTCTGCAAGGAGAAACTACCTCTCTAGCATGGTCTGCATAATCCCATCACACTCCCACACTCTATAGGATGTTTGCTAAGGAGCTGGGATGCTATTGGCTGCCTCCTCCCTACGTACTGGAAAGGGGACTCTGAAGGTGTTTAATGTGGCATAGAGAAGCATTAACTTCCATGACATTATTTATGTACTTTGAAAAGTGGCAGCTGCCTGGTTCTGTCCACTCTCCAGCTGTGGAAACCTGACCTCATGGAGGGGCTTGTGTGGGCTCAATGTCATGAGTTGAGCATGCCAGAGAGGAGTTCTTCCTCACCCTTTTCTCATGCTTCTTATTAGAGAGGAATATTGGGCCCATAATCAGTAACAGAAATCTCATTTGGTACTCTTGTTAATAAACACTACCCACAACTCAGTTTATTATCCCTTTGATACAAGTTATCTTTTAACATGCTTCAATTGCTGTTAACAGATGCTCGCTATATCACATAATTAAGTAAACTTGCATATTTTTTTACTTTTAGAATGGAAATTAAATGTAATTTCATTGGGGAGGGAAGGATGTGGCTGATTTGGAATGACTGGGTAGTAACTCATGGGTGGAATGATGGATCTGAGATATACTTGAAGGGATAATTGTACACAACCAGTTTAAAAGCTGGTAAATATTTAAAGGTCAGGGGTTAAATGTCAAAGCCACAGTACTTGGGCTCAGCTCCATAAAGTATCAAGAATGACTGGTAATTAAATCCAGGGTATATTTCACTAAAGGGAAATAAATTTGACAGCTAACAACCAATACTGGATTACCACCTTTCAGAGGTTAGGGATCATGCTAGTAATTGTAGGTGGTTTACAGTTGTTAACATAATAGTAATAGGTAGAATAATTACTCACTCACAGAGATCACAATACCCCCCTCCAAAAAAACCCACAACTCTATTCTGTGTGTTTTTTAAAAAAGAGAGAAAACCATTAGAACACTGATTGCCACAATGTATATATTTTAGATCTTTCAGCATTTTACTGTTTAAAATAAACATCCGTAGGTTGTACTTACTTGAATCGCCTAAGTTAATGTAATCAGGAGACATCGTCCAACTTTTTTTGTGAGCTAACTATTTTCACTGTGATTAATAACTACTGCTATTATGGACCAGCTTGAAATAAGCTTTAAAAGATTCAGAACTGTTTCAACAAACTGCAATTAAGAAATTTTAAGGTCAAAATATGGAAATGCCTTTGTACTATTGCTGTTTTTATCTGTTATGTATAGAAACAATAAAATATGTTACAGGAATAGTACCATATCCAGGGACTTTTGCTAAATTTTCTAGTTTTTTAGTGGTTATTTTTACATGATAATGAGACTTTTGCAAATGTATAGTGTGCTATTCAATAAGCTTCCCTTGGAATACTGCTAATAACATACATGCACAGAGCACATTTCAGTCAGAAATCTGTGTTTAAAAAGATGGGTCAGAATTATCACCATAATTTTACAGACTAGAAAATAATGTAACTTACAGCCAAATTAACAAAAAAGAATTGTGACCTCTTATTTTGGGTACCTCAATTTTCACTGCTCAACTCTGAACACCAAGGGACTGATTCTCTCTGCTCCTGCCCCGCCAGAGGTGCTGAGCCCTTGCAGCTCCCATTAGCTTCATTTGCAATTGTGGGCACTCAGCACCTCTGAAAATCAGACTCTCGGGTCAAATTCAGAGTTGAAGTGTTAGTTTATATAAGTTACACTCCCCCAAACTGCTGACTTCCTTAGTCCAGGTAAGACTTCCTTACCCAACCTATGCATTCTTTGCTGGTATGTAAGTTAGTCTGAGCTAGTGTCATTTACATGGTGCATATGTGAAATAAGGTGTAAGTTAAGGCAGATGTGAACTACTTCCTTATTTTATACATTTCACATCTTTGAGCTCCTTGATACAGTAGTTAGCAACTCAGACTCATTTAAGTTATGTAGATTAGAACAGTGGTTCTGAACCAGAGGTCTTCCAAGGATTACATCAACTCATCCAGATATTTGCCTACTTTTATACCAGGCTACATAAAAAGAAATAGCAAAGTCAGTACAAACTAAAATTTCATACAGACACTGACTAATTTATACTGCTAAATGTAAGTACAATATTTATATTTCAACTGATTTATTTTATAATTATATACTAACGATGAGAAAGCAAGCAATTTTTAAATAATAGTGTGTTGTGACACCTTCATATTTGTATGTCTGATTTTGTAAACAAGTCATTTGGAAGTGAGGTGAAACTTCGGGGTACGCAAGACAGATCAGACTCCTGAAAGGGGTACAGTATTCTGGAAGGTTGAAAGCCACTGAGTTAGAACATACTTAGCTAAATGGGCAGTGTTGGCCACTGGCTGATACAAGCAAGACTGTAGGCTGGTCAGGTAGTATACCAGCCCAAAAAAGCTGGGGGACAGCCAGTCATCAAAGCAAACTACCTAATATATGTTAAGGCTCCAGCCCTACAGGGAGCTCAGTACTTTGGACCTCTGCACTTGCAGAGCCAAGTTGACTTTAGTTGAGATGGTATTTTAGTTCACTGAAGATTTTTCAGAAATAGGCTTGTTTACATGGGATAATGATTATTGTAGGAAGGCATTCTATATCGAATACCTAAGCTTAGATTTACCAAAAGCATCCACAATAAACTTTGGTTTGGGGAGGCACTGAAGTTGACTGAAACTTGTCATTGTGCTAGTCTTCACTGCAGTATTACCCAGAGGTATAACACGCGTGTTGCCCCTAGTCCAACTCCCATCCATGCACAAAAAATTCTAGCTCAAGTTAAGTAATGCCTTAAGTGCAAACTAGGAGTCCCAGGCCATCAGGGAGGAGATCAGTTGACGCTCAAGCTAGTAAGGCAGTAGAGATGCAGTTCCTCTGAGTATGTCTACATTACCCACATGATTGGCAGATAGCGAGCGATCTATCAGGGTCGATTTATCACGTCTAGTCTAGACACAATAAATCGATCCCTGAGCGCTCTCCCGTCAACTCCTGTACTCCACTGCCGCGAGAGACGCAGACAGAGTCAACGGGGAAGTGGACAGCAGTTGACTCACTGCCATGAAGATGCCGTGGTAAGTAGATCTAAGTACGTCGACTTCAGCTATGCTATTCTCATAGCTGAAGTTGTGTACTTTAGATCAATTCCCCTCCCGCTTTAGTGTAGTCCAGGGCTATGTGCTGCTCGTCCAGACACTGTGCAGCTCAAGAGCTTTGCTTTGTGACTGCACTAACTTGAGAGGAGTTAATCTGAGTTAATATTGCAGTGAAGACAAGCCTATTGTACTTGTTAAAATGTGTGACCAAAACCGTCCTTTGGTACAGATCTCTGTAATGTTTATTAAAATGTTGTTGTACACAGTGCAATAATGGGTTGGAGTGTTCAGTGCAGTGGCTTATTTTCAGGTTTTCATACAGATAGTTAGGCACAGCTCTCTTAGAATAATTACTTTGGTTCAACTATATAAGATAAGGGAAGTTTTTGGTTATTTCTTATTCTTATTTCCTATTATTATTATATATTTATTTATTATTTTATTATTCCTTTCCTGTACCTGTAGGCTTCTGGCTGGAACAGAACATTCCCTTAGATTACGGAGGGAAATTTTGTATGAATAGCATCATGTTGACCTCAGCATAGCTCTAGCTACCTCCTCCCCCGCTTGCCATAAAGGCTCTTAGAGCTCACTCTGGGCACTCCTAATGTGTGGCACAGCTTTGGGTTTGTCTCCAAGGTCCTCCTGTTTCCTTCTCCTGAGGCCCATAGTTTCCAATGTCTGCAATAGATTCGGGTCTTCCTTTCAGAGAGGCAAAAGTTGATCGGGAGATCCTGTCCAGACCTGTGGGAAAGTGCAGCAAAGCAATAGCTATTAATACTGTTCCTTTCCCACTCACTCTGAAAGGAACTCCCAACAGGAAGGTTTCAGCAGTCTGCAGAACTTAGCTGCTTGGTTTTAACTCTTTGGCTCCTACAGCATTAAGCCACTTGAACAGTCTACCTTTCCAAAATGCAGGGGCGGGGGGTTTCTTGACAAAATCGCAGACAGAATTTTGCCTTTGAGAATTTTTATAACTGTGGTTTCCCACTACCCCTTAGGGAGAGGTTAATAGTGCCTGATTCAGGCATTATTGATGTGGACTTCAATATCTGGAACATGTCTGACTATCATCAACATTAACAAATGCTTTAGAGACTAGTGTCAGCAAGTTAGAGTTTGGCTTATTGGTAAATGGTCACAATGTATCAAGTAGTTTGTATCCTGGATAAAGCTTAATTTCTTCAGACTGTGGCTTGTTTTTGTTCCTTTGGGCTCTGCTCTCCCCACAGTGTACCAAGTTAACTCCTAATGAGAAATTATATGTGCATGGCAAGGGAAGAAGAAATACCCCTGCTGTGTTATATTAGTACCTATCAGCTCATATCTTTTCTGACATACAACCCATTATCTAGATACTTATATGGCTCGCATTTCTTTAGTAATAAATTACCACTATATATGTGCTGTTTATTTACCATTGTAAATTTGGGCAAAGTACTGAAAGGGGCAGTATCAGGTTATAAAAATATATATACAGGTTTATCCATGTGTGTATATATATATATCTCTTAGAAAAACTAATTATCTGTGCTACAAACCAAAATACCACACTGGAATATTAAAGCAAAATGTCTTTTTAAAAGAGTTTCACTGTTTGTTGTGTTCATTTTTTTTTTAATTTCTCTCCACTTGGAAATGAAAGAGGTTGAGTCAGTTTCGCTTTTGTTTCCAGTCAGTTTCTAATCAATATCACACTGGTTCTTATGCACTGGAACGCTGTTGCGATGTTTGCACCACAAAAATGCAGAGAAATGTTTAATCTGGTAAAACCTAAATTCTGGGCAAGGTTTGTCCTATATGTCCTCTTTTAAACTTTCTCTGCCTCATTTTCCAGATCTGTTTGCAACAAACACACACATACAATATTATGTTATAGTTTCATAATCACCAGGATCTACTGAGGCATAATTTTAAATTGTCATTGACTAACATACTCTAAGTGTCTTTTTCATTAAGAGTTAAAAATAATAATCATAATAAACAACAGTTAATTTACACAGTTCTGTCCTTCTGACTTGCAAGGAATTAAATGAGTGTTTTATGAGTGAGGATTGCAGGCTCAGGCTCAGTGATTACATGCTCTTTTAGATCGCCCAACTATGAATGTGTCACGTACTATGAATGTTTCTTAATTCTCATGGAGTCCTAATGTTACCTCATTTTCCATAATACTTTCCTTTAAATTTCCCAGCAAAAAAAAGTCTTCCTAAAACTCTTCTTTAAAAAACACAACTTAAAGTGTTCTCTCTCTTTATTTTTTTCAAGAATATACATCAATAAGCATTCTTTTAGAAAATCTCAGTTACGAAACAAAATAAATGCTATTCAAGAGGAAATCTAACAGATGAAGTATAAAGAGTTTTACTTCCTGTATTTGGGTTTTTAACCTTTCCCAAACTTTCTCTATTGTAAAGTTAAAACAAAGTCTTATCAGCAAGTAACATATAGTAGCAGCTGGATATCATTAAAGCCCTCTGTGTGAGCTATTCTTCTTCATTACCTTTTTCATGACAGCTTTTACTTTGCACAGAAAATGTTACTTTGTGTTGGAGATTTATGTAATTCAGGTATCTTCCATTCTGAATTAATGCATGGCTGCAGTGGGAACGAGTGATTTACAAGTGGAGCCAATGGAAATTTATAGGAGAAAAAGGTAAAATTTATAAAGATCAGTGAAAAAACATGAGTTTATACAACTAGTTTAATGACTCCCTCCCCAAGTCTCCCTCTTCCCCAAGTGTATATTCCTTCATGGGCATGTCATGTAATACCAGGGTGAGGTATTTTGTTTATGTTTAAAAGGTGGAAGGGTTTGGTAGCATATTTGTTTATAGTTTCTGCATGCATCTAAACTCTCCAATAGATCTGATTCTGATAGAATGAAAAGGGCACACTCTTTTGCCCTCTTTTGTGGCATTGGCAGAATAAATGGACTCGATTGAGGCTCCATTGGCCAGAACATAGTGGTGATCAATAATCTATAAAGATGGGAAAAGGAGTAACATTTTAAATTGAAGGATATATCTGTAGAGGAATCTCTTCAAACCCTTTCCCCTTCCTTTCTGTTTTCCTACAGTTCTGTTTGCAGATCAGGGATGCAGAGTGAAAACTGTTTGGTGTTTCTCATTTGATTGTTTTTGTTTGAAGAGACTGTCCACAGAGTTGCTCCTCTGCATACCTCACTGCAGTATCTCTTTAGGATGTGGATCTGTGCAAAAGCTTTTGGGGACACATCAGAATGGTCAGATGTGACACTCTGTTGCTCATCTCTTGATATAACTTAGCCTCTAGAGGTATGTCTGCACAATGAAGAAAATACCCAAGGCTGGTGCTATGCCCACCGACTCAGGCTCGCAGGAATCTGGCTGCAGGGCACTTTCATAGCTATGTAGATTTCTGGGCTCAGGCATATAAACTTAAAATACATAATATCGACATCTTTCAGAAGCCAGATGATCGCTAACTTACTTCATTCTGCACTATCATTTTGAAATTCGAAGGCTCACCTAAACAAATGTGTCATACACTATCCAGTGGTGACTGCCAAACTCTAGCTGGAGTAAACTTTGTGAAGAAAAGAGTTATTAGGTGAAAGCCCTCTGCTGAACATGTTCTGCCATTTACACCCCAAGCTTGCGCTAGAGAATGCTTCTCAGGCCTTTATTAAGTTTCGTTACGAACAATATCCTGAAAGTTAGAAAAGAACAATTTGAATCAAGGAGATATACTGTATATTTTTTAAAGGCACGTTTTGTTTTATATATTTAAAAAGTAGTTATAAAACTGTCTATTGCCTCTGCCAATTGGAGCCAAATCTTGAAGTCTTTATTTAGTTTCAACTCAGGCTTCCTCAAACATAACTCCCATTAGCTTAGTGAGAATGTTTTCTTGAAAATTACCTGAATAAAAAGAGAGTAAAGACTCTAGGAATTGCATCTGGGTGTATGAAACTCATCCCAACCAATTTTGGGCTCTAAGACAACAGAGGCAAAACTACAGAATTCTCCACTGAATCGAGATTGTTAAGACTTATAAGCCTGAAATCAAAAGCCAAGTCTTTACATTTTACCCTGCTTCCCCTACTGAGTCTAGGGTCACATAAAATATCAATTTGAAAAAGTAAGAACGCTCGTACTAAAAGCACTTAATTGGGCCAGCAGCTAACAAGCTCTGAGAGGGAAACCAAGAATGGAACTGGCAGTGGCAAAAAAGAACAAAAATTTAATTTAAACAAAGTTTGATCTGAGTGGGAGGGATGAACAAGAAACAACTATTGTTTTCAGAGATGGTTATTGAGATTCCAAGGCAGTTCTATGGGAACATGTGTACTATTCCTATATTTGAATGTACACACTGTATGTACACAGTGCAAACTGCTTCGTGTTCCACAGGAAACAGTACAGAGACATGAATAGTAATTGTCAGTGAAGGCCACAAAAGAAGCCAAACTAAATAGATACCAAAGGAATGGTAATGAGACCAGTCATATGACTGGTTGAGATTTCAGATGGGATGGCGGTGTTAAATGAAGAAAGAGAAATGTGACATCAAGGAGAAGCTGTAGGAAGAGTAGAAGGGAAACATAGCTAATCATTCAACCTTAAAACAGATACGGTAACCCTCTGAGTACTCTGAGGGGGATCTGGCTAATATGCGTATGAGCCTATGGCCCGAAGAAGATGTGGATGGGTTATCTGGAGGCATGGGCCACACTGTAAAACAGTGAGTCTCAACGACCAGTCCACGGACCAGTGCCACTCCTTGAGATCTCCCAGACACAATTTAGGAAGGCAGCAAGCCAGTCCCTTGTTTCAAAAAGGTTGAGAAACACTGCTGCAGAATATGTTAACCTCTCACCCTCTTGAACCATTCTGTCTTGTCTAGGGTATCATGTCTCGGCTCAACCCTCCCCTCCCACCACAGCTCCCTCCCGTATGCCTTATAATTGGAAAGGTAGAATTTTGCACCAAGAAAAAGAGAAACTATTTAGATGCTTTTCTGAATAATGGTGCGAAATTTGGAAAAAAAAAAAAAAAACAGGTTTAAAATCAGGAGAGTCTTCCTATCAGTGAGATGTTTCTAGCTGCCCCAGGGTTTCCAAAGAGAATCGTAGAACATTTTAAGCTTGTGATTTTCATAAGCGACTTAGGTGCACAGTCACTCAGATTCATTTGAAAATCCCACCATAAGACTACACTAGACAGTATAGGGAACAATCCTGCATTAGCATAGAGAGGAGTGGACAAGCTCATCTGCTATAATAGGCTTTTTAACTCTCTTTGTTTCCTGTATTTATCTGAGGGCAGAAATTAACTGTTTTACTCTCTTACTTGAGGTGGTTATGGTTTTACAATATTGATAATCAGACATTTTGTACTGGTCATTGCTAATTGTTGAGCCTTCATAAAATTAATTCCTGAATGAATAGAAATGTTACCATGTACATGGTAGCTATATTAATAGAGGACAGTAATTTGAGGATACTCTATATATTTGTCATCATTTAGAAAAAAAGGGAGGTCCCAGTTTGAACAAACTATCATGGTACCTGTGACATTAAATATTATTCCTCTCCCGCCCAACCCTCTCTGGAATCCTCAGCAGTTACTATGGGAAATATTACAGTGTGGGTCTGTTTCGGTACTGCAGAATGGAATTAAAATCCTTAAAGAATGTAATTTCTTTTATTTTGTGACTGTGACAAGAACTGGTAGACTATTCCTAAAGCAATTCAAGAGTTCTGTTGGAGAAATTACAATTTACTGATGTCATTTAAATCATTAATATAGTTATTGGTTCATCAAACATTATTAGCCGTCATATATTTCTGCTCTGATCAATTAAATTTTGTTTGATTCTTTGAGTAAAGAATTGTTTCATCATTAATATCTTCCAAAACTTTTCACCAGATCATACAATGAAATTGACTTTTTAAAATACTTTATTTTTTAAGAGTTAATAAATTAGCCTAATTTTTTTATGAATAAATAAAACATATTTTTAAGGGAAAACATATTTTTGAGAGATTTTTCCAAGAAATATCCAGTAGATGATAGCACATTGATTTACTTACTTAATATATTTAGTTTCTTCAGTTTAGTAATAAGTTCATCTCCTTCCCACAAATGTGTATGTTCCTTAATAATTAGGATGTTTAATGTCTGTTTGTCCGTAACATTTTTGCAGCATGTGTTTCATTTTTTAATCATAGATCTTTGGTGAAGAAAACAGGTCAACAAAAGTGTGTGTGTGTTTCATAAAGTGTTTTATTTTTCATGAACATATGCATATGTCTCTCTTTATTTTAAGTAATTTACAGTTTAATTACAACATGCTCTGCTCCCTCAAGAGAAAAAAGGAGAAAAGACAAAACAGGCTTTGTAACCCTGTGCTGCATTCAGGGTTTAGATCTCACCTTGTAAAAGTTTTTATTGCAGCCTCCTCCTCCACTTGTGCCATGAAATAGTGAATCACTCCTTGTTGTCTCTAAGTACAACTGCAGTTCTCATGTTTTATCCTGACACCTCCTAGATGAGCTTTCCATACCCGAGAAAGGGAGGACATTTGATGCTTCTAATATTATTCTGATGCCTCCCCGTCTCAGAGGAGTCAACCTCACTAGCAGCATTGGCCGTGAAATCCAGCATGAGACTACATTCGTCCTCTTGCCCTGGTGATTAATGTATGTGTAGGTTCAAGCTACCCTATGCCTTCTTCCAATGTGTTCATTCTCATGGCATAACGTTTCAGATGTTCAGCTGTAGGGTGATCTGGGCAGAGGCCCAGTGGCGCCGGCAATTTTCCTTCCTTTGTACCAAGTATCCAGAGAGATTAGTCCAGAGGAGTTGACAGTGCCTTCACTCATGGCTGCTAACGATCTTCAGTAGCCGAAGACGAACTTTCCTATTTGGTCGTAGCATGTTACTTGATCACCATGTGTTGGAGGGTATCAATCAAGATTAAAAGTGATAAAATTCTTTTTTTTAACATGTAATATTTTCTTAATATAAAAGTTTTTCTCTGAGGCCTGTCAAGTAGATATATTGCAGAGGCAGCTCCCTTAGTAAATCTAACATTAACCTTTGCCTTCAGGGCCTTAAGTGTCTGGGTTTTCCTAAATACATAGACCTAACTTAACACACACACACAATTTCTCACACTAATATACACATAAGCCAATAAATACAACTAAAATGCTGTCTTTAATAATCTGATGATTTTAGGGCCAAAATGTGCTATTCTTACTTGCAATGAATAGTTTCTTAATTTCATTGGGACTGTTTCTGGAATAAGGTACTAGTAAATCTGAGTTATAGTGACATATTTTCCATAAGGATTAGGTGTATTAAAGAGGTGCATTAACTTGATACTTTTGCAGATTGTTTATTAAAGTTACTTTCATAATTGGGTATTGTAAAAATAACATATTATGGTGCCATGATCTACACACGCAGCTGGATAGGAATAACTGGCCAATGTTTGAATGACACAGGTATGTGTTGAAAATATAGGAAGGGGCGGGGAGAGTGCTTGTTATTATAACACAAGTACATCTTAGGGGCACCCACCCCAGTTTCCATTTCTGTTGGTACAAAAATTACAGTTGCAAATGGTAACCCTTGGATAGCCAAGTACCTGATTTGTGGGTGAAACTCTAAAGGTTGGTGTTAGAAATCTGGCCCTTAGACAGCCACAATAAAAATCATTGCTAATTAATTTTGGAATGAAGTGTGATTCAGCATATTCCTTCATATAGATATGCAGTTTATTGTACAATCAGGAGGCATTTGAAAGCTGACTCCTTGACTTTAGGCCCATGTAAACTCCTCAAGTTCCTTTGACTGCACAGTTACAGACATTGTTATGTCTCCTGGGGAAATTTACTACCTTGCTAGCAGCCACAGAATGTGCACGTTAAGTACCCTGCCAGTAGGGTGACCAGACATCCTGATTTTATAGGGACAGCCCCAATTTTGGGGTCTTTTTCTTCTATAGGCTCCTGTTACCCACCACCTGCTGTCCAGATTTTTCACATATGCTATCTGGTCACTCTACCTGCCAGTATCTGGTATCTATTGCCCACTTCCCCATGTGTGATTATACCCACATAAAGCTTTAAAGTTCATGAGATCACTACCCCAGTCTCCTGAGTTACTCCATAACTTGTTTCAGATGAAGTTCTCTAGATTTTCTCTTTCCATCCATGTGACACCAGGACCAGATGGCATTCACCAAAGAGTTCTAAAAGAACTCAAATGTGAAATTGCGGAACTATTAACCAGGGTTTGTAACCAGTCCTTTAAATCAGCTTCTGTACCCAATGACTGGACGATAGCTAATGTGACGCCTATATTTAAAAAGGGCTCTAGAAGTGATCCCGGCAACTACGAACCGGTAAGTCTAACGTCCGTACCGGGCAAATTAATTGAAACAATAGTAAAGAATAAAATTGTCAGGCACATAGAAGAACATAAATTGTTGGGCAAAAGTCAGCATGGTTTCTGTAAAGGGAAATCATGTCTTACTAATCTATTAGAGTTCTTTGAAGGGGTCAACAAACATGTGGACAAGAGGGATCCAGTGGACGTAGTGTACTTAGATTTCCAGAAAGCCTTTGACAAGGTCCTTCACAAGGCTTTTACGTAAATTAAGTTGCCATGGGATAAGAGGGAAGATCCTTTCATGGACTGAGAACTGGTTAAAAGACAGGGAACAAAGGGTAGGAATAAATGGTAAATTTTCAGAATGGGGAGGGGTAACTAGTGTTGTTCCCCAAGGGTCAGTCCTAGGACCAATCCTATTCAACTTATTCATCAGTGATTTGGAGAAAGGGGTAAACAGTGAGGTGGCAAAGTTTGCAGATGATACTAAACTGCTCAAAATAGTTAAGACCCAAGCAGACTGTGAAGAACTTCAAAAGGATCTCACAAAACTAAGTGATTGGGCAACAAAATGGCAAATGAAATTTAATGTAGATAAATGTAAAGTGATGCACATTGGAAAAAATAACCCCAACTATACGTACAATATGATGGGGGCTAATTTAGCTACAAATATTCAGGAAAAAGATCTTGGGTCATTGTGGATAGTTCTCTGAAGATGTCCATGCAGTGTGCAGCGGCGGTCAAAAAAGCAAACAGGATGTTAGGAATCGTTAACAAAGGGATAGAAAATAAGACTGAGAATATTTTATTGCCCTTATACAAATCCATGGTGCGCCCACATCTTGAATACTGTGTACAAATGTGGTCTCCTCATCTCAAAAAGGATATACTGGCATTAGAAAAGGTTCAGAGAAGGGCAACTAAAATGTTTAGGGGATTGGAACAGGTCCCATATGAGGAGAGATTAAAGAGGCTAGGACTTTTTAGTTTGGAAAAGAGGAGACTAAGGGGGGATATGATAGAGGTATATAAAATTATGAGTGGCATGGAGAAAGTGAATAAGGAAAAGTTATTTACTTGTTCCCATAATAGAAGAACTAGGGGCCACCCATTGAAATTAGTGGGCAGCAGGTTTAAAACAAATAAAAGGAAGTTCTTCACACAGCGCACAGTCAACCTGTGGAACTCCTTGCCTGAGGAGGCTGTGAAGGCTAGGACTATAACAGGGTTTAAAAGAGAACTGCATAAATTTATGGAGGCTAAGTCCATTAATGGCTATTAGCCAGGCTGGGTAAGCAATGGTGTCCCTAGCCTCTCTTTGTCAGAGGGGGGTGATGGATGGCAGGAGAGAGATCACTTGATCTTTACCTGTTAGGTTCACTCACTCCAGGGCACCTGGCATTGGCCACTGTCGGTAGACAGGATACTGGGCTAGATGGACCTTTGGTCTGACCCAGTACGGCCCTTCTTATGTTCTTATGACACCCTTCTCTTACCTGTACAAAATTGGACTTCTCTGAAGTATCCAGCTTCAGAGGTCATAACTATGTTTTTTCTCCCCTGAATCCAGATCCCTAGATGATAGCAATGGAAAGAAGAAATAAGGATCAGTTACTGCTTAAAACGCACCTTGATTGAAGGACCTAGTTGAAATGTATTGCTGCTTTTCTAGATACTCATTCATGGGAATGTTAGGTTCAGTGCTTAAATAAAGTTCAAAATTCCCCAAATTTTTCTAGATGTTGTGTGCTTGTCTTAAAACATGAAGTTTATGCTGAACATTCTAAGGGAGGCAAAGAATTGCCCTGTATTTCTGATTCCCAAGAACATACTTGTCCTACCTATAATCCCTGGTGCAGGTTGTCCGAGAGAGATCCATGCATGGAAGAAGTGATTTATTTAGAACCAGATCCTGCAACCCTTAATCAAGCAAGTAGTCCTTTTAATTTCATCGTGACTTACTTGTGTAAGTAGCAGTTTGCATTATCATGCCCAAAGAGAGTAACAGTTATTTAAGGAATAAAAGAAATTATCCTATAAAATATCCATTGCTACTATTTATTTTTTTTGTTTCTTTTTGCCTTTCTAGACAGGAAATAATATTTCCAGGAAAACTAATTTAACTGAATAAAAAGTGTATTTATTAAAATAAAAAAGAGTTTGCTCTTCCTGAATAATAAGAGGAACAATATTAGGGTCTAGTCCTGCCCTCACTGCTGTCATTAAGAGTTTTGCCATTCTCTTCAATAGGAGCAGAACTGAGTCCTTAGTGAGTCTTTTTTTAAAGATGTCTAATTTATATTACATGTATATCTGTCCAAAAATGATGCAGGTAACCTAACTGGTAAATGTCCCCGCTAGACATGATTTAGACCAGCGGTGTCCAATACGTTCGCCACTAGCCACATGTGGCAAATAGGCTATTGAATTATGGCTAATGCATGAGCAATGCATTGGTGTATTGAAGACACCAGTACTGGAAGACAGTGTTATGGTACAAGAAAAAGAATTCAAAGTGTCATACTGAAGTAATTTTGTGTTAGTAGTACCTATTAATATAATTTTTGTAATATCTACTTATTTTTATATTAATAAAAAATAATTTGAAATGTCATTTGTAGCATGTTTTTTAATCCTTTTTTATAATGTGGAGAACAAGAAAAATTCAAAACCACAAGTGTGGCTAGCATCAAATTTCTATTGGACACTGCTGATTTAGACACTGGTAAGGTATCAGTCTGAAAAGCTGGAAGATGGGTTCCTACACATTTTCGTGGGCCGTGTAAACATTGTACTTTAGCAAAGATCCTTTGTGTTGACAGGTCTGCATTTATACCGGTGAAAACACTAGGCAACATGTACATTTAGTGTAGAAACAATGACAGACAAAAATCTGATGAATCCATACTGAGGATTTGGAAATCAAAAAGACTTCTGTTCTGCTTCAGGAGTCCAGTCCTGCTTTAATTGAAATATATGACAAAACATCCATTACATTCAGTGGGTCCTATACCTTATACTGAATGTTGGCAAAAGCCCCTGATACTGTAGTTTCTCTGAACTTGGCAGATATTTCTTGTCACGGTTGTAAATTCAAACAAAGAAAGGGTGTTGTTTTTTAAAAATAGGTGTGTGTTCAAGAAGAAATGTATCATTTCAGAATGTCCTATGAAAACTTGTTGGTTTGTAATCTTTAAAAAAACAAAAGTAGACAACAATTGATAGAAGAGCAAGAATTCTGTGGACAGAAGAAAATCCATGTAAAAGAAATAGACCTGAGGTGAGGCTGCTCTATATCAATGCAGCTAAAGTGAAAGACATTTCCAGATATTTCTTTATTTTCCAGATGAGTTAATGATTCTGATGATGTAAAGCTGCTTATACTGTGCCTTTGTGGCCATCAGCATCACTAAAATTAAATTCAGTTTAATGAGCAATTATTTTTAGAACTGCATATTTTGGTGAATAAAGTTTTTGTCTGTAAATTATACAATTTCCACCAAAGGAAATAAGCATCTACAGTACTTCTGTGTCTTTTATGCTCTGTGCATTGAGGCCCTGAACCTGCAAACACTTATGTAAATAGTCCCATTGATGTCGATGGGACTACTCATGCACAGGAAGTTCTTTATGTGCATAAGTGCTTGCAGGATCAGGGCCTAGGCTTACATTCAGTGCAATCTTAATGTTCTCTTCTATATTGTATCTTTGTCCTATAAACTAATTTTTGCTATTAGTGTGTTAAAAATATATTTTACTTTAGGGGATTTGTATAAACAAAATCTGTCAGGATTTTTGTTCTGTGTGTTTTCATTTGATGCTGTATTTTTTTCAAATTCCACATATTGGGCTGAATTCTCAGCCTCTGTAAATCAATGTGAATTGTAAATTGAAGCCAATAGATCTGTCAGTTTACACCAGTTGAAGATTATGTTCATTTTTAACGTTTTACATCTGTCTTCCAATAATTTAAATATCATAATATCATGTAAGTGCAGCGTTATCAGAGCTTAATGTAGATGTTTTCGTAGTTAATTTTTAAATGTTCCTCTTTATGAACTTTAAAATAATGAAGTTCAAAGAATAACTTTAAAGTCTTATCAGTTATGAAAATAAGTACAAAAGAAATATATAGCTGTATTCTAATATAAATAATGGCTAGTTAAAGGAGCATATGGTTATGGAAACAGTTCTACAAACCTTGGCAATTTAAAGGTTACAATAAATATAAAGATAGAATTAGCCTGTTTGTTATAGTTTCCACAAGCCATCCTCTTGTAACCCTTCCTTGCTTTGGGAATTTTAAATGAATAATTTCAGGAGTTTTACACTGATAATAAATACTTCTCTGATAAATAAAATATGGCTTAAGTTAGAATATTTGGTTTTCCATAGGCCTAATGCCCATTGCTTACTGTATCACTTCATTAAGAAGAATGAGTGAGCAAGAGGCGGGTTTTCTGAGCTGTGTATTTCATGGTAGTTTACATGGCAGAAACAGAAATCTGAGAACAGGATTTGAAAGAAAACAAAGAGCTTTACAGTATTTTTTTTTCTTTTCAGGAAAACACACAGAAGCTAATTTTAGCTTCTTGATCAAATTGACCCAGTCTTTAACCCTGGCAAACGTTACCACAACACACTTCCAATAGACAATAGTTTGCATACCAACATCACACTGGAAACAGATGTGCATGCTGAACTGGCTTTCTTGGGAGTCTCTCTGAAAATTCCGCTGCAGTGAAAGCCTGAAAGAGCTTTCTTCCTAACTGGGGTATAAACTGGGTCTTCTTTCAAATCAGACTGAGAGCTTTACAGAGTGTCTCTCTCTTTTAAAAATTTATTATGTCACAGCTATGTTTTCACCAGTGTTTCAAAATATCATTTGCTTAGAAAAATGTTACTTGGCATGAAGCTTGATTATTATCTTGAAAAAAAAAATTAACAGCTGGGCTATTCATGGGTGATGGTTGCACAGTTTATATATCAAAATGTTTGGAATGTGAACAATTACCTCTTTTACTTTCTTACAAAGTCTCCTATAGTTTATATAAACTGCTTTTGTGTTACCAAAAATATGTAGTTCTCTCCGTGCTGCCTCTTCTCCATAGCCTCATGACCCTCTCTCCACCTCCCGCCACCACATTCTCTTTCATTCCCCCAGAGCCCACCCCATCCCCCCGGGCTTGCTGGGATTCTGAGGTCACAGTACATGGAAGGCTTGGCCATGTCAATGACCATGTAATATTGGTGGTCTCTTCGCAATGTGCATTGTTAAAAGACAGGGATGTGTGCAGAATGGACCCTCCCACCCAGAGTGCAGTTTGGAAAGCAATGAGCAAAGCTTTTTGAGCTTCCAAGTATTTAATATGGATTCCTCTTGTGCACCCTAGAGAGTCGTTACAGTTTGTGAAACAATGATGAGGTCTAGGCCATGTTTTCAGGAAACAGAGAAATAACTTACTGTGAATGTTCAAATACAATTCCAGTCTCATTCATTTTTACAGCCTATGGGTCTGATCCTGTACAGGAAGATAACTTTACTCATATGAATATTCCCATCCCTGGGCCTACTCTGTAGCTTTTGTTTTGTTATTTATTCATTTGTATTCTGGTAGTTCCTGGGAATCCCAGCCATGGACCAGGACCCAGTTGTACTAGGTGCTGTACAAATACAACAAAAAGTTGTTCTCTGCCCCAAAGAGCATACCAGTCTTAAATCCAGTAGAACCTCAGAGTTATGAATATCAGATTTACAAACTGACTGGTCAACCACACACCTCATTTGGAGCTGAAGTATGCAATCAGGCAGCAGCAGAATGGAAAATAAAAGTAAATACAGTGTTTATATATATATATAAAAGTTAAAGATTTGCAAAGTAAGGACACTGTTTCTGTGTTTCTTTCATTTAAATTAAGATGATTAAAAGCAGCATTTTTCTGCATAGTAAAGTTTCAAAGCTGTATTAAGACAAGGTTCAGTTGTAAACTTTTGAAAGAACAACCATAACATTTTGTTCAGAGTTAAGAACAATGTCCATTCCCAAAGTATTTGTAATTCTGAGGTTCCGCTGTATAAGGCAAGAGGCAGCAAGTGAACGCAGGCAAACTGGGAGCACAGGAAACAATGAGACGGTGTTGGTCAGCATGAAAAGCAGTTATGCCAGCTACATAACTGTTGTCAGGTATTTTTCATAGGCATTATAGCAAAGGAGAGTTTTAAAGATGAATATGAAGGAGATGGCTTTGCAGATATTTATATGGAACTCTTCCAAGCATGAGGAGCAGCCTGGGAGAAAGCATGAAAGTGCTTGTTTGAAAATGTCACAAGTGGGCAATGAAAGTTGGCATCATGGACCAATATGAGGTGGGAGTCAACATCACAATAGTGACCCCTCATGTCAGGCTGCATCTCAGAGCCCTGTGGGCCTGCCTCAAATCAGCTGTCCTTGCTGTACTGGTGGATGAGTCAGGACAATGTGAGCAGAGCAGTTCCGTTCTCTCCCTCTCTCATCCTGGGCACTTCAGCCATGGAGTAGGGAGTGCCTCTTGCTGACCTTCGTGTACAGCTCATAAGGCCAGGCTTCATAAACATTCTTGAATTGTGCATGATATTTCAAGCATGTCATCAGTTTCTGTCTCACATTCACAGCAAGACTGTCCAGATACTCACTGACAACACCAGTACCGTGTTTTATGTGAGCAAGCAAGCCAGGTCAGACAGTTCTGTAGGGAGGTAGTCAAGTTGTGGAACTGGTGCATTTGAAGCTCAGTCACTCTCAAAGCACCTTATTTACCAGAGGTTCAAAATGTCTTGGCAGATGATCTAAGCAGATCCTTCAGCTTAGCCCATGAATGGTCTGTCAATAAAAACATTCTCTTGAGTGTTCCACACAGGAGGTTTTGCATCCGTGGATCTGTTCATGAGTGGGCAGAACAGAAAGGGTCCCTGAGTCTATTCCACAGCCTTGGATCAATATCAGATGCTTTCCTGTTTCTGTGGAACAAGAACTTGCTCTGTGCATACCTTCCAGTTCCCCTGATGCCCAGGGTCATTTTCAGGCTCAAGCAAGATTATGGAAGAATGATCCTTATAGCTCTGCAAAGCATCTTGGATAAAGATTGTACACACTATCCAAAATAAACTTGTATGATATCCCATAAGCGAATGTCCAAAGCAGTATCATAGGTGTTTATCAACAGGTGTCTTGTAGTGTTGAGCCCTTTCTGGGACTGATCCAAAGCCCATGGAAGCATGTTCCGCTGTTTTCACATATCTGTTAATTCAGTCTCTTCCTCCATGAAATCGCCACCTTGTTCAGCTTTACATTGTGCTGTGATGAAGAATGAGATAGACTAGAAGTGGTTGCTTAATTGAATGGTGATGGTTAGCGTTAAAAACGAAAACTTGTTTCACAACTCTATTTGCTTACAAAATAGGGATCTTATCCAAAAATCTTTACTCAGATTTATGAAGAGTACATAACCAAAACTGTGTTAAAGTCACTGCACAAAGAATGCTTTGCTGGCAAAAAAAGCATTGAAAAATATTTAATCTAGATACAATATTTATGCTGTTTACAAATGTGCCATCACTTTCCTCTTCAGGGAGTGGCTGTGATTTATCATTGAACTTTACTAGCAAGTTTGTACCTATATTTCTTTTTTTTGAAAACTCTCTAATTTGGCTTTGAAAAGAAATGGAGTTGCCTGTAAGATTGCTTTGTTTTTGTTTTTCCCCAGAACTTCCCACACAAAAATTAGATTTGGATTTGAATCACAAAGCTTGGACATTAACTTTGCCAAAGATGGGGAGTGTTCAGTTCCAGGGTTTTGATTCAGCCAATTATTGAAATAGTAACCAGCATGAAGTTAGGAATTTATTTTGATGCATACTTCCTGAAAGACCGGGGGAGTTGGGATCTCTGGTTTTCTTTCAGGCTCGCCTCAAACTTTTTTTTTTGTTTTTTTAGCCTTCTTACATTAGTTTCTTATAGATGTATACGTATCTTCATACCAGTGTGTTCATCATAACATACTTTCAGTTTATGGTTGTAGTACAGTTGTCTAGTTATAAGTCTGTGCCAGAATCCAGCCCCGATTCTGTTATATAAATTTGGAGTCATCCACTGAACTATAACGTAATGCCCTTCAGTACCCAAAGCTGGCAGATACAGCTGAATATTAATGTTCAGTGAATTTACTAGCAGGGCCATTGGTGCCACTTACAAGCATTGGATCATGAGGAATTTACCCTCAAATGAGCAGAGAATGTTAAATTGTTTGTTCTGCTACGAAGTGAATGCCCTGCAGTGAACTTCCGTTTGTAATTTTCATGTGTTTTTCTGGATAATGTTTTCAATTACCCATGTTAGAGTAAACCATAACTCCTTTCATAGATGTGTTACTGTAGTGAGGCTGGCAAAACTGTGGGCCTCTTGAAATATTTCACTACTTGGAAATGGAACAAAAAAAACGATTGCTTCATGGACATTTTACTGAGGAATTCATTTTTTTCCATCTCTGGCAAGTCCATCTGCTGCCCTGCTTACATGACTGTTGAATAACATGTTATTATAGTTGGGAGAAGAGTAGTTCTTTTGTCAGTTGTGTTGCATTTTGTGGTTAAATGGGAGAAAACAAATCATTAAGAGGATTTTTTGGTTCAAGACATTACACATTGTGAAGAATCTGGTTTTGAACCTCTGTCAGCTCCAAATAAATTTGGACCTATTTGTATTGAGCAGGAAAATGTATTGAGCCCAGTCATCCATTAAGCAGACTGTGCCATGCCCTGATCACTTTTTTATTTACATCTATTAATTCTTGTCAAGGACACATTAAAGGAGAATGTTCACACTCCTAGTGGGTACAGACACATAAGCCATGTCTTCTCGAAATGAGCATCATAATTGTTACATGATGTGATGGGGTGTCCAGCCTGCACAGGACTGACCAGGTGGAGGAGGAGGAGGAGCCAGGGAGCAGAAAACTGTGATTGCAAGCAGGCCTATCAGTGCAGGATTACAGGTGGGACCTAAAAGCCAGGTAGAGGGCTACAGACTGGGGCAGTGGAGAAAGGCAGGCAGGAGTCACTCCCTGGGAAGAGGAGGGTTCTTGGAGCTAGTACACTCAGAAAGAGAAGGGGAACCAGAGTGGTAGGAAGCAGTTCAGGGAAGGAGTAGTGGGGGAAGAGAGAAGAAAATCCAGAACTGTTTAGCTAAGGGTCACTGGACTGGAACCCAGAAAAGGGGCCTGAGTTCCCCTACCAGCCATTGAGGGAGTGCCTCTGGGCTGTGAATGGGAACACTGCCTAGGACTGTTGATGGATTGAACCCCAGAACGGGGGACACTGAGTTACCTAGCTGAAGGGCTAAGTCATGAAGAGGATGCTGCAGGTCTTGGAGTGAAAGGAGCTGCAGTCTTGAGTTAGAGTGACAGCATGCAAACCATGGACAGGGGCACTGGCTTCAAGAGCTAATCTCTAGAGTGACTACAGAAGGCATCAAATCCACAGTGAGTGGAGCATCCCATGACCCTTGGGAAGCGAGACTAATTTTTGCAAGTGTTGGCTGCAATAATTGTTTGGACTATAGAGACTATACAATCTGTACCCATTGCACCATATTAATAAACCTTTAAGTTCTGATGATGGCCTGTGGATCAACTCATTTATCTGACCTACTCAATACTGGCCAACTGGTTAGGCTCCCTGTTCAGGAAAGCACTTAACTTTAAACACGTGCTTAAGTGCTTTCCTGAGTCAGAGCCTTAAATAGTCATGAAGGAGGACTTTCTCAGCAGTAGTCCTGTTCAGGACGAGATCAACGGAGCTACTCACATGAGTAACTGCTGCAGAATCAGGCTTTCAAAGTGCACAGAGCAATTCCAAATTTGAACAGAATTATATTACTCACACATAATTATTTGCAAATCATCTACCCATTGGGGTAGACAGACTCATTTTTATTCCAGTCTGACACATCACTTTCTATTTAAGTGTACACAAACTTTTTTGATCTTGCATTACAAAAATAAATAAAATACTTGTTACTGAGCTTACACAGTGGTAAGTTTCCTTCATTTTCTATCATAATTACTTAAACATTTTCCTTTCAGAATGCCAAATGGACTTATTATGCATTAGGAGTTAACTGCTTGCACAATTTTACTTTTTAAAAAAATTGTTTTTGTTGATCTGTGGGTATTGAATCAAGTTTCACTGTTGCAAAATAAAAGCAATGTGTTTAAAATTAACAATATTTGTGGCGAGCTTTTATCCATACATGTTTTCAAATATAAAAATTGATTCTAAGTTATGCCCTAATATGCCACATTTAATTAGAGTTATTATTGTTACTCAATTTATAAACCACAGAAAAAAGAATTCTGATGGTAAATTCTTTTACTTAAGTAATGTATATATGGCAACTGTTCAATTAAAGGACACTTTGGGGCTCTGATCCTTCATACCTTGAGTTCAAAGGGTCTGATGACTCCTGCACAATGAATTACATTATACACATTTGATAAATTATTCACTTACAAAAGTAGTGTAATGTGTTTGAAGAATTGAACTATATTCAAGGGATGATCAACTTGTAACAGGGAAAATCTTTGTGATTCAAGGGGAAACTTGAATCAGAGGTAGTGAAAAGCAACCACATCTGATGATTCTACCAATGATTTCTTCTTTTTAATTTTTCTCTTTATAAAAAGATATCAGAGTAATTAAGGGAAGGATTCTGATATAAGCTTATTCATTCCAAGTTGCACCTTACTCTATAAGTGGTCCCATTGAGTTCAGTGAGGTAAAGTTCTATCACCATGAGTAAGAATATTGGAATCTGGTGGTATATGATTTTAATGTTTCAATTCTACATTCAGCCCATTGAATGAGTGGAATTATAAAGTGATTTCTGTTAATTTTGAATAGACAATTACGACTAAATACCTGATCCAGCTTCTACTGAAGTCAGTCACAAAACTCTCATCATACTTAGATGGGAGCATGAGCAGGTCCTTAATTTAGTAAGAGGCAATGTTTTTGGCTGTGATTCTCCACTTTGAGTGAGAATGATGGTTACATGGAGCCAGTGCGGCAATGTACCCTCCCCAACTTTCACCACTGGCAGCAGTGAAGTTCTGTGTACCAGGTCCCCTCTCTTCCCTCACATTGGGGATGATGGGGCAGCGGCCAGAGGGAGGCACAGAGATACCTCTGCCAGCAAGGAATTCTCCACTAGCTATCTCTGGCCACTTTGCTCTTGGCCCTTCATTTTCTTGCTGTGTGTACACAGTGAACGAGCACATCTTAAATAATGCTAAGTACAAAAAAGCAGATTCTAGTTCAGTCTATCTTTTTAAACATTTTCTCAGCAGCCCCATTTCTGTTGAGTGATGAATATTAATGTTCCACTAAATGTACATCCAAAAACTTGAACAACATTCCCGCATCATTGCTTCAAGCTGTAGGAAAGTAGAAAAACTAATAAATAGAACTACTTTGGAGACAAAGTTTCATTCGATAGCACGCTTTTTAAGAATTTAGGATTAGAAGTCAGCTCGGTTTCTTCATTTCTTCCCATGCTGTGAACTCTCATGTCAAAGCATTTTTGAGAAAGATGTCTAGACAAGGAGACAGAGGTCTGATAGCTGTGCACAGGGCAGTGAGCAATTAAACAAATGAACAGTTAACCATCATCTTCCAAAGCTATAATCCATCCTTCTAATTCCTTTACTACTTTTTATGTCAGTAGCGATAGCTGGAAGTCTGCCTTATGATTGTGTCAGTACGCCAAGGTACAGTTACACCTGGGCATCACTGTAAGGGATCCATCATGCAAAGTGCTGGGGACTCCAGCACTGATCCAGCAAAGCGGTTGAACGTCTGAATAGATGTGTTGACTGCAAGATGCCTACTCACCTGTTATGCTGGCTCTGACTTTAAATGAGGGCAGAATTTGCCACACAGTTTACATTACCTTTAAACCTATTTAACTCATCCAGCCTCCTGGCCTTGTTTAAAGTAGAGCTAATTGGAAGAGCTAGTACATGGGAAGAAAAGGATTTCCTCAAGATATCTATGGCAGCGTCACGCCACGTCACAGAGACAGCAGGGTTTTACTATTTGGCACCACTCTTCACATCTGATGTACTTAGTTGCACTGTGATATTTCCCCCATTTACTCTCTCTCCTAGCCTGAAGCAAAGGTGCTCTGCTGCTTCCCTCAAAGAGGAAAATGTCCATTTCGTTGGTCTGAAAAAATTAATTTTCTGGGATAATAGGTCCTCTCTTTCTTTTTGTTATTTATCAGCTGTCTGTTTCTCTACTGCACAGGCCCTGGCTCATTAAGTGAAAGTGATGACAAGGCCAGCTGGCAGTAAGCCTTAGTTGCAGCTTAGCCCATGTGGCCACAGTGCTTAAAGAAGAATTTGGCTTGCAGAATTCATTGCTGGTGGTAAGGCGTTGTAATTTCGCTTTGGTCTGGTTAGTCACTTTTGGAATTCAGATAATTGTCTGGTTTATTGAACTGTTCTTTTCTCCATCCTAACAGAAATTGCCAGAAAGAAAATTAATGTACAGGACAGGAAATGTGTGGCCCGTCTAGAAAGCCAAAGTTGTTGGCTGCATCTCTGAAACTGTGACAAGCAGCCATTAGCTGAAGTTGGATCCAGCTCTCTTCCTGCAGGCAAGCACATTAGGCCATCAATCTGAGGAACCTCAGATGGAGACGAGTCCCTCTCAACCACAGGCCGCAAATGTCTCTTAGGGGCTTGCTTCAATCTTCATACAGACGCACTTACCCATTTTTTTCAGGCTACTATTTGCTTTCTCAGACCAGATGTATTCAAATATCAAAATGAAATGTGAACTCCTGACTTGATTCTTGCAGATATTTTCAGATACAATTCTTGCTTGCAGGAACTCCAGAAAGTAAATTTTTGACTATAAAAGGAATGAGGAAGACTGAACATACAGGAGTTGCTTGTTCTTGGTCCCGCCTTTACCACAGAAGAAATTCATTTAAATATAAATGGAAATATCAAAGCTCTTCTTCAGAAGAAGTCAAATCAGAGAAATGTAAGGTTGGACAAGACTTCGAGAGGTCATCTAATCCAGGTGTCTTCACACTTTTTCCCCCGCGGCCGCTTGCTGCGGAGGAAAAAGTCTGGCGGCCCCCTGGGGCGAGTATGTCCACTGAAATGCTGCCGCAAAACGTGGACGCTTCCGGCGGCATTTTGGTGCTCTAAAAATAGCCCGCCCTGGAGTTCGGCGGTCTCCCGGGCGAACTCGGCAGTGGCGCCGGGGTCTCGCATACCCCCAGGGGTGGTCTTGCGCACCTATGGGGTGCATGCACCCCAGTTTGAAAACCACTGATCTAATCCAGCATCCAGCACTAAGGCAGAACTAAGGTATCCCTACACCATCCATAACAGATGTGTGTTGAATCTGTTCTTAAAAACCTCCAATGACAGGGATTCCACAACTTCCCTTGAAAACTTGTTCCTGTGCTTAACTACAGTAGTTACAGAGTTACGGACCCCTCAGGAATGGAGGTGATCATAACTTTGAAATGTTCTTAACTCTGAACAAAATGGAGCTTCAGCTCCATCAGTTCACACTCCAGGCCAGATTCCAGAGGCAGCTAGGCAGATTCCTTGCAGGCAGCTTCTTTCCTGGGCAAGCTTCTCTCTCTTCTGGATGGGGTAGTTGTAGGGGGCAGTGAAGGTGAAAACAGTGTCCCCCCTCCTAGTAAGGGTGTGTGTGAAAACAGTGCCCCCCTGGCTGGGGAAGGAGGGATGAAAACAGCACCCATGGCTTACACACAGGAAGGCAGTGCAGACCCCAGTGCTGCTCCTGCTCTAGCTGCTTTGAGCTGACTGCAGGGGCTTGCAACTTTGCCTGTGAATCTTGGCATCTTCCCTTTCTAGCTGTAGGCATGGAGGGAGGAGTGTGGAAAGGCAGCCCAAATCTGCCCACCTTTAAGATGCAATACAGGCACAACAGAGTATTTGCTTTTTTTTCCTCTACTGCTGCCAGATTGGTTACTTCCAGTTTCACAGCATGTCCGGTAGACCGGTCACTCTGTAACTCTGGTGTTCATATCTTTGAGGTTCTACTGCATCCTTATATTAGAAAGTTTTTCCTAATACGTAATCTGAATCTCCCTTGCTGCAGATTAAGCCACCTCTTTCTTGTCCTATCTTCAGTGGTTATGGAGAACAATTGATCACTGTCCTCTTTATAGCAGCCCTTAGCATATATGAAGACTATTATCAGGTTTCTCTCCCCCATCCCCGCCAAAGTCTTCTTTTCTCAAGACTAAACATGCCCAGGTTTTTTTTAACCTTTCCTCAAAGGTCAGGTTTTCTATGCTTTTTATCATTTTGTTCTCTCTTCTGGACTCTCTCCATTTTGGCCACATCTTTCGTGGCATTCAGAACTGGACACAGTACTCCAGCTGAGGCCTCACCAGTGCCAAGTAGAACAGGACAGTTTCTTTCTGTTCTTTACGTACAGCATTCCTGCTATACACCCCTTTTTCACAACTGTATCATATTGTTGACTCATATTCAGTTTATGACCTCATATAACCCCAAGATCCTTTTCAGCAATAGTACTACCTATATAGTTGTGCTCTGTTTTGTAGTTGTGCATTTGATTTTTCCTTCCTAAGTGTAGTACTTTGCGCTTGTCTTTACTGAATTTCAACTTGTTGACTTGTGCTCTTCTATCCCCTCAGGCTCAGATCAGAGTTCATTGTTTCAATAAACTAATAGATGGCACAAATTCTGTGTTGTAGACTTTTGGCCCCAATCCTGAAATTTCATCCATGCAGGCAGACACCTGTGCCCATGTAGAATCTTATTTTGAGGACTCCACCCATGAAGATGTGATTGCAAGGTTGGGTCCTTAGCTGATTTTTTAAAATAGAAGCTTCTCATAAAAGGAGGAATAAAACAAGTTTTTCTTCAAGCTTGCAATTATCAATATTGTCTTGTCTGAAAGGAAAAGCACGCATTTCATTATTTAGAAATTGTCCTAGTCAAAGCAGGCTTTATTTAAGAAAGCATTCTGGTTACTTTCAAGGCAGTTCAGATACATGAGTAAGGCAGCATGATTATAAACCTGGAAAAGAGGCCCAGGGTATCAGGAGATTTCACTGTCTGCAGCAAAAGAATTTCTCACATCCAAAGTTTTAGTCCTATTTCTGTACATCACTAGAGAGTTCTCAAACTGGCAAGCATATTACAAGTTACGTGACAGCCAATGGTCTCAGCTTGGCACAAGGTACAGACTGTTGGTATGACCATATCATTCCTAAGAGTATAATAAGAAATTTGCCAGTTCTGGCCCTTAAAGCTTTTCTCAGAGGACCAGCACAGCTGATGCCCTCAAGATGGCGTTTAAGTGAGACTTCAGAGGTATATTAGCCATGTACTTCATTCTGCCAAGGGGATAAATTCACCTTTAGGTAACTAGATTGTTATGATGGAAGTCTGGACCAGTGGTGTCAAATACCCATATGATTTATTGTGACCCACCTGTGACGACATGTAACCGATAACGCACTGCCTTTCTGAATCTGCAGACAGCCTGAAATAAACTCTGAAAAGTGTGAATTCCTCACTGCCCCAATTTTCTCTTTTTTTGAGGTGTTAACTCAAAGCCTAACAACAAAAAATTAAATGTCAATATTAACTATTTCATTATTGACTGTTTTTAACAACTGGGATGAGAAGGAGATAAAAGTACGGACTCGGGGAGAAGAAAAACTGGGAACTGCTGCAGGAGGGAAATGCAGAGGATGAAAAGAAGAGAGATACAAAAATGGGACAGAGTAAGTCGGGGGGGAGGAAGGAAGATGGGGAAAGAAGAGTGGGGAAGAGTAGACACAACAGTGGTCATAAATGCTGATTAAGAGTAATGGATAGTCATAAGCTTATACTCTGACCAACATAATTAAAAATGGAATGGTCTTCTCCACAGAATGAGTCTTATGTCTCTGGCCTAAGTGTTCTCCTGAGATTACCACCAAAAGCTCTGCAGACTGTACTTGATGAAGAAACAATTGTCAGGAAGCCATTGGTAGACCCAGTGAACCCACAATCCTCTTAGAGAGTAACATGACTTCAGCTATGCAGCAATAAAGGGACAGCAAGCATTCCAACTTATGTCAGGGAGCAGGGCGGATTCTACCACAGCTAGGGAGAAAGAAACAAGCTAATAGATGCAATTCGCGATTTGCATACAAGGGAAACCATTCCACCAAACTGATTGGTTGAGCAGCCAGACCTTACTCCCAGGAGAATGGAAACTTAACCAACAGATGTTTATTCAAATAACAAATGTGGAATCTTCTGATGACTGATTTATTCAAATCCAGATGGCCAGGGGCCAGGAATATTAAAATTAGACAGGTCAAAAATCATATTTATAGCTACTTACTGGCCCCACAGACCATGATTTTCACAAATGAAGTAGATGTCAATCAGCAGACTCTGGAAGGTACTGATATTCCAGGACTCATTGTGACAGAACCCTGCTTATTTATCCAGGTGTGGAAAAAAATAGATGGTTAAATCTTCAATCTGCTAGATACTACCAGAATTTTATCAATAGTCTTTAAAAATCTTGGAAAGATTCCGTATATAGAGGAGTCAAATGCTATCCTCAGACTCACATATACTACTCCCTTGGATTTCAGTGGAATCCTGGCTTGTAGGCGAGGGTAGAAAAATGGCCCAGGTTGTACAAAGACATTTGGAATTTTTTGTTTTTCTTTTCGTGGAATAAATCTCATGCTGCAAATCATCCATTGGATCCTACATCAACTAGTTAAGACATTTTTCTTTGTATCTGGATATAAAAGATGACCAATTATACTAGCTCGTTAAGAATTAAGATTTCTGCTCTAGGGGCATGACTCCAGATGAGAATAGGTAATTTAGTTCCCATTCGACATACATCTCATTCCTTAGGGCAATGTCTGCTTTGTTTGTTTGCTTGGGTGGATTTCATGTTGTGGCTGTGTGGGAGGTCCCCAATCATAAATTAGGACTCTCATGTGCTAAGTGCTGTACAAATACATAATAAAATGATAGTCTTTGTCCCGGGGAACTTACAGTCAAGTATAAGACAAGGCAACAGATGGATACAATGACAGACGGAAAGTGCAGGGTAATAATGAAACAAAACTGATTAACCTGAAAAGCAAATTGCACTCACACTGACCACTTCCATGGTTTTGGGATGGGGTGGAGGAACAGAATCCTGCCCTAATTCTAAATGGGCTTGTAAAGCTTGTTTTTGAATTCTGAAATAGCTAAGACCTATTGCACAGTCAGTTTAATGTCTGATATCTTTTAGGAGATGGTATCTTGCTTTTAAAGTGCAATTGGCATGACTGAGCATAGAAGACCCAAAGGAGACTGAGACCCGTTGTGAATTATATGTAAGAAAACATCTAACAGTTATATACTGTGCCTTTAGTCTCAATGATTTCCCAGATTTCTTACTAGCTATATACATCTAGATATCACCTCGGCAATTAAATGTAAGTACCTTATTTATGGGGTGGAGTATGGCTCAGGTGGACAACTACTGCAAAGCACGTTGCAGTGTTGAGAAAGAGGAAGTTTTGGCTAGAGGCGCCCTAGGATAAGCCTTAACACCAGCAAAGAGTGTTTGTTACTGTCTGTGTAGAGCAGACAAAGTCTTTCTTTTTAAGCTTTTCTAAGAGAGGCATGGGAAGTTAATTTAACTGCTGTCATGGGGAGCCTTGCAATTTGTTGGGTAAACTGAATGTGAAATGGCCAATGAGAATCAAATGCAGGTTTGGCTCTCTACTGCAAGTGGCTGAGCAGCTTCTGCAAGGATCTGAGCTCCTCCACTATTGGGGTGCAATCCTTGCCCCATTAAAGTCAATAGCTAGACTCCCATTGAGTTTAATGAGGTCATGATATCACCCTTGGAGTTTAAAGTTTCTTTGCTGCATCCATGAAGCACATAGCGTCTCACAGGGCCAAGCCCTCTGTAATGTGGTGGAATAGCTGAGCTGTGGTTTTTTTGATTCAGGGATTTGTGTCTACAACTACATATACAGATAAGGAAATAAATCACTGCTCTTTAATTTCCTCATGCTAGGGGATGGAACTGCAATTAGTTAGTATTGCATTTGTATTTGGCATTTATACAGTGCTGTGCTGTGTCAAGGTGCAGTATTATATGTTAATTTAGCATTTAATCTATGGTATAAAGCATTAATATGTATTTATACAATTATTTGGTTTCAGTTTAAAAAAATAGAAAAGAATTGTTTAATTTTCTGGGAACATTGTCTAATGAAACTTTTCTTCCCTGTGCTCCAATAAAATCACTGTAGTGTTGCCAGAAGTCATCTAGGAAAGTAAATAGAAAATCATTTGACTTTGGCTCATCCAAATGAGATGGATATTGTAAAATGCTTTTCAGGATTAATTAATCTTACTATTAGACATTAAAACCTCTTGAAATGGATTAGAATTTCAGTTATTTTAATGTACCACAAGTGACAGTTAACTTATCTATCTTCAACAGAGAGTTCTATTAGTGGTTTTTCCATCACTATAAACCTCTTTTTGCTGCAGTTAATCCTTATCTGTATATCTTTATGATCTCAGTATTGTTTCACATAGTCCCACACTTCGCCCTAACTCTTAATTTACACATTTGCCTTGGCTGGGTCCCCTCACCCTGCCTACAAATTTATCCCATGTCATCTCCTTATAGCAATTTATAACCTCTATAAAATGTCATGTAGAGTCACTTTTTATGTTTCTGAGTAATGGCTAGAAGGAATTGCACAGGGAATCAAAAATCTAATGAGTTGTACATTATTTTACTATTTATAACCAGAGAGCAGTCATTGACAATGTTTGGCAATTTTACAGCTAAGAGCCTGAACTATTGTGCTTTTGAATGTAATTTATTAAGCAAATAAAACTCTTATTGGTAATGGGTCCTGTTAAACCTGAGGCACCACATGAGTTCCAGGCCCATGCAGCTGTGGAAGTTTCATAGTAACTGCATACATCTTGCATGTCTGGACACTAATATTTTACACTTACTTCATAGTTTTATTTATTCAATTGCTTTTATGCTCTTGATTGAGTTGTAACCAGCCATTTATGGTGAAAACCTTAGGTGAGGGGTGGAACAGAAAGAGAAATAAAATGCGTTTATTCTGAGAAGACTTAAATCTTTGTTTTAGGAGGCATGGCATATAGTAAAGCTAGGCAGTGGAGAAAATGGCAGAAATGTTGGCTTACACAGGTAAAAAAAATCTCAATAAAATAGAAGTATGTAAGGAAAGAGCAAACAAATTACTCTCAATGCAGTTTTCCTGAGATTTGATGTCATGAATCGAATATCGTTCTTGAACTAATCATTTATTTTTAATTTTTTTTGTCTTACTCATTTGTGTTGTTAAATTAGTGGACTGCAATATTAGAAGGGTTTGCCTTAGAACACCGAAGAGAAGGAATATTTAAATGTGTATAAATGTAAATGTATGTCATCTTTTTTCAGAGGAATTTGTCTTAAGGAAAAAATATTTTAAATTTAATTTTTTTTTACAACTGTAATCTCTGATTATCTTCTCATTTCAACTAGTGAGACCACTGAAGCCAGTGGAATTATACCAGTGTAAAACCGTTGTAAAGAAGAGGATAACCAAGCCCACAGGATCATCATTGGAAAAGACCAAAAATTGTCCAATTGGTTTTCCAGTCACTTGTGTTTGTCACTGATTTAATCTGGTCATTTATATATTAAGTCCAGCCAATCAATGGGCATAGTGATATACAAATGTTTTTTTGGAGGGGAGAGAGAGGAATGTAGTCTGATCTCAGAGCTGTGTAAAATCCAGAGTAATTTAACAAAAATCAGTGGCGTTAGATCATTGCAAACTCAGAATAAATGGGTTGAAAATGTAACACTGCATTTAAATATATGCAGATACACTTTGGGTTGTTTTGTATCATTAGTTGTTTTTTTATTAGAGGTTGTCCTGTGTTTTGTAGAGGAAAGGTTATGGTTTCAGGTTTTGGGGGTTTTTAATACTATATTTATAAAACAGTAAATGGCATAGGAGAGTAGTCACCAGTTTTTTAATGGATTTTTTTTTTTAAGTTAAATTCGGTACTGATTTAGGCCAAGATTTTCAGAAGTGATAGTTACTTTGGATGCCTTAATTTTTGGATGCCAGATTTTAAGACAACTTAGAAAGATCTGACTTTCAGAGGGTGGATGGTCAGTAGCTTCTACAATCACATAGCTTTAAGATGCCTCATCTTGGGCACCCAAAATCACAAGGTGCCACAGGACTCTTTGTCACTTCCAAAATCACAAGGTGTTTTTAAAAATCTTGGTCTTATTGGTTTAATAGTTACAAGCATAATTACTTCAGCAGGCACTTGGCAGTTAGCTTAATCTACAGTCTCTGAGACCATCGAACAGACCTGCATTTTGGAAGTTAAATTTTCAGAACATCAGTCTATCTTGAGCCCCTGCAGATCTCTCTGCATTATAAACATGGCACAGTTCATTGTTGAGAGTACGTCTTTAGTTGCATTCTCCCTCCTTCTGTGGTTGCTTTGCTCTCAAGAGGACTTCTTTAATTTTTTTCTGGCTGCAAAGAAAAAGGAAGCTGTGTCTTAAATTAGTTCAAATGGCACCAGTAGAATGAAAGGTTTGTGAAAATCAGCAACCCTCCTTTCCCCATTAGCATTAACCAGGATATCCTGTGCCTTGGTCATTGCTTTGAGGATGAGGGACTTTTTTTTTTTATGTACAGTATCCTTAGTTTGTAGCTAAGAAAAGAAGAGACTCTATCCATTCTAAGACTCTAAAGGAGGTGACCATGGGGGAAAAAAAGTTAATAGAAAACAGATTTAGAAAAATATTATATCTATCCTTCTGGGTGAATAAATCAGTAAATAAAACAGCTTGATAGCCCTAACCATAACCTACTATGCTGCAAAGACATAAATATTCCCTTTAGGTCAATGGCTACATACCACATCATGTCTGTACAGTTGGCAACAACTTCTTATTAGCATACAGTAAACAGTTGTGAATGAGCAGATGGGGATTTAGGTTTGAGGTGAGTTTTTTTTAACTTAAAACAATTGGGAAACTATTGTATCTGGATATTAGTAACACATGACTTAGATTTCACTATACTTTGTTTGTCTACAATACATCTGGGACATAATTTAATCATCTGTACAAACACATCGTTAAACCTGTACCTGAAAGATCAGGTAGCCATGTTTTTTCAGTAGCTTGAGTCATTTCAGATTTAGGGCCAAATTCTCTCCTCTGTTCCATTGACTTTAGAGCAGTTGCCCCATTGAGACTGTAGTCCATCTAATATATGCCCTACATGTTGTTCAGAAGTAATTGAATTCATACTTTACCACCTTAATTATCCAAACATCTCAGGGAAATATTTTAAAATTGGTTTAAAAACTCTACAAATCTTTTGTGTTTCTTTGATTGAGGTATTTGTTGGCACATGTAGATCTTTTGTACAGACTTGCAATTCAGAGCATCTATAGGGTGGGTTTTTTTCATCTGCACCAAGTTGGTTTGTTTCTTTGTTAACCTCCTCTCCACCCCATTTCCCCTAAAGTGTAACCAAATACTAGCTGCAATTGGAGTACTGAGCAACCTTGTTAACTTAACGTTTTCATTCAGATTTCCTGACATAGCAGAGTTAGACAGGGCAAGTGTTGATCAACACCTCTGTAGTGTTTCTCTAATTATTGAACTGGTATCTCTAGGGTCTAGTAAAGCTTTGCACTGTTAGTAATAAAGTAACTGAACTTTTTGGGGGGAGGGAACGGGGAGAGGTACCTTCTGGCCTTCCTTAAGAGAGCCCCTGCTTACTGTAGTAAATTGTAGCTGTAGCCTTGATAATACAGTGCTTGGACAATAAGGTCTCAAGGGGTGCTTACTGAAAGAGATTAAACTGTAATTAAACTGCCCTGTGAGTAAGGAGGAAGGAAAAAAAAGATTTGTGGTTTTCATAAAGCAGGAAAAAAAAATACATTGACTGGTGTTTACCACCCAGAGACATTTTTGCCGTCTTGACTACAAAACAGTCTTATTTTTAGCAGGCCAGGGTTTTGCAATAGTGCCATATCAATCCCACAATCCTGTTCTTTGAAATAATTGCACTGAGTTAGTCCCAAATCAGCAGTAACTGACTGAGAAGCAGGAAAGAAGCATTTAACACACATACATAGAAGTGGATGAAATTTACCATGAATGTATGTAAGCAGTCTGCAGTTCTATGTATTATTTTAATGGGGCCTTAATTGAACACTCAGCTATATAATATCCTTTTGTTTAGGCTCAAAAGTAATGTTGGGATTTTTTTTAACCCCTCCTATCAGCTCGGCTATTAAATATTGTGGCTTTCCAGCTATCAGTCTCCGATCAGCACAGTTAGTGCATTTTACCTTCCAAGGAAGTGCACTTTGAGCCAGCTGGAGCACGAAAAATGTAGGAGCTGGAGAAAGTCATAATTGAAACAGGCGACTGCTCCAGTACAGACAGGAAATAAAAGGAAGACTGGGCCCTTCGATGGATTAAATTAGATGTTTCAAATTCAGACAGTATCAGGAAAAAGACGACTTATGTTAGCAAAAAAAAAAAAAAAAAAGGTAACAGTAAGTTCATTCAGCTGAACACCCATCCCTCCTCGTCTCCCCCCTCCACCCCCAACACATGTTTTACTGGAATCTCACTGTGATGCACTGTAGGGTAGAAATTGCACAGGTTGCTCTCCTTGCCAGACAACAGAGTAGCAGGTTCCTGTGCTAATGTTATACAACCTTCCACCCCCAGAAGGTCTTTTCGTACTCTCTTTCCAAAAATTAGGCACGAAATTATGTTGGGCTAAGGATACATGATTTCAGCTGTTCTATAGTTAGAAAGAAAAATATATTAGACCTAAAGCAAAAACATAAAATATATATACTTCCTGCATGTTAGTTTGAGATATGCCTGTTACGCCTGTCTCTCTCTATTTATTCATATATAATATAAATATTTTTTCATTCAGACTAGTTTTTCCTTGCTTTATGGAAACTGGCAGTGCCTGAGAGATTGCAAAGTTTTCCCTTTCATTGTGTGGGTTGATGTGGGGGAGGGAAGGGTTGGGGTGTGTGTGTGTGTGTGTGTGTGTGTGTGTGTGTTAAATACCTGATGATGTCATATGATCTTTATTGGCATGAATTTAAGATGGTCACATTACTTATGTGTGGCAAAGCCATGTGAGAGCTATGCAGGTCATTCCAAGCAAGTGCTGATAAGCCTTTTATACCACACTGTACGTAATCATGGGCTTAATTTGCAGCAAGGAGTATTTAAGGTAGGTCTTTGGAAAATGTTTTCAATTGTAAGAATAAGTAAGCTCTGGAATAGGATTCCAAGGGAGGTTGTGAAATCCCCATCATTGGAGGTTTTCAAGAACAGGTTAGAGAAACACTACTGAGGATGGTCTAGGTTTACTTGATCCTGTGTCAGTGCAGGGGAGTGGACTTGATGACTTCTTAAGGTCTCTTCCAGCCTGACATTTCTGATTCCATGTATTCTATGTATGCCACATGTTACAGAAAAAAATATTTCTCAAAGATTTTAAAGATTTTAAAAACAAATTATTGAGGCTATATTTGTATCCATCCATCAGTAGAAACAGGTGCTTTCATTCCATGGGTCCAGTGTTTCAGAACTTGGAGAGACCTTGAAAAATGACTTAAAATTGGAACTGGTAGAGTATTCCAAGTTTTTTCACCGAAATGAAAATTTCTGGGGAAGAAGTCTGGTTTTTTATTCAATTTGTCAGGATTTCATTAGAAAAGCTGTTTGGTTTGTTTTGTTTCAGTTTTCAGCAACCAAAAACATTCAGCTGAAAAATGATTTTCATTTTTTGGCTGAAACCCCAAAAACTTGAAAAAAAGTCAACAAAAATGAAAACTACTTAAACGACTTTTCCATATCCGAAGATCCATTGCACTGGGACCTTCCAGGGCTAGAAGTGAGTGCTTTGTATACCACACCACTAAAATGGTCTGTAGTTCATTAAACAGTCTGACCAATCAGATACATCTTCCAGTGAGCCTTCAAGTTTGCTAATCTTGGCACTTCAGAATAAATTAAAACTTTGACTCAGAGTAGGGAGGCTTTACAAAGTGTATAAATTACATCAGGAATGTCTCTAATTACTACTTAACCTTCTAAAATACCCCCAGGGCTTTGGATTAGAAAGAGAACTATTACACAGATTATGAGGTGATATCCCATAGAGGCAAATGGATACATAGAAATACAGTAGTTCTTTTTTGGGCTTCATGGAAGAAAAACTTTTAGATATATGGTACCTATGAGGAAAGGGCTATTTTGGAGTTACAAGTAAAAAACATACAGGAACCATGCTAATGAAACTGGAGTGGTGGAAGGCAAATCCTGGGTGGACCCTCATCTGTTGTAAATTGTCATAGCTTCATTGTGTTTCTATGTGTATTTCTACATATCAGTTTGCCTCTGTGGGATACTGCCTTCTGATTTGTAGAATGATTCTGTCTCTGATCCAAAATCCTAGTCCAGCTAATCAGGTGATGATGTGGAGGAATAGTGTAAATTAAGTATGCTACTCAAATTCCCTGAAACCAAAAAAGAGGGATCATTCACTTAAATAAATGCATGTGCATTTAAACAGATACACAAAGTTTCATATCTGTCCTTATGTCCTCTAAGATTCTTAGTCTATTGTTGATCTCTCACTCCTTGGAAACCTTTTTGATGGGGGGTGGGGGATGAGGGGAGAAATCTGGCCATTTTGTAAAGAAAATGGTCATTGTGAGCACTTTGTGATTCTTTAATACACAACGGTGAGCTTGGAGGAAGCAGAACAGTAGCAAAGTAGCACACAACTTCAAATGGGGCTAGACTTCAGTACTTGCTAGTTGATCCCAGAAATTCTGGAAGTGTTAACCAAATATGGTAGAAAAGCAAAGCATCTGAATTATTTCTGAGCCATGGGGAAAGAATAACAAAGGAACACTCTATTTCATGATCACACTAGAGTGTAGGATTTTTCAGTTTTACGATACAGGAGGGTGGGGTCAGGAAAATTTCTTCTGTCTCAATACTGTATGTCTATAGTTTATTTCTATATAGTATACACTTATACCAACTGATCCGTGTAACCTGTGGAGTTTATGTTCTACAGCTTCTGATCCAGCCATCCCCTTTTTTCTTTTTTTTTAAGAATTATTTTAACCACCGGTTGTCTGTTTTTGCAATTGGACTATCCAAAAGTTATCCATAAAATTGAGGCTGAAAACAAATGCTCTTATTAAAGAGTCTGGGTGTTATAAGGGTGCCATAGAGATCTCTTGGTGTGATGGAGGAGCATACTTCAAAAATGTAAATAATGAAAGTAAAGTATTTTTAAAACAAGAGTCACAGAGAACTAGTTTAATGCCTGAAGTCGTGGCTGACTCTGAGTAGGAAAAGTAGGCTGAACTATGGTAGTGTAAAGTGTATTTCAAGAAAGTTGTGGGGTTTTATTAAAGCACCTTCTATACAAAGTCTATTTTTTCACTGAATAACTAACTTGATATTGCAAGTAAACTCTTGCTCTGTGGCGAAAGCTGTGTTTATGTAAGTTTAAAAATAAAGATCAAATTTAGTTCTGAGCATACCGTCAAAATAATGCAACTGAATTGTGCATAGGGAATTGGACCCTGATCTCCATATGAAAGAGGACACTCCATTTCACGGGCATCCCTGGCAAGAATCTCAGGGCTTGTCTACACTACAGCTGCTGGTCAATTTTAAGCTATGTAATTTGAGTTGCATTAGTAGCGTAACTTAAGTCGACGTAGCTTAGATCTACTTACAGTGGAGTCCACGCTACGCTATGTCGACAGGAGATGCCCTCCCACTGACATTGCTTCCGCCTTTGCTGAGGTGGAGTACAGAAATTGACGGGAGAGTGCTCACCCATCAATTAAGTGTGTCTTCACTAGACCATCAGTGCTGCTTCATTGATTGCAACAGTGCCGATTTAGCTCCATAATGAAGACCAGCCCTCAGTGTCCTGCTTAACATCCGAGCCAGCATTTCAAAAAGAGATTTTGAAAAACAAAATCTCAAAAAATCAGAGAGAGAGAGGGGAAGGATGTGGGAGAGTGATAGTGGAGAAGAAAAGAAAAAGATTTTAGGACCTCTGATCTGGCAATTGTATCACTTCTGTTGAATAGTTAGTAATTTAGTGAGTTACATGTAGTTTATTATATGGCCAGTTAGGTATCATGCTAAATACAGTATGTGCTTGTCTAGCCAATACTGTTATATTCTGGTTAATATAGTCTGTAACTCATTACATTGGAGTAGGTGTCAAAAGAACTAACGAACTATCTCCATGTTTGTGACAATATGTAGTTCCAAGGTCAGGGATTTGGTTGGATTATATAGAAAAATGCAAGAAAAACAGTAGACACATTAGAAATAGGACTTACTGTGGTTTGTCCCACATTGGCTCTGGGGACGTTTGTTTGGAAAACCCTCATATTCGTCACATGTTGACGGGTCAGTGGAATGATTTTTTTTCTCTGTGGCTGTTAGATTCCTGACTCTGGCAGAATGGTAAATCCTTGTACTGAACCGGAGAATCCAGGTACCTCAGCAACATGCACAGTAGCTGTCCAACTATAGGAAAAACCCAGACATAGTTCCAAAGCCACTGACACAACGTTGGTTGAAGGATTTGCAACAGAGGTTAAGTTTATCCTAGTACTTTTATTGTCTTCAAAGGGAAGAGGGAAGAAGAGCTGGAATCCAATCCAGTCTCTTCAATTTGAAATTTGATGTCAACCGCCTTTAGCAATGAACTTTCCCACAATAAACTGGAGGGAGGCTCGTGGGAGTTAACTTTTCAGTCACATTAAATTGTTTTGTTAGGGTTGTGAAACTTTTTTAAATGTATGACTAGAAATGATTGTGTTCGTGTCTCATTTATATCAAGAATGAGGTGTGGTTGTGCACCTAGAGCCAGATTCTGCTCCCAGTTTACACTATGGGAACTCTATTTATTTCTTCCCTAGTCGATATAACAGATTTACAGAGAGCAAAATCCGATTCCACAGTTTGCGTAGGCATTTATGCAAGTGTCTTGCATTTTGTGTTGGCCTTTTGAGTTTGTTACCAAAGCTGCCCAGGTTTGCTTGTTTCAAGAAGAAACGTTTAAGTTTTTCCAGGTTTTCACTTGACGTCATAATTTGGCCTAGGTTTGCAGAAAAGTTCACAAATCTCAGTGAACTTTTTTGGAGAAGTTGTAATGAAGCTTAAATCAGGTGAATCTTCTAGGTTCCGTTGCAAAAGTTTCGTGTTCTGTATAGATGGGTTAGCTTCAGCAGATGCCAGCGATGTGGCTCTGATGTTTAGCCTCTAATGCATAGATGCTTTTTCAGCCAGTTGGGGGAGATTTTCAAAAGCACAAATGAGAGTTAGACTTCTACCTCCTATTAAAATTCAGTGCGAATTGGGCGTCTAATTGCCTTTTCACCTCAACTCTCTCCCCTCCCCCCATACCACCACCACCAACACCAAGAAATTCTACGTAATGGTTGAGCTTTTCAGCAGAAGCTAGTTAGAGGGAGAGGGTTTGAAGGAGGGCACACAGGAGATGATGAAGGGGAAAACATACATTCTTGGTTTGCTGGACGTCAAAACAGGGAGAAAAGTTGAGAGAGATGCGGTAGGAAGAAAATTAGGTTTTCAAATGGCATTACCATACTCTGAAACATACCACTTTGTGCTGTGCTCCCATCACATCTTTCAAGTTTAGCTGCCGTAGGTTCGGACTGTAGCTGGAAACCTCTATGGAATAAGTGGATGCTGCAGTAGGTACTGGTGATTAAGCAGGTGGAATGTTTTTTTTTCTAAGTCAGTACTGAATCAGAGACCCAGCTTCAGAGCACAGTGCTCTGAGGGGTGCCATTGTTTGGATAATATGTTAAATCTCATTTCTTAAGCACTCATAATCTCGTGGCATGTTTTAAAGTGTCTGGGATAATGGTCTGAGTATCCTGACCAGATTTCAATGTGTGTATTTACTGTTTACCTAACTACATTTCTCCTGCAAGTTCAAAGGATCTATCATTTTTCAATTCCTACCATACACTGTAGTTCAGTATTGTTGTGTGCTATTAAACTCTTGCTGCATTTTGTCACCAGAGTGGCTGCATTTCAGTAGTGTGTGGGTTGGTTCCTAGGTATTTCAGTTTATAAAACCCTTTGAGGTGAAAATTCTCAAAATTTTAATTATTAAGAAATGAGGACAAATGAGATTGTGGCAATCATGTATTTTCAAGGGTAATATAAATAAAAGAAACATAAAAGCTACAGGTTGAGCTAACGTGCAATTTTTTTTCATGGATAGTTGTTGATGAACCAGGCTGACTTATGAAAAACTAAATAGGATTCTCTGTTATTTAGGAGTTTAAATTATTACCACACTCATTGTTATGCAGAGAGATTCTTTAGGGTCATATTACAAGTTATGTTTAAATCAAAGTGCTATTTAGGTTCATGGGGCAGATTCTCCTCTCAAACTGGTGAAAATCCAAAGTAACCTAAAGTTTGCACCAGTATAAACCAATTACTTTTATCAAATTTTTTTGGATTTACATCAGTTTAAGTGAGAACAGAATGTGGCTCAGTGTTTGCAATAAAAATATTTTATTGAAGCTGATGTGAGTGAACTAATGTCATGATAAGCACCATCTACTTACATTAGTATCCATTAAAACAAAATACACACTTTACCACAAAATGTTTTATATAGATTGTATACCGTGACATTGCTGAGCTCTAGCTTTTTATCGCAGATGTGAAATAAGCCACATTTTACAGGGCTCTCTCTCATAGTTTTCTGTTTGCCATTCATAACACAACACAATATCTCTCCTGATTCTGCAACTCTTATCCACACATAAATAAAAAACATTCAGGACCTGAAACACTGTCGTCTTACTGTGACAAATTTTGCACTGAAGGCCAAATCCTGCTGATCATACTCACACACACATAGACCGTTAATTTCTTATGATTACTTAGTAAGATATTAGCATACTGTTGCTTAAATAATAATGATGGAATTATTTGCAGAAGTAACATGATCAGGGTTTGGACGGTCTTATTACCTCAGAAGATTTGACTTTATTAGAGTTGCACCAGAGCTAAATTTGAACCTGTATTGCCAATATTGAATTTTGTCTAAGCAGTCCCTGAAGTGCTACATGGTACTGCCAAATAATAATTTTTCAATATGCTATAGGTTATTAGCTATGTTTCTTCAGTTTGGCTTCATTGCTGTGGTATGGCAGTGCATTTTTTGAGAGAAGAAGAAAAGCAGAGTATTTGATAGAAATTCTAACACATGACCTTGGGCTTTGTCATTAACAAAGGGAAAATTTCAAAAAGCACAGCTCAGTTTGGAGAAGCATCTAAAATGTCAGGTGCTAACTTAAACCTTAGCCAAACCTATAGTAGTCTCTCCAATCTCCCAGGAAGCCTATATGACTTCTCTTCCTCCCACCAGACCTATGTGGTATTTTCACCTAACCCTTGAGTCACTCACTGTGTGGACCCTCTTCCTTTTTCTCATTCTTTCTTTATTCATATATTTCTCCATTCCAAACTCTTCAAGTAAGGGGCCTAAGAATATGTCTGGGAGTTGTGATTCCCAGTCCAGGTGGACAGACTCGCATTAGCTCAGCTCAAGCTAGCATATTAAAAACAACTGTATGATGTTGTAGCACTGGTGGCGACTTGGGCTAGCCACCTGAGCTCGTATACAGGGGCTTGGGTAAGCTTGGACTCAGGCAGCTAAGCCCAAACCACCACCCGTGCTGCAACATCCACACTGCTCATTGTAGCGTGCTAACTCAAGCTGAGCTAGTGTGAGTGTGTCTATCCACGCTGGGAATCACTGCCAATTGCAGCATAGACATACCCTAGCATGTCTCTTAGCATCCCTACTGTGTCCCGGTGTTTTACTCACTGTACATTTGCTAAGTCTTTGGTTCATCCCTGTTATAGTGCCCTATTTCCAGCCTCTGCAGGGAAAGTTCCAAAGCCTGCACTCTCACATGCTCCCAGGGCTTCTTGGTCTTTTTGTACAACTCTGAACAAAAACTGGACACGCCTCCAAGTTCACAATCTCGAGATAAAATCTGAATTTTACCACCACTGCCCTGCCCTCCCATCTCACCATCAGTTTCATTCCCCGATCCAACATGCAGTACTGCTCCCTCTTCTGTGCCTTTGTCAAATCCTAAACCTCTGGTGGTCTTTTTCCAAGGCCCCAGGACAGCACAATTGCTGATCTGCTAGCTCACTAAGGGTACAGCTATACTACCCGCCGGATCGACAGGTAGCGCTCGATGCATCGGGGATTGATTTATCACATCTCATCTAGACGCGATAAATCGATCCCCAAATCAACTCCAGGAACTCCATCTCGGCAAGAGGAGTAAGCGGAGTTGGTGGGGGAGCAGCCAAGCTGCATATCTTAGGTCGATCCCCCAGCCCCAGTGTAGCCCAGCCCTAAGTAATCTGGGTTACTGGTAACAGCAAAGATCCAGACAGTTAGCAGATCTGCAGTTGGTACTGTACTGGGGCCTTGGAGGAAGAGAAGGATTTGGGGATTGAAACTGAGGGCAAGATGGATGGCAGTGGTTGTGTAGTTCACATTTATCTAGAGAAATGTGAACTTGGAGTGGTGTCTATTTTTTGTTCAGACTTGTACAACAGACCAAGGCTGGTTATTTTGACTGATTGGTTCACCCTTTCCTGTTTGATTACATCAGTAGCCAATTTGGGTCATGATAAATCCACCAGATAAATTTTCATTTGTGACCATAATGCAAGTCTCCAGAGGTGAAAGACCATTGTATTAATCCACTGTACCAAGTTGTCCCATTCCCTCTTGACCAGTTACATATAAAATGTCCTACAATTTGAAATGTCTGCCATTTGTATTCGTATTTTTAAACATTTACACTGTAATGATTTTAAAGATTTTGCCTTTTAGAGAGTGATTTTTGGCACAGTGAGGTTGAATGTAGTTTCTGCTTGTGTGTCTGTAAGTCTCCAGAGGACAGGTTATAAACTGTGAGAGTAGAAATTAAGTTTTCATGTAAAAGAGACACTGTAAACATACTAAAAATCTTCAAGTAACAAACCACATTTTTACCAGTGTATTTGTATATCTGTATTTCTCTTGAAAGTGAGGGTTTTTTTATTCTATGCCATTCTTCTAATTTAAAAATACTATAGAGAGATGAATGATATTTTTTTTTGTCAAAAAATGGTCTTATGACCAAAAGAAGACTTTTCACAAAAAAGTCATTTTCATCAATATTTTTAATTAAATGAATTTTTTTTAATGAAATGAGATTTTTGAGCAAAGAATTTATTTATTTTTCCCCAAAATCTTCTTTGCAAAATGGTAGGGAAATATCCCACTTTCTTTCATTTTCTTTAACTCTTTCCTCCCCTTTTCCTCCTGTGGAAACAAGGGACAAAAAGTAAAGCCAGAAATGGGGGGGAAGAGGAAGAGAGGAGACGGACAATTAGAGAAGTTAATCTTTCCGTATTTAAAAGCTGAGTTTAAAGATTGTTGTGTAGTCAAGCCCCGGAATCAGGGCCAGATTTCCAGTTAGGCACAGTAGGCATGTGACTAGGGGTGCTGGCGATCTGGGGGTGCCTTACCTCTCCAAAATGGTGTGAAACATGAAGGTCAGCTGTAGGCAGGGGGTGGGGGAGAGAGGAGAAGTGGCTGAAGATGCTGTAACGTGTAAATCTAGCCCAGTCCAGTATACCTCTTAATCATATGTGTGGTTGCAGATTCCTAATGATTTTTTCTAAACCTAATGCTGACTTAGCCATGCAGTTTACATGCAGAATCACACCTACACTCAGGGAGAAGAGCCTTGGGATCTGTTCTTTCCTCATTGTAGACATAAGTCCCAGTAAGGTAAATGGAAATTAGGGCTATTTACTGGCAGGAGAATAGAAGCCCTTGTTTTGTGAGATGGACTTATCACATGGTTAGCAGCTAGAATTTATGTGGAGTCTTATTAAATAAAACAGCAGTAGCCAGCCACCTCCTGCTGCAATATACTTGAAAGTACAGTACCTGATTTTTTCCAAAAGTACTTGGCCTTTTCAACTCCTTTTTGCATCTCTGTATTTTGTCTTGCTTGTGCTTGACAGTTTTTGACCTCAGTAATGTTATTATTATTTTTATTACAATTTAGGATCATGATAATGTAGGATTTGATTTATATGATTACAAGTTAGTAAAGAGAAGATAGACATAACCAGAGTGTGTGCAATAAATGTAAACGTCTTTAACATTTGCTTTTATTTTATTAAGTTTTGAACTTTTTTGGCTTAAAGAAATTCACAAGATGGTGGGTGGAACATCTGGAATAACTGTGTAAAATAGGAGTCTGTGGGGAAAAAATACAGTACTTACGTAGTAGCACTGGGTATTTAATTAAAACAATCCTACCATATACATATATAGTTGGTAAATTACAACATTTAAAGAACAGTTCACCATATGGGAACATTATCTCCTTTCAAATATTGTATTATTTTAATTGTGTTTCATTTGGTGGAGAGATTATAATTTTGAGAGCAGTGGACCACAGTGCTCCGAGTTGCTGCATAAGTAATGGAGAAACCCACAGATTATTAATGGATCCCTTGGTAATGGTAAGTTTGATATTTTATATGCTCTATTAGCCTTGAAGAGGAGGTGTAAAGTCTATGCTGTTGTCACATCAGAGAAATAGGGGCGAGAGCTCCATAGAATAGCTTACATACGTTGCACACTGAGTAACCCCAGTGCAGTGGATCTTGCTGCATGGCAATCCAGACATCTCAGAAATTCATGATTTATTTTCAGTCTTTTAAAAAATGTCTTTGTAACTGTAGTTTGTCTTAAAGGTGCCCGATTGACATCATTGATATAGTCGTGTTTGTTCAGAGAACAGGTACAGCCTGGGCAGTGGTACTGCTAGCTTTACCACCCGTCCTGCCAATGCTTCAGCATGGTCAGCTTCTCTTCTGGTCTCCTAACAAGAGTGCCAGTTGTAAAGGTGGTTTTTGTGATCTGGACGTAGCTCCAGAGGAACTGATGTACAGTACTACATTTACCATGTCCCCATGGCACCGGGCCCACAATCAGAAGGGGCTCCGCCAGCCCGATCTTCGGCCAGCTGAGCGGGCCAGGAAAGCTGCCCCCACTCCCGCTCCACCCCCACTCCACCTCTTCCCCAACGCCTCCGCCCCCACCCCGCTCCTTCCCACTCCTGCTCTGTCCCAGCCCCACCCCCACTCAACCCCTTCTCCTGAGCTACATCCCAGGGGACTATAGCAGGGGTCAGGCCCGCCCTGCACTACCAGGTGGAGGGAAGTGCAGCGACCTGGCTCCAGCCCACTCCGTGCCGCTAGTGAGTGCTGCGGGGCGGTTCCCCCCTGTCCTCCAAGTTCAGGAGCAAGGGGAGTAGAGCGGAGCTGGTTGGGACCAGGTCATTCCACTTCCCACCTCCTCGTGAGTGCACGGTTGGGCCAGCCCTGCAATCACTGGGCGGCAGGAAGTGGAGTGACCCAGCCCCAATCCACTCCACTCAGCCGGCTTGTGCTCCTGAACGGCCTCTCCTGCCGGCCCAACAAGCCTGGGGAGGAAATGGAGTGATAGGGAAGGGGCATGGGTGGGGAAGGGATGGGGAAGCAGGGGATGGGGGAAAGAGGCAGTGGGGATGAAGGGGGTCGGGTGGGGAGGAGATGGGGCAGTGGGGAAGAGCATGGGATGGGGAAGAGAAGGGGATGGGGGACGTGGGGGTGGGGGCAGGAGCCCAGCATATGTCATCCCCTTAGCAGAAGCTGGAGCTCCCCTGTTAAGCAGGCCCATCGAACCCTCACCCTGACAAGCCCCACCTCACCTGCATCTGTACCACCCCAATGAGCCCCCCAGACACCTTCCCACTGAGCCCCAACCACCTGCACCTGGACCCCCACCCAAATGAACCTCACCTTCGCTGCACCTAGACCTCCCCCAACCACTGAGCCCCAAACACCGTCACCTGGATCCCCTGCAGTCGCATTGCCCCTGCACCTGCAACCCCCACAATGAGGTTCTGTGCATCCAGATCCCCCACTGTGTCACCCGCACTCAGATTGCCCCACAGAGAACTCACCCCCACCTGGATCCCCACCACACTAAGTCCTTCTGCAATTGGATCCTGCTGCCTCGCTGAGCCTGCTCACTCACACAGGGTGGCATGCAGACGGGCAGGACCCCAGGGTGTTTCTGGGGCAGGCCTGGCCCTTGCACTATGTCAGGGTTGGGTGCAGCCTCACTGTGGGTCCTTGTTCCAGGGTGAGGTCGGACGAGGCTAAAGGGTAATCTCTCAGCTCCATGCAGCCAGTGGCCTGTGCACCCCACTGCCGTGTTGGAGCCTCCACATTTATTTATTGACAAATAACACTGGCAGAATTTTAAAATATTGTGCGCAGCATTTTTAATGTTTCGGTGCAGAATCCCCTCAGGATATGGGGTGGTGTGCAGCTGTGATGGTGGGACTGTGAGGGAAGTGGTGGGCAGTGGGGAGGTCTATGGGTGGGGGGCACTGGGCGAGCGGAGTGGTGTGCAGGGTGCTGTGCAGTTGTGGTGGGAGGCCAGCGGGGGAGGTCTCTGGGAGAGGTGGGGACTGAGCATAGAGATCTGTGGTGGAGGACTCTGAGGGGGGCGGGCACAGGGTGTAGTGCAAGCCTCCCCTCAAGGGGAAGGGATATGCTGGCAGCACAGGGCTAGGCAGGCCAGTGTGCGTGTGGCAGCTGCAGGTTTGTAAACAGTGCCCTGCTGCTGGGCTGCACAGAACGGGGCTGCTCCCACCATGCTGTGCCTCGTTGTCCTCCAGCCCACCCTTCACTCCGGAGACTGACCATTCCACCCCCTGCACCTGGCCCCATGGGGGCCCACAAATATGTTTGACGCCGGGCACACAAAACGTTAATCCGGCCCTGCTAATGTGACACCACAAAGCTCATTTCTCTCGGTTGTTAATAAACTGGTTGGTAGAGTTAACATTTTAACAGCATGGAGTCAAAAGTCATGAGCATATAAAAAGTCCATATAATCTCATTTGCTTGAGTGGAACTTGCCTACCACCCATTTGCTTTCCTGATTGCGACCAAGGCACTACCACTAGGACAATCTGCCACATTTGTCTTATCATCACTAATTAGCAGACATATGCAATACCATTTTGATATGTAAACAGCTAATTGGGAGAGATTTGTGACAGTGGGTAGAGCAGGCATTGAGCTAAGAAGAATGAATAAGAAAAATAGCCTTTTTTTACTTACTTGGAAGTACATAACCATTTGAGTAAAGCTGATTCACTTGCTTATATATTCAGTGGGACTACTCATGGTGATGAAGCTAGTCAGTGGGAAAAATAGGTTATATCTGAGCTTATGACAAACCTGGCAAGAATAAAAGCAGAAAATATTAGTTCCTTATTTTTATGTTTTGGCTGGTTTTATCTGAGTGTAAAATGCTTATACACACACTAGTGCGGGAATTGATTAAAAGTCCATTGTAAATGTATATCATACTATAGTAGAAGGTTAATGAACCCCTAGACAGGATACTCTACCCACTGCCTAGATTTTACTGTAGAGAAGGCAATTGATAGCCTCATAGTCTTTTCTCTCCCTCTTTTTTAATTCAGCTCATGTGAGAGTAGGCAAGGTCTCCACCAACTCAGCTGCAGAGAAGGGAGATTAGAATTCAGAAACAAAAGTTGTTCTCTGCATCATTATTTATTTATTTATTTTTAGCCCTTCCGGTTCGTACAAATGTGTTTTTTATTTCCTAGACTAAGTCACCAGCAGGCAGCTACGATAAGCAGAGCCTGCCCCCAAAGAGAATGTTATCTAAATAGCAATTTTTAATACAAATTTCCTTTGTAAATAAGGAAAGAAATCAGTATTGACCTGCTGAAATAAATGAGTATTGTTAAAATAAATATTTTTTTCTTTCCCAAGAAAATTAATCTGCCAGACAGCAAACTGATGTTCAATGGTTTCCCCGATGGGGAAAACCATTGAACATCAGTTTGCTGTCTGGCAGATTAAATTTTGCACAAATTCTTAAGAGTTAGTATGTCAGTAACTATCACTGGGTCTGTTCTCCCTTGATGCCCCTGTGTCGTTAATATGATATGCTGCATTGTCAGGTAACTTGTACCTTCTGTTTTCAAATTTCCTGTATGTTTCCGATTTTTCAGCAGGGACCAGGCAATATCTACTCCGTCTTGTGCCCCAGTCTATTTATTTCAGAAAGCATTATTGTTACTGAGGTAAAAAAAACAACAACTGTTAGTGTGTGTCAGTAAAAATCCAAGTGCACATTTCAGAAGTTTTTTCTGTTGCTCTTAGTGCTCTTTAAATTCTGCTAATTTGTTTCAAATCCTAGATTCTTTTTCAACATTTTACCTTGTATGTAAGAAGGAGAACAGTCACTTCTTTCCATCCAGTATACAAATTCTAAACTAATGGAGAGTAGCTCAAGCAAGCTCTCATAGGGGAAAGATGATTTCATTATAACCTGAATTTAAAAAGCTTTACATCCCCAGTGCTTTCTTTAATAATCTATGAAGTCCTGAGCTAATGAATGTTTCTGCATCCAAGCCTCCCTCTGACCAGACTATTGTTGGAATTTCTGACTTAGTGCATTTTTACCCTTTCTGTGAAATATCTTAAGCCAGGCCTTCCCTCTTCCCATCCTCTCCCAAACAAACAAACAAAACCCCCAATCCCCTAAAACACACACAAGCTAACAAGTCTCTCTTACTGTAGCCCTTCCCTGTTCTGGCACATTACATTCAAGCTTCTTGTCTTCACCTTTAAGACCCTTCACAGTTCAGCCTTTCCCTTCCTATCCACTCCCTTATCCACTCCAGATTCTTGATTCATGTATAGGAGAAGTAGGCAACCTATGGCACGGGTGCCAAAGGCGGCACGTGAGCTGATTTTCAGTGGCACTCACACTACCTGGATCCTGGCCACTGGTCCGGAGAACTCTGCATTTTAATTTAATTTTAAGTGAAGTTTCTTAAACATTTTAAAAATCTTATTTACTTTACATACAACAATAGTTTAGTTCTATATTAAAGACTTATAGAAAGAGACTTTTCAAAAATGTTAAAATGTATTACTGGCACGCAAAACCTTAAACTAGAGTGAATAAATGAAGACTCGGCACACCAATTCTGAAAGGTTGCCGATCCCTAATGTAGGGTCATAGCCAAGAAGGAAGAAATTGTGGGAGAGGCTTAATAGATGCATAGATGTGGGGAAACATGATCGAGAAGCTGAATGGGATGATGAACGTGTCATATCAGACAAGCCATGGGCCAGCTCATAATGGTATGGTAAGCTGAAGTGTTAACGTTTAGTTGGAAATGGGGTTGGCATTTTAACCCCCTCGTTTCAGCAATTTATATTTTGCTCAAGAAGTTAACTTTGAGCTACCTATCTAAGATCTTGCACTGTCTATTAAACAGTGTCCAAGCATTGGTGAGCTTGGCCCCAGCCCAGCATAAAGTTGATTGTGTTTTTTGTGTGACTTGGCTAGTCCTTTGAGTTATGCATCTTTCTCTGTGGTTTTACAAAGGTTATGTTCATTATTTTTTGCATAAAATATTTTGCGGGCAAAAAAATCACAAAAAAATTAGCTCAGAACACTGGCCACGTGTCCCAAAATCATTCAGAATGACATTTTTCCTTCACTACTTCTGCATTTTCAACAATCTAACAGCTGAGGATTTTTTGGGATTTGGGTTGTAAGTTTTTGATAACCCAATCTTCTGCAGATATGCTTCAAAACACATAAGCTGTGGAGCTTCAGCAGTGTTCTCAATAATTCTACCAAGTGCTAGAAAATTATGCTATTATGGAGAAAATTAGTTAAAAACAAATTCTACTAAAAATGCTTATATTTTTTCACTAATAATCTATTTCTCTCAGTTTCTGTAGCATTTGACCAGCTCCTACTTCCATCTGTTCTTACTTCTTCCAGTAAATGCACTTGTGAGATTTCCAGGTGCATGAAGTACTTTTTATGATCAGGCTCTTAGTGTCCCAGATTATTCTTATGTTTTATTTTTATTTATTTAGATTTAATAATTAAAAGATGCCTAATACTCTACGTGCCCTGAATCATAATTAATATTTTAACTAAACTCCAGCAGCATTAAAATAATTGTAAAGGGACTCTGCCAGCTACAAAAAAGCTCTTTTCCACTCTTTCTTCATTCTGGGAAGCATACCTTCAGCCTTCTCTTTTACAGCATGCCTGGAAGGTCTATTTCAGGTTGAAACTTAAATGGGCTTCTTCCTTACAAGTATTCTTCAAAACTCTGCTAGATACAGAGTGGCAGCATCAACCTCTTCACTGATAAAGATCTGTTTGATTTGATGCATTTCCTTCCTCCTGTCCTGCGTAAGTGACCTGAAGTTGGGGGATTGGGGGCTGGGGAGGAATTAGCAATTAATTTCCGCTATGCACATCTCCGTTTTTCTCCTGCTGGTTTTTAGCACTTTCTCTTTCTCAGTTATACTGGCCATTTCCACAGATGTAGCTCCTGCTCTGACTCTTTCCCAAATCACTCTTGTGAAAGGAATTTTCTGATATTGTTCTATACACACAGATTCCTCTTTTATCCCTAATTGATGGCAGATATTTCTCCATAAAAATCCAAGAGATCAGTTGCTTCCTTACCCATCCAGGTGCCCCAAAACCTAAGTTTCTAGTCTCCACCTGCTTCTCCATCATCTCACATTTATTTTCCATACTCTCCTGGGCCTTGCCAAACAATCTGCAAAATGTTCAGTTCAAAACTCCTTTGTTCTTCTTATGTAATTTTAATAGCTAAAAAACGACTGTAAATTATTTGTTATCAAGTTTTTTGCCTTGCCTACCAGAGACACCAGGCAGCTTTTCATGGCATTCATATCACAGTGCATGAGATCCAAGGAAAGCCTTTCCCCCATGTGCTGAGGCCTCCCTGAGATTGGTGAGCAGCAACTCTTTTATACATCTGTCATCTGCAGGCAGGCAAAGAGGCCCAGCATTACTCTATGGCCCCTGTGCATCATCTTTGATGACATAAAGGTACCATGAAGCAGGCCTAAGGCCCTTGCAGTGAATACCTCCCACATGGGGCCTCTCTCAGAGCTCAGAACGGGCCCTGACGTTCTTTCTGCAGAAGCCCTCAGTAGAAGGCACTCTCAGTAGTCCCTTCCCCTCACCGTAGTACTGGGAGCTAAGCCAGACTCCAGAAGTTCCAGAATCAAGAAGGAACATGCCATCCCTCCTGTTGTTCAGCTGGCTGGTGTAGAGTTCACACTATCAGCATCACTGATTACTAGGGTTAGGGTCCACCACAGTCCTGAAAGGAAAAAAGTTACACACCAAACTCATAAAAATGCCAAATTCGGGAGAGTTAAAAGTAGTATCAAGTGCTACACCTGTCCTTGAGTCTTTCCCCACCCCCAGGTTCTTGTGGTTTTTCAAGCTATCCATAAACCTCATTTCTCCAGGGGAGTGGTCTTTTCAGAAGAGCCCACAAGGTGGATAGGACCAGCTGGGAAGGGGTTATGGTCAGCGAATTTTCTTGGTGCATTGATTGAGAGCATCACCAAGCAGCCTCTGCTGGAGTTTAAAATTTCTCTCCCTTGGAGAAATCCCTGAGCTGGAGGTACCAGCGACGTTCTCTTTTGGGGGCAAATGGGGCTGCCTCCATTAGTGGAGAGAGATCCAGTTTGCATCCTTTGCATCTACAGTGGTGTATCAGTTCCACTGTGCTTTATATATGTTTACCCATGACATTTATTTAAATGTACACATCTAATACTAATTATAACTCCTCCGTGTTCTAAGCTGTGGCTTCATCCAGTAGTCATAAAAAAAAATGAGTTGTTCTTGTATACATATTTATATGGGGCCATCAACCTAAGAACAAGAACGCTTAATGAGATTTTATGTGGTTCTGTAGAACTAAGCTAAGTGGTGCTTTCCTGGGAACTTGCACTGTTTTATGGTGTTAACTAATTCCTGTCATTCACAAGAATTTACCCCAATATTAAACTGTAAGCACACTGTGTGCACATCGAAATATCTGATATGTGGCATATCTAAACAAACTTTCTCTCACATATGCTTCTCAGCCTGCCAACGCCCAAACGCAGGACACAGTATGTGACAGATGCAAGTGATAGTAAAAAAAGTGTGGAATTTAAAATGCGGTGGGATTGATGCTTTCAGATTAAACAACTTTATAACCTAACAATTCTTTGTTTCCAATAGAAATAAAAGTGCAGGGACACCAAATTTGTATGGAATATCATTAGCTTTGAGACTAAAATGAGAGATACTTCTTGAAATGTGAGGGAGCATATCTTTCAAATGTCTCAGATACTGGATGCAGTGGCAGAGAAAATACATCTCATTTGGAATAAGGGTTGTTTAAATGGAGGAAAACCTGAGAATTCCATAAGCATCAAAGACTGAAGTGAATCTTAGAAATCTCTCATCATTGCAGGATGGATTCTTGTCACACACGAATATCAAGAGGGCTTTGGCAGCTGAGAGGGAAAAGGCGAGGGAAAGGATGCCCTCTTTTTCTTGGCTTGCACAGTGATTCATCTTGGTAGAGAGAAAGGAAAACCAAAGCAGTAGGGTTCTAGTCAGTAATTAGTCACTGTGAGACAGTGTCTAACCATTTCCCCAGGTTATTTCCATTTTGTTTTCTTACATAATTCGTGACTCACTCTCCTCCCTTACTGCTCTGACCACTGTTGTTTCTGATGGGACAAACTGTCTCTCTTTTTTTAAAAAAAAAAATTAAACTTCTATCCGTACACTTAAAGTGGATCTCATTATGGATATGAAACTCCTGGTCTGTACCAGAACGGCTTTTCATATGGCTACTGATATCACAGAACACCAGGGCTACATTCCTACTGAAGCAGCTGAAGAGGAAAACCAACACAAAGCATCTGAACTGGGTCTAGTCATTAAGACATTAATTAGATCTCTTTTCCCAAGCCACATGGTATAAAAAGGAACTGAAATGCTGTGATGCCTCAATGAAAAAATTGTAGGGAATAGCTTCATTAAATGCCATATTGAGTATTCATTTATAAGGGATGAGGTGTCACATGTGACTTTGTCCCTGGTGAGCGGTCCCATTTGTTCACTCTGAAAAAGTTCTGTAACTTTGTGCTGCTGTGATATATTGCATTATGGGCACATGAGCCTATGCGAGTGTGATAAAGACTATATGAAAAGTGCATTAGGTGTGTGTTCCGCCAATGCTCATGACTAACTAATGAAGAATTAATAGTACTGTAGTTTCATACATTCATATTTTCATTGAGGGGAAAATACATCTCTGGGGACTGGAATAGCAATCTGATTACAATGAGCTCTGGGCCAAATTCCCCCCTTCAAGCGCCTTTCACCTACCACCATCTGTCTCCATGTTCAGCCAGAATAGAGGCTAAGTCTGCATTATAAACTTACACTGGTATATCTGTGTTGCTCAGAGGTTTGAACAATCCACTCCCCTGAGCAACACAGTTATACCAGTCCAGCCCCCGGTGTAGACAGCGCTTTGTTGGCGGGAGGGCTTCTCCTGGTGACATAGCTACTGGCTCTCATGGAAGTGGATTAACTCTCCCGTCAGCGTACATAGTGTCTTCACTGAAGCGCTGTGGTAGCGCAGCTGCACTGCTGCAGCATTTTAAGTGTAGACCTGTCCTAAGGCAGTTTTCATTTTTGTTGTGAGCTTGATATATCATCTGGTGCTGAGGACTGTACAGAAATATAGTTGGATCTCACAGTTGCCTTGAGCATGCCTCCTTCCCTGACAGTCCTGCCAACTTGTGGTACCTATCGATTCCCTCGTTGAGTGGGGAGGTTATGGGCTTCCTGATCTACCACAGCATTCTGCCAGCAGACTTCCAATTACCAGGAACTATCTGCGAGAATCTGTGTAGACAGTCTGTGAGTGATGATAGCTCTGTGTTTGCCAATAACTCACAGTGTTGAAGCACTCTATTTAGTATCAGAGGGGTAGCCGTGTTAGTCTGAATCTGCAAAAGTGACAAAGTGTCTTGTAGCACCTTATAGACTAACAGATTTTACGGATCATGAGCTTTCATGGGCTAAGACCCACTTCATCAGATGAATGTTGTGGAAATCTCCAGAGGCAGGTATAAACAGCAGGCAAGAAAGCAAGGTAAATTCAATTGAGGGGGTGAAGCCCACTTCCAGCAGGTGATCTGGAGGTGTGAACACCCAGAGAGGAGAAACTGCTTTTGTAATTGGTGAGCCATTCACAGTCAATATTGAGTCCAGACCTGATAGTGTCGAATTTGCAAATGAACTGGAGCTCAGCAATTTCTCTTTGAAGTCTGGTCTTGAAGTTTTTTTGCTGAAGGATGGCTGTTTTAAGATCTGCTATTGTATGTCCAGGCAGGTTGAAGTTTTCTCCTACAGGCTTTTGTATATTGCCATTCCTAATATCTGCTTTGTGTCCATTTATCCTTTTACATAGGGATTGTCCAGTCTGGCCAATGTACATAGCAGAGGGGCATTGCTGGCACATGATGGCTTATATTATATTGGTAGAAGTGCAGGTGAATGAACCAGTGATGGTGTGGCTGATCTGGTTAGGTCCTGTGATGGTATTGCTGGTGTAGATATGTGGGCAGAGTTGGTATCGAGGTTTGTTGCATGGATTGGTTCCTGAGTTAGAGTTGCTATGGTGCAGTGTGTGGTTGCTGGTGAGAATCTGCTTCAGGTTGGCAGGTTGTTTGTGGGTGAGGACTGGCCTGCCTCCCAAGGCCTGTGAAAGTGAGGGATCGTTGTCCAGGATGGGTTGTAGATCACTGATGATGTGTTGGAGAGGTTTTAACTGAGGACTGTAGGTGATGGCCAGTGGTGGTCTGTTGGTTTCTTTCTTGGGTTTTCTTGCAGCAGAAGGCTTCTGGGTACACGTCTGGCTCTGTTTATCTGTTTCCTTACTTCCTCATGTGGGAATTGCAGTTTTAAGAATGCTTGGTGGAGATCTTGCAGGTGTTGGTCTCTGTCTGAGGGGTTGGAGCAAATGCGTTTGTACCTCAGTGCTTGGCTGTAGACAATGGAACATGTAGTGTGGGTCCGGGATGGAAGCTGGAGGCATGAAGGTAGGCAAAGTGGTCAGTAGGTTTTCAGTATAGGGTGGTGTTTATGTGACCGTTACTTATTTGTACTGTGGTGTCCAGGAAGTGGACCTCTCATGTAGACTGGTCCAGGCTGAGGTTGATGGTGGGGTGGAAGCTGTTGAAATCATGGTGGAATTCTTCCAGAGTTTCTTTCCCATGGGTCCAGATGATGAAGATGTGATCAATGTAGCGTAGGTAGAGAAGGGGCGTGAGTGGGCGAGACCTGAGGAAGCGTTGTTCCAGGTCAGCCATAAATATGTTGGCATATTGTGGGGCCATGCAGTGCCCATAGTGGTGCCACTGGTCTGGAGGTATATATTGTCACCAAATTTGAAATAACTGTGCGTGAGGATAAAGTCACAGAGCTCAGCAACCAGTTGTGCTGTGGCATCATCTGGGATACTGTTCCTGACAGCTTATATTCCATCTCTGTGTGGGATGTTTGTGTAGAGAGCCTGGGTGTTCACACTTCCAGATCAACTGCTGGAAGTGGACTTCACCCGGCCCCCCCCCCCCGATTGAATTTACCTTGCTTTCTTGCCTGCTATTTATACCTGCCTCTGGAGATTTCCACAACATTCATCTGATGAAGTGGGTCTTAGCCCACGAAAGCTCATGTTAGTCTATAAGGTGCTTCAAGACTCTTTATCGCTATTCTATTTAGAGTTGTTCGACTGGGAGAATTTTAGGGTTTCCCTCCGTCTGCCCATTGAGAAATCATACTGGGCTAAACCACAAAATTGACTTTACCAGACTTGTGAGTGGGAGGTGTTAGATAAATTAATATTACGATCCAATGTCCCTACTGATCAAAATAGCGTTAAAAGTCACATGGAGAGGAACACTATTTAAATACATACGTTGGGTGATTTAGTGTAAGTACAGTATACTGTCACCTGTACACTGGATAAATAAAATCGCCATGTTCCCTGGGGGCTGTAGTTCACCAGTAGGCACGTTACTCTGCAGGAGAGCACTGGCATAGATTCCTGTGCAGCTCCTTCGTCTGCTCCCAGCATCCGCATCATCACACCCTGGTGCACCCGCACAACACAGGGCACAATTTTGCAAACCAAACCTTCTTGCTTTCTGCTCTATAACACTGCAGCACATTCATTCCTGAATGTCAGTATTCATCCCAAGAATGCCCACCTTGAGGGGAGGGGAAGTACACTCCTGTGTTTCAATGTTGGTGTCCTTTGGTTCTTTGATCCCACAAGAAGAGTAGGTCTTTGAAATGGTATTTGAGAAAGCTTTGCATTAAAGGGCTGTTTTTCTCGAGTGTCTGGATATTAGCTGGCTGTGTCCTGTAATGCTCTTCTAGGGAAAACAGTCTCCAGGTGTGTGGCTCTTTTAAGGACTAGTAGATATTGGTGTGTGTCCTCCTAGCGAAGAGCACAAAGGAAAGGTTTTCCTACAGAGAAAGGAATGCGGGGACTGGCGACCTACCCCGGCCTGATAGTAAACACAAGGGGAGGTCAGTTCTGTGTTTCTCTTTAAAATACCTTTTTCTTTTTCCCATACCTCCCACATGGTGCAGGAGGCTTTCTCTGTTCAGGGTGCCTTCTGGGCACAAGACATGGGAAGAAAATCAACACAAATCAGTGACAGGGCAAGGCATTTCAGACATTTTTCTCCTGGGATAGTGATCAAACCAAGGAAGATGACAGTTACAGCTGGGCTAACAAAGAGAATGATGAATAATAATAGCTGATTTGTAAACTCCCAGCAGTCATGAGGCACCTATGCTGTAGGGGGTCGAATGTGGATCCATGCAGTCTGGCTGGGTTTTGAAATGTGAACATCAATGGTAGCTTTCTTTTTTGCATGTAGTAAAGCAGGAAATTTCACTCGAGAGACAGAAGAATGAGTCTGGGACATGAGGCACAGACCTGGGCCATAATGGAAATTAATTGGGTAGCATGTTAAATAATATTACTTTAATCCTGCAGCTTTGGGCAGTTGAGTTGAATTTCTGTTTTATGGCATGTTTTACAAACTAAAGTATTTTAAATCTTGGAAACCTCTAGGCTTTCGTAGTTCAGCTCAGGAAATACGCTTCTTTGCTCTCGAATGCAGCAGTCTGTACTGTGCATTATTCACCCTGGCACAGTGCATACAGACAGTTGTCCTTGTTTGCTATCTCTGCTGAACCTTTCACATCAGCTCATTTATCTTTCAGGTGTTATAATAATTGACCCTCAATCAGTATTCCATTATCCTAAACAGGCAATTATCCACATTGTCACTTTTGCATTTGCTCTTTTGACCTAGAGGTCATGGAGGCCTAGTGTAACTGAATCCAACAAAATTATTCCCTTACCTGTCATATAAATAGTCATCCTAGCAAAATGAGACCCAGGGGGGCTTTTGCTGAGGTGTTGAGAAGGCCAGTCTAACTCGATCCTTTATTCAGCTCTTTAAGGAATGCAGTACTGTTTTGGCACTCTATCAAAATAAAACAAAGTCCCATTTTTAGCCCTTTTTTTAAAAAAAAGTGAGTACCTCTGTGCTTACAAATGTTTCTTTGTAGCCTACTTTATTGAAATTTCCATTCAGCTCTTCCATATGTTAGCTATGCTTACCACTATTTCTAGGGAAAGAATTCTGCATTTCACCTTCATTTGGGGGTGTAAGGTCATAAAACGGTCTAGATTATTTCAGCTACATTTATGCCTAACTTAATATTACTTCTTTAACAAGGTTAAAGCTTTTAATTCCCCAGTTCATTATTCATGGAGAGTGAACAGAGTTTGTGTTTTATAAAAGGCAAAAGCAGTTTTGCATTCAAAAAGCATTCTACAAATGGGAATTTAATCCCAAAATATTCAGATTAAACTTGTTTCACACTCTTTCCCCCTCCACTTGTGGCCACTAAATGCCACATTATTATTTTTTTAATTTAACCAACTCATGTGGATAATTCATGCAGATACACACACAAAATTATTCTTATATATATTAATGCTATTCCCATCTTGAAAAACTAAGTACATAGAAACTGATAAATTGTGAACACAAATTGTGTACAAAAAGGTGCAAATGGTAAAACTATCTGTTGTATTTATGTGACCTCATAACAGAGTACCTGGGCACCTCACAGTCTTTGTGTTTGGTTTCACAATACCCTTTTGAAGTAGAGATTATTCCCATTTTACAGATAGGGTACAGAGAGTCCCAAACTTACACAGGAAGTCTGTAGAGAAATCGGGCATTAAACCGAGGTATCCCAAGCTAGCCCCCTATCTGCTACGCCATCCTCTGCAATTTGGTTAGAAGGGGAACGGTCAGTACTCTCATACACAGACTTGGAATTATACAGATAAACTGAGAGCTGAAGGAAGAGTCATTTATTTTTCTTTGTAGATATATGACTAGAGGTTTTCACTGTTTTCCCAATGGCAGCACAACTTCAATGACTGAAATCACTATATGGAGAAAAACGATTGCTTGGAACAGACTCCTCAGAAGCATGCTTTGCAATCACGCTACCAGGGCAGTTCCACTAGCTGAAGCCAGCAGACAGCTGTCGAATTTTATCCTTCAATTTATCGCAAAATACAGACAAGGATATTTTGGGGATGCCACTTCCATTTGATTATATAACCAGTTATTGTTGTATCTGTTAGTTTGCTGCTTAGCTTTTCCACCCCTTGATTTGTTCCACCCCTTGTCTTATAGACCAGGGGTAGGTAACCTATGGCTCGGGTGCTGAAGGCAGCACGCAAGCTGATTTTCAGTGGCACTCACACTGCCTGGGTCCTGGCCACTGGTCTGGGGGCTCTGCATTTTAATTTAATTTTAAGTGAAGTTTCTTAAACATTTTTAAGACCTTATTTACTTTACACACAACAATAGTTAGTTATATATTGTAGACTTACAGAAAGAGACCTTCTAAAAATGTTAAAATGTATTACTGGCATGCGAAACCTTAAATTAGAGTGAATAAGTGAAGACTCGGCACACCACTTCTGAAAGGTTGCCGACTCCTGTTATAGACTCATAGACTTTAAGGCCAGAAGGAACAATCAAGATCATCTAGTCTGACTTCCTGCACATTGCAGGCCACAGAACCTCGCCCATCATCTCCTGTAATGGACCCCTAACCTCTGGCTGAGTTACTGAGGTTTTCAAATCATGATTTAAAGACTTCAAGTTACAGAGAATCCACCATTTACACTAGTTTAAACCTGTAAGTGACCCATGCACTATGTTGCAGAGGAAGGTGAAAAACTCTCTGGTTCTCTGCCAACCTGACCTGGGGGGGAAATTCCTTCCTGACACCAACTATGGTGATAAGTTTGATCCTGAGCATGTCAGCAAGACCCAGCAGCCAGACCCTGGAAGAGAATTCTGTGTAGTAATTCAGAGTTCTCCCCATATAGTATCACATCACTGGCCATTGGGGATATTTGCAACTAGCAGTCACAAATTGGCTACCTACCATTGTAGGCAGTTTCATCATACCATCCTAGCCATAACTTATCGAGGGCAGTCTTGATGCCAGTTATGATTTTTGCTCCCACTGTTCCCCTTGGAAGGCTGCTCCTGAATTTCACTCTGATAGTTAGAAACCTTCATCTAATTTCAAGCCTAAATTTGTTGATGGCCAGTTTATATCCATTTGTTCTTGTGTCTAGATTGGCCCTTACTTTAATAACTCCTCTCCCTCGCTAGTATTTTATCCCTCTGATATATTTATATAGAGCTATCATATCTTTCCATAGCCTTCTTTTGGTTAGGCTAAACACGCCATGCTCTTTGAATCTCCTTTCATAAGGTAGATTTTCCATTCCTCAGATCATCCTAGTAGCTCTTCTCTGCACCTCTTCCAATTTGATCTCATTTTTCTTAAACATGGGAGACCAGAACTGCACACAGTATTCCAGAAGAGGTCACACCAGAGCCTTGTATAACAGTATTAACACTTCCATGTCTCTATTGGAAATATCTCACCTGATGCATCCTAGGACTGCATTAGCCTTTTTCACGACCATATCACCTTGGCAGTTCATAGTCCTCCTGTGATCAGCCACTACACCAGGTCATTCTCCTCTGTTGCTTCCAACTGATACATCTCCAGTTTATAGCAAGAAAGTCTTATGGAGCTCAATGTGAGGATGAAACAAAACACAGAATTTCTATTTGTACAATAAGTCTTCAGTCATAAGCTTTGCACCCTACACTGTCATCATGCTAATACGTTACTCAAAGAGGAACTTGACCAGGACATAGTTAACATACTTATTCTTGTCAAAAGTGTCATGGGATCTTTGATGGCTACAAATAATCAGATGTAGGCCTCATCCAAAACACTGCATCCCTAAAAAAGACATTGTTTCAATACTGACTGTTGAAGAAAAATGTCACCATGTAAATTGCCAATCAACTTCCTATAGTGCCAATAATAGATGTTGCATGGAACATCCATGTTTCATGTCTCCCATCCAAATAGCTGTCTCTGGGAAAACTACCAGCACATCACTGCAAAAGGTGTTATGGCTGATACAATATTTTTCCCTTTGTAAACTCATTCTTTAGATTTTCAATGTTTTTCATGTATGTTGGATTCATTAATTGCCTATAGTCACTGTACTTTGTCAGTTGCCTATTTATACAAATTTATAAAGTATGCTTTAATAGTGTGATTTGAAGTGATGTCAGCAGTTAATTTTGAGCAGATACCATCTCTAAGAAAGAAAGAAAGGAAGAAAGAGAAAAAGAAAGAAAGAAAGAAAGAAAGAAAGAAATGAGATTTTTTTCATTCTTTGAACCAGCTGGTTACTTTTAATAGTGAAGACTGAAAGCGCTATCTGTGATCTCTTTTTCTCCTTGCATCATCCTGCTCAGAAACATATCCCAATTTAAACATTAGCAAATCAAACATTAACACAGGAGTTAATGTTTTAAAATAATGACCTCCTGCCGGAAGCCTGTTGATCCTGACACACTGCCAACTACAAAATCTAAATGAAGTTAGAAGCTAGGGGAAAATAAACTGTGTTGAGTCTGTTTTCATTCTCCACTAACAACTTTTATACTACCCGAAAACTCAATCAATTTATTTTATGGTATTGAAGGCTTCTTTCAATAAATGATGATACCACATTCGTACTCAGCAATATTTAGGCTACTTAGTTTTTATTGTTTGGATTAGTTTCTTGATTGAGTGATTTAATCAGCTCATCGGCATTTGTAATTGCCATTTCTCAAATAATAGTAAATTAAATTAAGATCACTGAAAGATTAATTTTAGACCGGTATTATTTATTAGTGTACAAGAAAAGCTAGCAATAAAACATCTACGGTAATTGTGTATGCCTGTAAAAACTGTACAGTATGTTGTTCAATTGATCCACAATGTATGGCTGAAAGGGCATCTTGCTGGGAATCCAGGCGCCACCCCTATTTTCATGATGTGCCATGGATTGCCGTTTCTGTTACCTTTGATATAGAGGTGTGTCGCATGTAGACTAAAGGACACACCATAAAATAGTGCTTAGATTAAGTTGGCGCAGTTCATTCCAAGTAATCTCCAGAGGTTGGACCTCCACACAGAAGCTAATGATGACTTTCAGCATAATTTAAGATATGATTGCTCTCTATAGATATATGAGGGATAAATACCAGGGAGGGAGAGGACTTTTTTACGCTCAGTACCAATGTGGAAACAAGAACAAATGGATATAAACTGGCTAGCAGGAAGTTTAGACTTGAAATTAGACGAAGGTTTCTAACCATCAGAGGAGTGAAGTGCTAAAACAGCCTTCCAAGGGAAGCAGTGGGGATGAAAGACCTATCTGGCTTCAAGATTCAGCTCGATAAGTTTATGGAGGAGATGGTATGATGGCATAGCCTAATTTTAGCAATTAATTGATCTTTGATCCCAATGGCCTGTGATGGGATGTTAGAGATGGGGTGGGATCTGAGTTAGTACAGAGAATTCTTTTCTGGAGCTGTCTGACTGGTGAGTCTGTCCACATGCTCAGAGTTTATCTGATCGTCATATTTGGGGTCGGAAGGAACTTTCCTCCAGGGCAGATTGGCAGAGGCTCTGCGGGGGTTTCGCCTTCCTCTGCAGCATAGAGCATGGCTCACTTTCTGGAGGATTCTCTGCATCTTGAAGTTTTTAAACCACGATTTGAGGATTTCAATAGCTCAGACATAGGTTAGGGATTTATTACAGGAGTGGGTGGGTGGGATTCTGTGACCTGCATTGAGCAGGAAGTCAGACTAGAATAGTTGATCATTGTGGTCCCTTCTGACCTTTGAGTCTATGAACTTCAAGAATAATAATTGACTTTAGGATTAGAACATGGGCATGCTGCTGTAGATCAATTTAATACAAAATATAGTAACTATTGTTTGTGTGTTTTATTTTTCCCTCAGAAATGATGTCAGAGAAATATTGAGGATTATGAACAGGACTGGGAGTCAGAAACTGCTCTGAGTTCTCATTCTGTTTTTCCTATTTGCTGCCTGTGCTACCTTGAGCAAGTGACTTCACTTATTTGTCTGTTTTCCTGTATGTAAAATGAGGAAACATTTACCCACCTATCTTATTCACATCGGTATTGTGAGGATGAAATAGCTAAGGCATGCAGAGTACTTTGAAAATAGAAAGTATTCTTGTTTAGTATAATAATGTTAATTCTTGGCATTCATTCCATTGAGATTTAACACAAATTAAATCTCTTCTTTCAAATAATTGTACCAGTGAAGCACTTAAGTATGTACTTAAGTCCAAATTAAAGTCAATAATATCTAAGTACTCTTTTTAAAGATACACATGTGCTTCAGTGATTTGCTGAATTGGCATGGAGGTAAGCATGTGTTTACAGTTAAGCATTTGCTAGAGTACTTTGCTGAATTGAGTCTCTGATGCAAAGAGTCATATCTAGTATTGAAAATTCATACAGTAAGAAGTATTTCCTAATTGTGTTTTATTTATTACACCACTCACTAAAATGAGAAATGGAACAAACACAAAAATATTTAGACTCCACCTCCACCCGCTCACTCGTGCGAAAGGGCTGGCAAGGCCGCACTGGGTGATTCCAGGGGCGAGGGTGGCCATGCGATGCCTCCATGGGGAGTCCTGGAGCTATCAGATGGCCCGGGTCCCTATGGAAGTCCAGGGGTGCTTCCAGTGGCAGCAGGTAGGACTTGTAAAGAACTTACCATACCCAGTCTTACTGGGAAGTGATTGGGCAAGGCCCCTCTACCCCCCGGGCGGACCCCAAAGACAGGGCAGGGAGCCTGAGCATGGGGGCATGGAGTACCCAGTGGAGAGGGCAAAAGGGGGTGAGGAGAAGCTCGAACCCCCAAAACACCCAAACCCCCGCCCTGGGGCCGAAGGGTGGCAAACAAGGAAACTCCTAGACAACAAGTTGAAGAAGGTAGAGAATGCTGGTTATGTGGCAGCAAAAGACTACCCGGGAGTGCCAGGAGTGTGGCCCTTGAGATCCCAAGGAAGGCAAGAAGCTGGAGGCCGATGAGCTGAACCCAAATGGGGGGTACCTAGGCCACCAGCCAACGCCTGTGCAAGAGTGTGGACTCTGCCAGGTAAAGGGACATAGAGCGGAGGCCTGTCCTTACTGCAGATGTGGATGAGGGCTTGGGGACCCCAGGGAGGGTCCACAAGAACCCACTGAGGGAATGCGAGAACCCCCACCAAGCTGCGGATTTGTATGGCTGAGGAGGGGCAGGGGCAGGTGGAGCCTGGCGACTCATTGAAGGGGGGAGATGTGTGTGGCAAGGCAGGGGTAAAATCCCCTTGAATGCCCTGCTAAAATGCTGCCTCAACCCTGCTTTTTGGAAGAGAGGCCAGGTGCAGGGGCCCAGGCAGTCAGCAGGGAGCCCAGCTGTGGGCCCTAACAAGAGCTGGCTCCCAGCAATAAGCTGGGCTAAGTAGCGACAGCTGGGCTGAAGACTGGGAGGGCTATAAAAGCCCTGACAAAAGCTCAGTCAATATGCCAGCCTGGGAGGGGACAGAAGGCTACAGCTCTGTATCCTCCCCACTAGAAAGGAGCCTCACGGGCCAGGAGACCCAGGGAAGGGTCAGAGTGGGGATAACTATTGAGGGAAAAGGGGGACTACAGTGTGGCACTATAAATAAATGCACAAGGGTGAAACACCTGAAGAAGGCATTGAGACTCTTATTTGACCAGTCAAGGCACAGGGCACGGGGGCGAGAAGGAGGAAACCTGTGTGGACCCTGTGACAGTAATGCATAAAGCAATGCAAAACAAATTGGCTAGCTTTGTGCTTTTCATTTTCTTCTGAATACTATCAAACTAATTTTAGTTACTATCCAAAGCAAAATATACATTTGCAATTTACCTTGAATAAGGGGCAGTATGCAGCTGCACTTTCTCATGAGAGGAATAGGAAATAAACTGTGACTTAAAAAAAAACAATCAAAGTTGGTTTTCTCATTTCTCCCTCGCTCCAAGGAGGAGATAGTCTGGGAGACTTCCAGGGTAAGCAGATTAGCTTCCCTTTTCGGGTCAGCTGTGCTAGCTGACGGTGCTGGAGGTAGCAAGTTCAAGAGTCTCCCCACTTCCTGTCCTTGCTTGTCTAGGCCCTAACCAGCTATATGGAAGGAGAAGCAGCAACTCTAAGGTCGCCCACACAAGAAGGTTGCCCAGACATGTAGGCTGAGCCTCAGTGTCATCTTTTGTAATTATTACAAGCCAATAGTTAAAGTGCCAAAGTGCTTAAAAATCCTAATGTTTTACTATGCATCATATCACTCTATATACCTATGGACTGTGAGACTTTATGAACAGGGACAGCTCCAGGCACCAGCACAGTATGCACATGCCTGGGGCGGCAAGCCATCGGAGGCGGCCTACCAGTCATTGTCAGGGCAGCAGTCAGGCGCCCTTCGGCAGCGTTTCTGCAGGAGGTCTGCTGGTCCCACGGATTTGGCAGCATTTCAGCGGCGGGTAGGCCGAAGTCGAGGGACCGGTGGACCTCCCACAGAAACGCTGCCAAATCAGTGGGAGCAGCAGACCTCCCGCAGGTGTGCCACCGAAGGCCGCCTGACCGCCGCGCTTGGGGCGGCAAAAAACATAGAGCCGCCCCTGTTTATGAAGACCAAATCTGGTGAGATCTTTCCATTATGCACATGAAATTTGAGAGAAACAATCTTCCACTGAAGAATTGCTTGACTAAGGAGTAGAATCACCTTGTGAAAATATTCCAAAAACCTCATTTTTTAAAAAAAAGTTCACAACAGTGTACCTAGGTACAACACTGTAGTTACCTGTCACTTTTAAAACTTAAATGTGTAAAAGTAATTAAATGAATAAAAACTGAATCAATTTATGATGCCCATAATAAACAAACACATTACTGTTACCAATTATTAAATAAATTGTTTTTACCACTTCAGTCTTAACTTTGGTTTTGGAGGGCCAGGTATAGGGTTATTTTATTATTTTCAGTAGCTATATCCGGTATTTGCTTTTAAGGGACACAGTAGAATGGGAAATCCTGTCTGATATTCTGTTGCCAATTAATAAATACATTTTTTGGTAAAAAGTATTTATAACCGTTGAGATTTATATTGTACATGTAATTTAATAAGATAATTTTAAAATTACTGATTTATTATAAAACTGTTCAGCAGCAAAGCAAGTCTGTACACAACAATGTATTATGGTTCAGAGCTTTGCTGTGTTTCCTTATGGTTGCTAAGAATGATGGTCCTGATTCTGCCCTATTACACTAGTGTAAACCTGGAGTAAAATAATTGACATCAGTTGCTTACAGTGTAACTGAGCAGAATTTGATCCAATGTTTGTTTATTATATAAGTGGAATTAGATTGATGGGGCCTTAACTATTAGTTTCCATGCTTCTAAGTGATTTGGTTTTATAAATGATGGGGTAGGTAACTACATTGTTTTCACTTTAACAATTGCTTTTTGAAACCAAATATCTTGTTCAGGGGATTCCCCAAGGGTTTTTTTTGTTTGTTTTCTTGTGTAAATAAATTAAACACTGTATTAAATGTGAGTTGGATACCTGCTACCTACATGTGTGCAAGTATTTGCAGAATCAGGGCCTACCTTTGGAACTATGGGGGACCCTCCTGGCATCCTGGATTTCTAGGAGTAAGAAAGCAAATTGAGGCATCTATCTTTGATCCACTCAGTCTTAGGGCCAGATCCCACATACACTTAAACTCATGCTTAATTTTATGCACAAGTATGAGTGTTATCAATTATTCTGTTTTTCTTGACATTCTCGTAGCCTTGATCTTACCAAAAGAAAGAGATCAGCTTTTTGTTGCTGTTTGTATACCTGTCTGCTCCCAAAAAGAGAGAGAATGAGCCATTATTGAACTTCACTGGACTGTATAGCTTGCTGCCTTTCTAAGGTGGCTGCTTGTTATATTTACTGTGGAAATACTATTAGAAAATCAACATTTTACTTTTGTTTTTATTGTTGAACTTAGCAAATGTGAAACAAAACTAATGCCAATAAACTGCAAAAACTTCAGAAGTCTAAAAGACCTTGTAATATAAATATACCAAAAGGATAAGTATTTCTACAGGTTGACATAATACACAAATCTGCCCTTACTTACTTGATAGAACAACTATTCATATGGTTTTTCATATGGATTATTGGAAACACTAGCCTGGTGTTTTCTATCCATTGTAATATCATGGTGCTTTCTCTCCATTGTAATGTCAGACTGAGTTTTGATATTTTTTAAGGCCGCTCTTGCTCTTCCATGCGTATAATTTTGGGGCAGAGGGTATCGAAAGAAAAGGATGGAGAAAACTGGCTTAGGGGCTTCTTTCAAGGGTAGATACTACAATCCATCGGTAATGTTCTTCCTGCTGAGTTGGCAGCTGCTGCTGTAGGTTCAGAGAGGTCACCATGGTTTCTTTCCTGTTGCTCCTGCAGGCGTTGAATTGCTGGAGGAGCTAGAAATAAGGCACCTCCCTTTCTTGTTCTGCAACAAAAATCTTACTCACTATGTATGTCTGTTCTGGTTATAGTTAAGGTACATAAGCTCTGGTAATGATAAGAATGATTTACATTTATATTGCACCTTTATCCAGAAATTGCCTGAAGTACATTACTAACTGATTTACAGATACATTTGTGTGTGATATATAAACATGGAGATGATTAGATATATATATTGTGTATAAATCTCTTTCTCCGTGTAAGTAATACTGCATGTACAGGAATCTTTTCACCATGAAGTGCTGCTTTTGCATGAGGTGAAACACAGAATTTGCTTAAGAGGCCACAGCAATGCTTCAGAACAGTTTAGGACAGGAAGCGCGGACCACTATGTCCATTTGAAATTACAGGGGGAATTTTAAGTAGGCAGAATGTAAAGTAATGTTAATGATCTCACTTAAGATTCAAAAAAATAAATAAATAAAAGGAAAGCCAGGGAAATTCAGTGTTCAGGCTGTAAACTCTAGGCTAAAATTCCATCTTCTACTCCCTTTGCCTTACCTAGGTAGAGCAGCACATTAGGATAAATTAAAGACAATGCCTTCAGGCATTATTTTGGACTTTCTTACTTGCAGTTGTAATTCAGACCTTTAAAGTTACACTGGGTTTAAAAGTCTATGCATTGTTTTCTTCTGCATTAGCATTAAAAACAGGAAAGAAACCTTGCATAGAAATGTTTGAGTCAGTAATATCTGCTAGTCTATTGGGCATTTAGACCTTTTTTTACAGGAGCTCTGAACTGTTTTCTTTCAAATGTCTGACTTTAAATGTAACAAACCCTTATTTTAAATTTCCTCCTGTTTTCAAAAGTTCACAAACTCACATCCAGTGTCAAATGCTCCCATCTACTCTACAGTGACCAGGAGCTTATTGCACCGGTTTATCCCAAGGTCATGGGAGTAAGGACGCTCCCCTTGCCACTGAGCCACTGACATCTCCTACATACGCAGTGGCAGTGAGTTATATGGGCCCGTGGTGCCAGTGCTTCAGCAATATTCAGGGCACAGGGGCCCAGCTCCACCAATGTTCAGAGCCAGGAAACTCCCCCGGCCCTGCCTGCCACCCCCATGCGCTCCCTCTCCCCGCAAAAGTCCCTGTCTATGTCCTGGGAAGCAGGCGACTGCCCCATGCGGCTCCACTCTGCCGGCTCCCAGCATCAGATGCTGCCGCAGGGTCCTAGCACCGCCACACTAGGGCCAGCCTGACCCTGACCCCGCCCTTCAGCCTCAGATGGACGGATCCTTCCCTTTTCTGGCAGGACCCTCCACCAGCACAGGTCCCACCCCCACCGCCCACAGTCACCACTCCTGCCCTATGCTGGGCAAGAGGCAACCCCATCCCCCACCCCCAGTGAGGCTACAGTGAGGGGCAGCAGCAGGGGAGAAGGCACATACATGATGCCAGCTCCCCAGCCCCGGCACCCACCCAGGAGAGGTCAGGGGACTTCCTGGACCTGAGAGGACCCTAGGAGCATTTGCAGTGACTGGTGTGAGGTGAGTATTCTGCTAGAGATGGGGGGAGGGAGCCCCTCCTCTGGAGCACGCTGTTGACAGTACGGAGAGGGATGAGGGGAGTCTTCCTCTCTGGCCCCAGCTCCGGGGCAGCCTGCCTGCATCCCAAACTCCTCATCCCAGGCCCCACTCCACCACAGAGGCCGCACCCCCAGCCAGAGCCCTCACCCCTCATATTCCAATCCAAAACCCTAGTCCTGAGCCCCCTCCTGCACTGTGAAACCCTCTTCCCCAGCCCTACCCCTGATCCTTCACATTTTTACATTATATTAAAAATATATATATCGGCTTACAAGGCAGGTGTGGCGGGGGTGGGACTTGGATCCCTGCTGGGCACCACCAAAAGTTCCTGCCACCCCTGTACATATGGACACTGTAGGTGGAATTCTCTCCCCAGTGAAGTCAATAGCAGAGCTTCCATTGTCTTCAGAGGGATCCCAGATATCTGAGGTTGTGTGTGATTTCATGATGTGAGGAAATTTTAAGGGAGGGGGGAGAACTGGTGTGCACTCACTGTGCAGAAGCTCTAAATGTTGTTTTCCTTGCACTGGCCCCTCCTGCTGCAAAGGTAACACTGCTCCATGTCACAATAATATGCTGTCTCTCACCCCCTTCCAAAGGAGGATGGAGTAGAAAAGGAACTTTAATACGAGGAAGTTGATCTTTCTCCTAATGAAGTTCATGTCAAAATTCCCATTGACTTCAGTTGTGCAGGATCAAACCCTGCAGGGCCCAAGACAACAACAGCCATCTGTGTGGGGGCGGGGCGGTCTACATCAACATGCAGAGGGGCTGGCGTGCCGTGTGGATGCCCTTAGATCTGTGGGCTTGGAACCAAGCTTAACTTCTGTGCAGTTAGGAGGCCATACTAATGCTTCTCTCCTGAGGGGAGAATGCTTCTCTCCTGAGAATGCAGGGGAGAATGCATTGGGTTGTCCCTGTGGTGAAGTGAATGAACTTTTGTACTTACATTTTCTCATCTACATGTTTTGTCACAGAAGGGAATAATTTGTCCCATAATACCAAAGGAGGCATTAAATCCACATTATGCATTCGGGAACCCACAGACATCATTTCATTTGAAATAATATAGTTTAAGCATAGCAATGAGCAAAACTAGTACATGTTTCACTGCCCTCAAATCACAGTATACTATGGCGTCCAAATTTACAACTATTGGAAAAAATTGGGACCTCTTGAACCGTGAATTTCTAGGTCTTTATGTGCCACCAGGGCAAAAGAATTAGCTAGGGCTTCGAGGATACATTTTTATGCCACTTCTGTTTCTCTTAAAGCAATCAGCCTCTGTCACAGTGAGAAGTTTCTACTTCATTTTTAATCCTGTTCATATAGAGAGAGAGAACATGTAATTGAAGGTGGTCAGCATAATATTTTATGTTATGATTTTCTCATTAGTGGAAGACTGAGGTGTGGGGGGGATAAGTGGCTTTTGTTTAGATATCCGTGTTTGAGCAAAACTGCATCTCACGCTCGACCTGTGACTTCTTAGAATTGTGTCGTGGCAAAGGGTTGAGGGGGATATCAGCGCTCTCTTTCCTAGGTTATGAGATGTGATTTATTCTCCACTGATTGATAGGACATAAACGTGTACATAGATAAGTATAAACTGTGTATGTGTGTGTTTGGAGGTTTAGTGTTTGCGTTCCTAATGAATACCAAATCTGTGCATGTATATGTATGAAGTGTAATAGTCCTGCATATTAGAGTTCATGTTTCCTGATTAAAGAGCTCATATAAAGACTGAAGTACTTCAGTGTTTATCTTTTGCCATTGGATCTCTGTGCTCCACATAGTAATACATAAACAGGCTGAGCAGCTACTAATCAAACCCTTTAAAGCCGCCAAACCCACTTTTTGTCTTTATTATGAAACTAAGATTTGGTCAACTGAGGTCAAGTTGTGCACTTAACACAGCTTCCATTATAGTCAGTGAACTCTGTAACAGAGAGTAAAGTCAAAATATAAACACAGAACATTTCTGCGCAGCTCAGGGCTGGGATTAACTTGGATCACCTAGTCTTCTGCTTTTAATGAAATTCTCTCCCCTGTATTTTCTTGTTTGGAAGAGAGTCCAAAGTTATCTCATGCTAATTTAGTTAGGCAGTGCCCTCCAGGGATGTCACATGCCTCCATGACCCCTCCAGAGAGACTCAGCAAAGGGAAGAGAAGAATTAAACATTCCTGAGAAATTGCAAAGCAGCAGCCCCCAGAGACTTTGCATAGAAACTAGCTCCAGACTAGCTGCCAGAGACTCAAGTCACCTTTTCAGCACATCCTTGACATCTCTCCACCAATCCCATCTGGCTTGACTCAGGGGGTCAGCGTGGGGACTGGGAAGAGGTGGCAGCACGAAAGAGCAGAATTCAAGGGAGGTCTGACTCTATTTTCAGCTTTCATAGATTTCTGTGGGATACACAGATAAATAAAAAGAGCAGTAGGAGAAAGTAATATATCTAATTTCACTCTATTGTTTTCTTCTGAGGGGAAAAAAATCCACTTTCTGTTAAAAATACTGAATATATAGTTTCAATATTTTCAGTAACAGTATGACCATTTCATATACATTTTTGGTTGTAACTGAGCTTCTGTCGCAAATGCCTTAAAAGCATGTTGGGGCCTGATCCTGCAAATGCTTATTACCATGAACAGCCCTGTGCTGACTTCATTGGGACTACTCATAATAGTAAGCATTATGGGCCTTATTCTCCCCTCACTTACACCAGTGTAAACCTCGAGTAAGGCAGCTGAAGTCAATGGAGTTATACTTATGTCAGCAAGGTCAGAATCAGACCCCAGGACTCTCTGCAGGATGAAGTCTTTTATTTATACATTTCTTTAAAAAAACAGATTTTGGGAATCATTTTCTGGATTTCTCTCCACATTTCCAAGCAAAAGTCAGAACTGGAATTTCCTTAGTGTGTGTGTATGTATGTAAGAGAGAGACCATCCATATTCTGATTTTTTTAAAAATATTTTTGGGAGGTGGGGAGTTAACTATCTGATTGCAAACACTCCCTCACAGACCATTGTGAGACACCCGATGTCTGGTAAATGTGTAATTCAACAACCTTTAGGAAATACCTTTGAAAAATAGTTATTGGGGAAGTACAGTGCAATAGAGCCTCAGAGTTACAAACACCTCAGGAATGCATGTTGTTAATAAATCTGAAATGTTGTAACTCTGAGCAAAATGTTATGGCTGTTCTTTCAAACGTTTACAACTGAACATGGACTTAATAAAGCTTTGAAACTTTACTGTTCAGAAGAAAAGTTCCCTTTTTTTAGTAATTTATGTTGAACCAATACTGTATTGTATTTACTGTGTGTGTGTGTGTGTGTGTGTGTGTCTGCTGATGATGATTGCATACTTCCAGTTCCATACCGTACATACCAGGGGTGTATGGTTGACTGGTGTTCATAACTCTGAGATTCTACTATAGTCTCTTTTTTTGTTATTAGATTTCTTTGCTATTTAATTTATTTTGTTTAATTATACCAAAGAACCTAGTCAATATTATGGAATAATATCTATTTTTAAAATATCTATTTTTTTTTCATTGTAAGAGTGTAGATCAAAGCACCTAATAACACTTAAATCTTACACAATTAATGTAATCTTGAAATTCCTTTACAAACATTAAAATTCTTACAATACTCAGGGCATGTAAATATCATAGTTCCCATTTTACAGATGGAGGAGCAGGAGAACTGAGGATACTGTAAATGTCTCGCTCAAGGCCACAGGGAAAGTCATTGTCACAGCTGAAATTAGAACACCGGAGATTTTGTTGCTTCATCATTTGCTTAGTCCACGCTGAAACAAATAAATAAGCTAATAAAAACCCAACAATCAGAATGTGGTTGAAGATGGCAATATTCACATCAGAGCTAAGTGATATAATTGAATTCCAGGCTAAAATATATTTAAACAATTGAGTTATAAAACTCTGAAAAAAATTGACGTTACAGTAGTGAGGACAATCATATAACTGAATGGAAGATAATTACACGGTAGTGATAAATCTCTTATGGCGTGTTATGATTCCTGGGTGTGCCACCATTGTTCTTTAGCGGGTGAAATGTCAGGCGTAGCCAAGCATGTATGTGGGAATGTCGCTCTCTAGTGGCTGGCCTACAGAAGAGACAAGCTTTAATACTTGCCCATATAGCTATTGAAGTTTCTCTGTTAGCTCAGGTGGTAAGGGCCTATGTCTGAGGTGCTGAAATTCCTAGTTCTATCCCTGATGATGTCTGTGTGGCAGAGCTGATGATTCTTGTCCACATGTATGCAGCACGCAGATTTATTACAAGTGTTAAGTTGTAGTGTGGTAATGTTGCTGGATTATTCTGTGATAACGTGGTAAAACACTTGTCACCACTTCATCTAGACATGTGAAAATATGTTGTATGTGTTATAAGAGACAGATACCAAACATGAATACACTTAGAACTTCATATGGTTTGCATTTTTAGTAACAGCTCTCCTGACTCTAATAGAAGACACATTTTAATTTTGTTTTGGGTAAGTGGATGTGTTTACAGTCTCACACCCAAAAGTCCATGGCTTTAAATAGAAATGCTTCCATAGTGTATAAAAGAACACACACTGTTCTGTAAAGGGTTTATCAGAAATGCCAGTACCATATTTACTGCTGGGAACAAACTGAATAAAACTTTATATTCCACTGTGCCTGCAGCTGATGAAAAGTAGCTGTATCTCCCATTTATTGACACAATTGGAAAGCTCTGCTTTTGGCTCTGGTGTAATTAATAATTGTTATTAGTGCGATAATGGGTACATTACCCATGCTGGTAGAAAATTCAGTGTTTTTGAAAAATGGCTGAATGACCCCCCACAGAGGTTGAATGCACAGAATAAGTACAACAAGAGGCATGACAGTGCAGTTTTCCTTGGGCAACCTACATAAGGCATTTAAACATAACCTGGAGAGAACTAAATATTAGTTTGTTAATAAGCTGTTATCCATTTATGTTTGAGCTCTATAGGCTAACATACATAATTCCATTTCTGTGATCACTTAATGCTTGACCTTTGCTGGCTGAAATTCACATCTGTGTTGAGGTATTTTTTAAGAGCTTAAGTGATACATAGGTTTTGTGGTGGTATTCTGCATGGAGATGAATTTTATTCTTCTGAGACTGGCAGCAGTGGTGCCAATTAATATCAATTGCACCAGTGAACTTGTGAGGTGGACGCTTGTCTGCTAGCAATCGGACTAAGACCACCAAACCCCTTTTACACAGGCTACTGAATCAGATGGTGTCAACTTTGGTTTCTGTTGACCTGGATTTGAACTTGTGACATAAGATAAAGATGCTGTATCCCATTACCAATTCCCAGAACCATCCAGGTTGCTCCCCGATGTGCTCCCCAGCAACTAACATTTTGGAATTATTTTTCAAACCTATCTCCTGAAATGATCTCGTATACAAAAAATACAAATTCCACTGATCTAAAAATAAGGCTGCTTTTGCATCTTGCCACCTAATGAAGTAAATTTGAATGCTAGCTGTCGGTTTAAAAACCCAGCTAGATCTGTATTTGTTTCCAGTGCTTCACAGCCAGTGAGGAAAAGATGAAAACATACCCTTTTTTCTTTTGAACTTTATATGCAGAGAACTGAAAACTGGAATAAATTAGAAGGTAAAGTTTCACTGACATTGTCAAATGGAGCACACTGTGTTTTAAACAGACTGATTATACATACCAGTTTATTTTTGTAAGAGTGGAATGCATAGTAAACCTCTTCCTCAGGATGAGCAATTAACATTTTCAGTCAGCTATTTAGATTATTATTCAGCAATCTGAGATCACTTGAAAGCCTTTAACATATTTGAAAATAACTAAAAGTATACAGTGTACTGAAGCTAGAAGCGGGAGAATTTTTAATACTTGAGGGAAAAGTGAATTTAAATGCAGAAGCCAGATATTCTGTTTTACAGTTATTAACTCGTCCATTCCATCTCCCTGACCATGCAAATTTTTTTCGTACATTACATTCTAGGTTTTTGTCCATTATGGATTTAAATGGCCCAAATATTTTGACATCCTCCAATGCCTTTGACCTAGATTACTCAACAGCCTAATAGTTCTCACTTTCCCCAAGTTGTTTCTGATATTCAGTCTAAATTTGCCCATTCTTGATTTTATCCCATTACTCCTACTATAGCAATTCTTCTTCCTCCTGGATATGTATGCCCTTCAAATACCTGTCAACTTTTTATCACCTCCTTCAGTTACTTATCTCTTAACCAATGTGCATATGCTTAGAGCTCTAACAGCGTGATCTTGCAAGGCGCTGAACACTGTGGTGTTGTTATTACTTTATAGAGGCTCAATCTGAGATCAGAGCTCCTTTGTGATGGGCACTATACAAAACACATAATGAGAGGCAGTTAGCTTGAGGGAGTTGCAATCCCAGTTACAAAGGGTGGGGAGGGAAACAGAGATGCTGAGAGAAAAGAGATTTGCCCAAGGTCAGGCAGCAGATCAGTAGCAGAGCCATGAATGGCGCCTAGGTATTTTGACCTATGGACTGTGCTGCCTCTCTGTCCCTGAGCAGAGTATGTGATAAATTTTAAGCTTGTGAGCAGTCCCATTGACTTCAGAAACACAGAAGCATTATAAACAGAAACCAGAATCTTTTTCTAGCCAAATGTTGCATCATAAACTTTTTGCAATCAATACCTGCATTGTGACTATTATTTTGGAGCTGATCAAGTTGTTATAGAAACAAGCCAACACTTGACTTGAAAGTCTAGTCTGGTTTCTTGTGGTAAGATCATGGCCTTGACTAGCCCTTTTTTGGCATTGATCCATAAGACTGCTCTACCCTGACTGCAACCTGGGTGCAACCCTTTACTTTCGTGGTGAGTAATTCTGTCAGATGGAGTCTGCTTCTTTATGAAATGGTATTTTGTCTTTCATTCATGTAAAAATAGCAGGGAAAATTAATTCTGAAAGGGGAAAAAAAGGGAAACTGTCAAATATGTTCTTTTAGAACTATCTACTAGGTGAAGCCTGGGAAACTTAGACTTGCTTTATATTTTTATATAGCTAAGATAAACATGAGTGATGGAAAATAATTGTGTGATTTCTGTAGTTGGTGCATGAAGGAATAATTTAATAAGGAATATTACCTTTGGGCTTATCCACTATTGATGGTCCCTCATCTGCCTCAGGACTCTGTGAAATTTCTGTATAATAGTTTGGATTTAATTTTTTAAAGATACCAGGGTTTAAAACACTTTTTTATTAATGTTCATGATCTCAAAAGAAAAATGAAAGAGACTGAACTTATTTGCATCTTCGCTGTACATTTTCATTGATATTACTTTCTATGTCACACACATAGCTTTCAATTTCACCACTTGAAAGGTAAATAATTCACTGTGGACTTTAAAAAAATCTGTTCAATTTTTTTGGCAGAAAAAAATGAATACAGTAAATGCTTTATTAATATTCATTGTCGGTGAAATTTCCCAACAAGCAACTTCACTGATTTATTTTGTCTCTGGCTGTCATCTAAAGATCAGTAAAAAAGTTTTAAACAAATACTTTTATGTATTAAAAGAACAATATTTTGACACTCATTGACACAAGCAAAAAAAAATCCAACACAAAATCAAACACCAATCAACCATACTAATTTAGTGTTTGACAACACAGTAAGAGCATTGTGCATTCACATAAAATGAATGTGAAAAGTGTTGTGTTGCACTGACAAGGAAGATTACTCAGAACTTGACCTTTAAAGTTTATCTGGATTATGCTGCTTGTGGTTTTTATTAATAATACTCCCTTATTAACGTCTCATGAGTCCTTACTGAGAGCTGTAAAACAATTGGACTATCTGCTTACAAGAGAAGAGTTATACAGTGTTCCTAGTATTTCCTACTGGTGTGAGGTCTTTTGTTTCATTAGACATTCATATTGTTTTCATTTAAGATGTTCCACAAAGATTATCAGATATTTTATTATTTTAGCGACCTTAGAATTGTTGGATTATTGTCTCTAAATATCTCACCTATCCTCTTGAAACTTTTTTAAAAATAGAAAAGAACCTAAACCAAAACTGTGTATCTAAACATTATTGAACTTTGAGAAAGTTCACATCTGGATCCCAACTTTATGGCTCAGGTACAGCACTGAAAAATGTTTTAAATTGCGCCTGTGACAATTTGTTGGTTGTAACTTTGTGGGCCTCTGAAAAACCTTGTAAAGCAAGAAGAGAGCTTTCTTGGTACACTCTGAGGGGCTTAAATATCTGGTCAGAACCTATTAAAATGGTGTTAGACGTTATTTCATATTTCATTGTCCATTATTCTATCAAGTACTATGTTTTTTCTCAAGAGAAATTTTTTCTTATCTTGAATCTGTTTCCTTTTTTTAAAAAAAAGTCTCTGGTTAGTGATACCACAATCCATGGTTTGTAACATCACTGTTGTGCGCAGTGGAAGTAATTGTGATGTTATAAGCACTAAATGGTAACCCTTGAATACAATATGCAGTGAAAAAGAGGAAACTTGCATTCAAACAGGCTATCCTTAATGTTCAGCATTAAATGAGTGGGAAAGAAACACAGACAACAATAGTTCTGACTGGGCTAAATATATTTTAGCTATTTATGTTTGGTAGAGAGACTTAAATAAAATTCACGAAAATTTGTAGAGAATGTATTGCTCACGAAACGTGCTGCATTAAGAGAGCTGGGAAGTGCTTTGTGTACAGAATTGCCTAAATTTTCAGGAATTGCTGGTGATTTTACAGACTTTGGTTGAGCCACCATAGAGGGACTTAGTCTTCAGAGTGTAGGGTGCTCAGCACTTTCTGAAAATGAGTTGCCCCATGTTAGGGATTCAAAATACCTTGTTTGGTCCTGATGTAGCATGCCTCCCCTTTGGGGTTGTATAGATTGAACATTGTTCTGTACATCCAGCGTAGTTCGTATATCCTTCCAGAACAAACTATTGCTATTTCTAGCAAACTGCAGGTTAATTTGGATGTGTTGCCTTCCTTCTTGATGATGATTACACAAAACTATTTTTATTCAATGAGAAAACAAATAACTAGATCAGTTACACATATTCAGATGGCCCTGATATCACAGGCTAAATGGGGTAAAAGCGGGGAACTTTCTTTTTGGTCAGAGCCCCTTGTTAAAATACTGCCAATTTATCACTGCAGTTTTCTTTGATAAGACATAGGAGGCAGAATACACTTGTAGTTTGGAGTCTCGCTGCTGTAGAAGTCTTGTCCAAATAACACTGTCACTGACAAGAATTAATAGTAGGCCAAGTGCTACTATCCTTACTTAGTCAGAACTCCCATTATGGTAAGGACTGCAGGATCACACCCACTGGTTTTATATTGGCATAAGGATGGAATCGACTTATGTGACTCAAAGGCATTTCCTATTGTAATTGAGCTTCATTCATGTTTTTCAACCTTTTGTGTTGCTGTATGTATTGTGTACAGTATCTATATATTAAGCTATTCATTCTGGCATACAGATTGTGTATGTATCACTGCCTCTCTTTATCCAGTGTGTTTTCATGTGTACTGTTTTGTATACTTAGTACACACCTATACTTTTTACAGTGTGGTGTAAGCAGTCAATCAGTTTCTGTAGGTCAGACCAGTAACACCTCCTTTTACCCTCTCTGGAGTAAATAAATTAAAGGGACACTAGCATTTCAATTTAGGTCCAAAACTGAAGCTGTCAGAGAACCGAAGAAGCAAATATAAGCCGTCATTCCCAATTTCTCATTTTAAGTTTCTCTCTAGTAAGCAATCATTGATATCCATTTATCTATCAGTTTCAAAAACCATGACAACTCGTCTGAGTTATATCATAAAAGGCCCAATTATGCCATTTAGCCACTGGATTTAGAAGACCGTGGTAAGGAGCCACTTCACATCAGGGGTAGCTCAGATGGGGATTGAATCAGAGGAGCGCATAACACCTTCCCAAGCAGCGAGTATGCAGGGGATAGGGAAGCCTGCTATTCCCCGCAATGCACCTGACCTGCTCCCTGGGACAATACAGACTACTGAGGGAGGTGGATCAAGTGTGGCATAGAAGAAATAGTTCCTCACTGTGAGTACAGGAACTGCAATTGTGTCAGACCCTTGGCTGGCCTCGTTGGGGAAACAAGATATTTAACTTCCCATCCCACCATATGATCCCTGTAACATCATCTCATACTTGAGGCCAAAATGTTCAGTTATGCTGCTCAGTGATGACCCCAGCAAAGTAGCTAGACTTTGAATCACCAGATAATGCCTTGTTCAACCCACTGAATTCCTCTGTCCACTTCTAGACAGTGGAGTATGAAAGATTATAAAAGCAGAATTGCTATAAATAATGCCCAGTGTACTCTTGAGTCTCTCTAGTCGGTGATATTTTTTGCCTGAGTCACAAATTACTCCCTAACTTTTGGCAGACTTGAGGTAACCTGTGCCCTCCATGCACAAAAAATAAATAGAACTAGACAGCCACCAGTCAGTGTGTCTGTCTCTGTACCGTTAGGGTGATGCGTTCTCCATCAGACCCATGCTGTCTGTTAAGTCTCCAGTAGTAAGTACATTTGATTTGTGGTTAGAACATGGTTTTCATTTTGTTGCAGGACTGTATATGGTACATAGAAATGTGACTTCATGTGATGCAGATGTTTCGTAGTGGTGGAGTACAAAATCTATCAGAATCATTGGTATTATTTTTTCTAAGTAACACACATCTATCTGTCTGACTGTGTTTGGACATCTTGTTAGAATTTAGGACTTGCCACCACATAAGACACAAAAAAGGCTTTGTTCATTTTGTGGACAAATTAGTAATTAGCATTTTATTTCTGCGGTATAAATTGTCAGTTGTCATTTAAACCATAGGCATTCTTTAGGTTTAGATTTGGTTTTTTTCTTCTTAAACAGACAGGTCCTTAATTAAGCTGATTTCTAACAATATACTGTGCTCACTGGCACCAGTAGAGGAGTGGATGATTTAAAGAAAGGAATCAAATAAATATAGTTAAACATAACCTTGATTAACAAGTCTTGTTATTCATGGATGACAGCACAGTTAATAAGTGTTTTCTGGCTGTGATACTGGACTGGAATTTAATGGTGAGGCACAAGTGCAACAGACTGCAGATTCTCAAGACAAACACACACATCACAATCACAGTATGAGAGGCATCTACGGAATTAGTATGTATTGTCTGTGCTAGTCCAGTTCAGGTTTTCCCCTTCACTGATCCAGGTGTGAACATGAACAGCACCGTGAGCAAGAGACTTCTAAATGGGTGTTAGCCTGGAAGAAAACTGGCTCAGGTTTAGAAATGTTGCTTGAAATTAGAGTTCCTCCCCTGGAGGGAATTTTTTTTTTATATTGTCATAAAAAAAATTAGCAGCAGTTGTAGTTAAGACTTGCAGAACAGATATCTAGCTCACGTAATCAGAAAAGTGCATCCGCATGTTAAACTTGCTATGTATTCTTCTACAGTGTTGTCCGTCATTTATGTTTAAAGACCTAGTATTGCCTTTCCACCCTGTGAGTCACTAGAGCAGAGACAAAATGAGTTCAAATATGAAAAATATGTTTTGTACATTTGCCGTTAAAGGAACAATGCAATATGAAGAGAGCTGGAGCCTGGATAGTTTCTGTAATAGTTTTCTCCTCCTCTTCAGCCTTAACCACATTTTGGTAACCAAATCCATCTAAAGAGTAAGGAAATAGTTATAGATATGTACTGTGATAAGTGTCTTTCTGTCAGCCCATTAGGGATATCCCCCCCCGCCCCAAAAAAACAAAAACCTACAGAGAAAATTAAGAAAACCCATGCCCTTCTTTCCACTCCACAAAAATTGCTAAAATATGTGACCTCATGATGGTTAAAAGATAGCCAAGAGCCAAAGCTGGGCAATGATTTTATCACAGATTGCAGCCCAGCCATGTCATGGGTCATGTGGTTCAGCATGTGAACAGGAAGGTGAGAATTGGTGAACTTTTGCCTCAGTTGTGCAGTCCATCAGAGAATAAATGGACCAAATCACTGTGCAGCTGTATAAGGAGGTGAACGGCTGAATACTTTTCACACAGAGGCCTTTGTGTTCTGGACCAGATCTAGCATTATGATGGGGCGTGCTAGGCTGCGGCTTTGTAGCAATTACTAAGCCATTATCACGCTAGAACACAAGATCATTTATCTTCTCATTCAGAGTGTCACCTGTTCTTCATTTACCAGTCAATAACCATTAATTATGCTCAGTGGAAATTTAAACAAAGCTGTTCCTCTCTGTTAAAACCAGTAAACCATTCAGTAATGACAATTAAATCTGGAGATGTGTATAGCTTGTCCCTCCTTATTCTTGTTCTTGGCTTGGAGTGTGGTACAATATGATCTCTTATAGGAAATATCTAGAAATTGATAGATCAAGGGCCTCTCATAGTATCATGAAAAAAAAGCAGATTCCTGGCACATTCTGTAGGGAAAGTATGTAGCTACTACTTATACACAGATTTCTGATTGGCTACATAATATGTAACAGCAGAAATTGTTGAAATATTTTCTGCCCATTGGCTTGCCTTTGTCGTTGTTTTACAAAACTGCATGCAGACATGTTCAGATGGATAACTCTTTACCTCCTTGTTAAAACAATCAATGATTTTTCCATAATTATTAGAATGTTACTTTTCACTGGTTTGATTGGGCTAATTATAAGATGGACTGAATACCAAAAGAAAATAAAAGGACAAACCGTGATAAATTTCCAAGTAATCAGTATTCCAAGCACCACTTTTCCTAGCAGAAATTTGGTGAGAAGTTATTTTTAGTTTAACAGCATCTGTGTTATTTGATCATTATAAGCCTGACCCTCTAGAAATGTACCACAATGTATGCTCCAACATTTGCTTGCGCTTTGAAATGGTAGAAAAGCATGACAAGGCAAATCCAAAAAAGCTGGTAGGAAGTTTAAAATTTTATATATATATATATGTATGTATATATATATATAAAAATATGAGAATATTATATATATATATACACACACACACGCGCGCGCACACACACATGAGAGAGAGGTAGGAAGTTTAAAATTATAATTTTAGAGAGAGTATTCATGTTGCCAGATTCAAAACCAAAAAACTCAGTCAATGTAGCATCATATATTTATGTGGTTACTGTTTTTTTGTGTGTGAAATATATATATTTCTATAGCTCTCTGTGAATCTAAAATGAGTTTAAGCATCATGCAAAAATAATGCTGATGCTGTATTGACTGGGTTTTTTGGTTTTGAATTTGGCTATATGAATACACTATCCAAACTAAAGATATGCAAAAATTAAAATATTTGTTATTAAATCATAGAAAATTGCTTTAAAATCTCCAAATAGCATAGACCATATCCTGATTTAATTACTCCTGTAGAAGTCCCATTGATAGCAATAGGAGAGCCAATATGAATTTTGATTGATTGATTGAATAAGGACTGAGAGTCTGATCCTATTCAGATAGCGCCTACTCCTTTGAGCAATCCTATTAGTTTCAGTAGGTCTACTTAGGTAAGTAAAGGTTTGTGGGATCAGGAATTGAGTTAGGACTTCAGGATTAGCCCCATGTTTGAAATATTCATTTTTGCTCTGTTGAAGCTTGATATTGCTGGGAACCCTACAAGTCTAATCAGACGTGAAAAAAAGTGTGTCAGCGATTTACTGTAACCTTGTAAATCAAAACAAAAACCCGAATGTTCCAAGAAAAATAGTATCAAGAAAGATAGCAATTAAGACATTTCATGCTAGCAGAAGGAATTTCATCAGTCGATCGTACATTGCTGCGTCATTGGCTAGAGAGCTCAACCCTGGGGAGGAAAAATAAAGCTGCTGCCATTGTCCCACCCAGCATGCCACATCCCTAAAGCACAATTAATGTCAAGGACATACACAGGAGTTGCCCAAAATCCCACCTTCCGTGCACATTCAAGAGGCAAAAGGAGCGTGTTAATCAAATCTCGCAGAAATATTAAAGATAGGGGAAAAAAACAACAAGAAGCAAAATGACTTGCAAATAGAATACTTTGAAGGGAGTATATCTTCTTGTTTTGCCTGACACTGGTTTACTTAAAAGGGAGAGGTGGGGGGAGAGAAGAATTGAACTTTTCAGGTGGTGTTTACTGAGAGAAACGGAGCTGTCCCAAAGCTTTTATTAATCTGATTTTAGAGTATCCACTAGTGTCTGGGGACCTGCTAAAGATTTTTTAAAATCTGATGTGAAGAGGTCAGTGCAAATAGCATTGTGGATTACACTAGAAGAAGATGGCAATTCTTTTTACCATATGGAGAAAGAGATGAATTATTCTGCTCTTGTGTACTGATTATTTATTAAAAGAAGGCTGTGATGTGTATGGATTGCTCCCTGTTTCAAACTTAAGGAAATAAAGTGTTTCCATCACTTTGACCTAGAGTGATAGTTTTATTTTTTCCATCCATAGTTTCTGGGTGGCAGTGTGATCTCATGGATAGGGCACTGGATTGGGTGTAAGAAGACCTGGGTTATGTTACTGACATTGACTGGCTGTGCGCCTTTAGGCAAATTACTTTACCTCAGTGTGCTTCTGTTTCGCCACCCACCCTTTGTCTGACTTTTCTATTTAGACTGGAAACTGTTCGGGGCAGGCATTCTCTCTCATTATGTGTTTGAACAGTGCCAAGTACAATGAAGCCGCAAAATCCCCTCTGGGGCCTCTAGGCACAAATGTAACACAAATAACGATGGTAGTAAATCTGTGAAGTTGTGATTTAGAAACACTTCTGATTTTGGTCACTGTTCTGATCTCTGCACAGCCTACACTCTTTGGAAGAGAATGTTAAGTGTTTGCCTAACTTCTCCATTAGTATTTCCTTACATTAAAAAAGGGAATTTTGCTTGCCACACTTTCAAATGCACTATGAAAATATTGGTCTTTGATTTCTTGTAGTCCTCTCTGTCCTGAATTTATTTGGGTTACATCTAGTTTAAAACAGTTAACAGTGTATTTGACCACAGTTAGGTAGTTCTGTGCTACTGACAACATCTCTTAAATTGGAAGAAGGTATATAATACTTTGCTTTCCATTACATGTGAATAAATGTAAGGTTTGTAATAAATGGGCTCTTACTCCTAAGCATTACTGTCTACTTTTGAATACCGAGTCTTGATTTAAAATATCCCCCACAGAAGCCCCTGGTGTGAAACAAAGAGAAAATCAGGTATGTTACAGACAGTTTTCCAATTAGTCACTTGTAAGAGTTGCGCTGGACTAGTTAACAGCCTCATCTTAAAAAGTACTCATTTCCCTGGTTGCATGTGTACATATATCTGATTATCTGCAAAGCAAAATGTGGTAATGTAATATCATGTACAAAAGGGCCCACTTACAGGTGCACTTAATCTCAATTTGTTTATCTTTCTGCAGGCTATGTGGCTGATGTTGCAAACAGATGAGCCAGAGGACTTTGTCATAGCTACTGGGGAGGTCCACAGTGTCCGTGAATTTGTGGTGAAGTCATTTAAACACATTGGGAAAACCATTGTGTAAGTATGAATAGGAGCTAGCAGCAATGGGTTTCAGAACTCTATCAGCTGTTGACATGTGGCTTTGATTTTGCCATTACATAGCAATATTTCTTTTGTATTCTTTTTCACTTTCTGTGTTTGTAACATAAGGACTCTGGATATGAATCACTGACTCTCGCTCATCCTATCCAACCGCAGGGTATTGCTCCAGCATCCTCCCCTCCACCAAAAACAAGTCTAGCAGAATTTCATCCATTCCAGGTGGGGTAGGTTGTAGATATCTGACCTCGGCGTTCTTATAGGCTGATCATCTTCTATTGTAAATCCCATCTCCCTACCCTCAGCTCCCCAACACTGTTGCCCTCCCTACTCTGGGAAGGCTGATCACCTTGGCTAAGATTACAGTACTATGCCATTCTGTACTGGCTCATAGGCAATGGATGTTTGAGACACATTTTATTATTGGTGCGCTTTTGTCCGCATCACCAGCCCCGAAACAGAAACTGCCACTTCAGCCACATTCTCAGACTCCACCAGTTTAAGATGTGACACCTGTAAACTCGGTTCCTTTCCATGTGGCAGCACGTCAGCCACACTGCTGGGCCTATATAGCAGCATCACTCTGCATTCTTATTAGCTCTTGTCCTCCTGAGCCATAAAAATGTTGAGCTATGGGTGCTGAATGTTTACAGTGCATATTTTGCATAGTTTGACTGAAAATACAAAATTCCTTCTCAAGGCCAGATAATAAAATCAGGCTGGCTTTGTGAATGCTTTCTGTAATTTATATTTTTATTGCTTATTATTTTTTCAATTTCCCTCCTTCTGTATCTTCTCTGGGCCCCATGCATCAACATACCAATCTCAGCTGGAAGAGGGAGAGGAAAGCCACAGGCTCTTCCATGACGCTAGCACCAGGGCTCTTCCTGAGGCCATCAAAGACACTGGTGCAGCTGGTGAACTTTTGACAGGACCAGTAAGTTTTACTTGGGAGCAAAAACTTGACACATTCAATAAATATGCAGAAGTGCACAGATATATACAATATTATTTGAACAGTCAGTGGGTGGTTGGGTAGATAATAACATTTTCCCTTAATGAATGTTAGTCTGGTTTCAATTTTTGGAATTTAGTTTCAGAAAAATTCAGAGGGGCAGTATAGTAATGAACTTCCAGCCCCAAAGCTCAATTTTAGGATACAGTAGAATCCGGTTAATTGGGCCACCGGTTAATCGGGGCAGCTGTTTATTTGGGACAAATCTTAAAGAACAAAAACAAATTGAAAAAATAACCGGAATTTGCTTCGCTTATTTGGGACACCATGCCGCTTAATAGGGACAGTGAGTGCTAGATGGCGCGCATGTGGCATGGTGGCCATTACTGCGGCGGCATGGCAGCAGATTACTGCGCTGAGTCATCACTGTTTACTGCGCTGATTACTGCGCTGATTCATCGTTGTTTCGATCAGCCCAACACTTTATAAAGTTTGTAAAATTTCAGACTCCTGCCAAGATGCCACAGAAAGATTTGACACTAGCTAGCAGAATTGCCTTACTCGACCAAATCAAAAGACAGCTGCCTAAACCAGTCATCGCCGGCTGGCAGAGATAACTGGAGTGCCGAGATCTACAATCGCACGCGTGATACAGCAGGGGGGAGGTTTCAGAAGGGGTGGGGGTGGGGTTCCAGCAGCGTCCCCCAGAGCTGGGATTAGGGGAGGGGGTTCCAGCAGCCCCCCGGGGCCAGGCTGGGGGTGTGCTGACAGCCCCCCAGGGCCGGGCTCGGGCTCATGGGGGTGCCGGGAGCCCGCCGCGGCAGGGGCTGGGGCCAGGGCTAGGCTCGCGGGGGCGCTGGCAGCCCGCAGAGGCCGGGACCGGGCTTGGGCTCGGGCTCGCTGACAGCCCTCTGGGGCCAGGCTCGGGCTTGGGCTCGCTGACAGCCCACTGCAGCAGGGGATGGAGACAGGCTTATGGGGGCGCCAGCAGCAGCAGGGGCCAGGATCAGGGCTGGATGCCAGCAGCCCGTGGCAGGGGTTGGGGCCGGCTGCTGGCAGCAAGAGCTCGCAACCCCCGCATAACCGGGTCGCGACCTCCAAAGGGGTCGCGACCCCCACTTTGAGAACCAATGGTATATGTGTACCTTTTTACTTCGCATAATTGGGGCAGCCGCTTAATTGAGCCAAATTGTTCCGGTCCCGAAGTGTCCCAATTACACGGATTCTACTGTATTTTTCTTCAAATATTTAGCATCTTTCTTGATTTGCTTGCCCCTCTTCTTTACCTCTGCACAGTTCACAGTGTGAACTTTAACAACTGTAACATTTTTCAAGGGCCACAGGAATTGTTTCCTCTCTTTTTTTTCCTGTATTTATTACGTCTCTTTTGTTATGACTGACTTTCATTGGTAAGTAGTGTTTTAAATTGAAAGCAGGTAAAACATTAGTGTGCGCTGTGGAAATTGTTTTCTATACAGATGTGTAATTTTATGATATCCGGAACCCTTTCTTCTGTCTCCTGTTGGCTGTTGCTCTGCATTAAGAAGAAGAAGACTTGGTGGCCAAAATTTTTAAATATGAATGTCTAAAGTCAGGCACCAATATTCATGTTTAGAAGTGCTGGGCATCCAATGACTTCAAGTCTACTCACCTATTTAAAATTAAACACCATACTTAAGAGTTTTTCTGGACTGGTCTAGTGTACTTGGCACTTCCAGGATCAAGAGCTAAATATATATATTCTTGTAAGCAAAAGAAAAAATAAACGCTGAACTCAACTGCCCCGCAAAAGAAAGGAATGGTGATTGTATGGAAAGCAAAAGGGAAAGAATTTTGCAAGTAGCTCCTATTATAAATAATGAGGAAACCCCCATTTTCAAAAGTCACTTAGGTACTAAGGCCTCTACCTTTCATTGAGATGTAGGGATTTAGGCTCCTAAACCACTTAGGTACTTGACATTTTGTCCTTTTACATAGAATTTGTTAGCTACTCCCTTAAGCTATATCTGACAATATTAATATATTCTCTTATGGGTCTAGTAAGGTAATGTGTTAATATAGTTTTTGCCATTTGGGTACATAAAAAAACTGTATATTATTTAGGTGCTAATGACTTTTGCTTTGAGAACAGTGCTGGTCTGATAATTTTAATATAGTTTCCCAAATAATCTCAGCTAAATGGGGTTGATAATAGGGATAGAGAAACTTGCTTAGTTTAATGTAAAAATCTACCTACTTCCCATCCCAAAACCATTGCTTATCTCTCAAACTGAACTAAATCTAAAATTTTTTTGAGATTTGGGAAAGATTTTTTTAGGAACCTCTTTGATTTTCTAAGTTCCAACATGGCCTGTATGCCTTCCCAAAAGATACACTCTCTTGCTCTCCTTACTAACTGCTGTCTTCTTGGCTGGATGGCTGGGAATCTTTTACCTCCTTGTGGAACCCTTGAGAGCTGTTACCTTGAAATTGGAAGAAGTGGGATATTGTCTTTGGGAATTAACCAGGCAGTCCCCTTCTCCACTCTAGTAGGTCCTGATCTGCTGCTTTAAAATTAATGACGCACCAAAGACGGGATGCTCCAGAATGCACTGTGTGATCATTAAATCAACTCCTGCAAGAAAAGCTGATTCCTTCCTCCCTCCCTCTCTGCTTGCAAGATCAGTTTTTCACAGGAGTTATGAAATTTCAGGATCTCAAATGGCACTCTTGGGAATAGACTCCTGGCTGCCTTTTACATTTTTAAAATGACAAGAAATCTTCCCACCACTGCCCCACAGTGCACCAGTGGTCTTTCGAAATCCACAGTTTCTGTAAGCTGTGCCCTGGAACTGTGGGATAAGTCTCCAAAATGCAATGCTTTGAAACAGTTCACAACAGGGCAGTCTTGCAACGGTTCTTTAACTCCTTTAGCTGGGCTAGTTTGTTTGTCAGTGTAGTAACAAATGTCTATCCTCCAGTGCAGACAGCCATCGTATCTTTGGTTGCTTGATATTGCAGTATATGGTATCCAGGAAAACAGTTTTGAAAGCTCCATCACCACATTTAAACTTCTCTCATCGTTTGTACAGTCATTTTTCTTTCTAGTACATATTAATTTGTACAGCTAAAGACACAGTACAGACTAATAAACCTTTCAATAAAGTTACATAATCCTAGTCAAAGATTACAACATTTTATTTTGCCATATTATCTAGTCAAAATGTTAGTACATCATGTATATAATTAGCTATATAGCTGCAACAAGACTAGCATATTATTTCTCTGAAATGTAGTATAAAATGAACACAGAGATTTATTTTTACAGGTTTGTTTTGTTTGGATTTTTCTCTTAACACTTTTTTTACCAGGAAGAAATTTGAAATGATATTTATAGAATGGCTCAGAGTCATTCCAATTCAGCTTTTGCACTGACAGGAAAGCCTCTGAGCTACAAATATTTTCCCCCTGTAAGCATTACACTTTTTTTTTTTTTACTTTCCCTTCTACTTATTACTAATTAAGTAATACTAGGGGAAAACACTTCCCTCCTATAATTTGAACTACAGCAGGGTTAAACCAAACAGGCAAATGCTTGTCTTGACTAATTTTCTGTCATTAATCTTATTAAATTAGAACAGGATTGCAAGATAGCCTGAAACCACTACAGCACTCAGAATTCTTTGCAGACTGCTGTCTGCAAATGGCAAAAAAACAAAAAAAACAAAAAAATCTATTCAGGCAATGGAAAGATTTATTGTATTTTTTTTTGTTAATATAAAACTGCATGTACATTTGCAACGGAAATATGCATTGCTTCAAGGGCCAGAATTAATGCAGGAAGATGGACATTTTACCACACTCATGGTGGCTCCATGTTTTATTCGTTGTGATAGTTAACTTACCACCTAGTCTGTCATGATCACCTCACAAGTGGGATTCCCTATAATTATAATAATAAGAAAATCTGATGAGGTGAGCCTCTGGAAATCTGGGAGTGTTTCCCTCTCGATAATGTGGAACAGCAAATGGGAGGTGGAACTGTGAGAGCGTGGCTTTTTTATTTTAAAATGGAAGGTTGGGGCTAGGATGTAGGAACATGTGAGAAGTTGGAAGGACTACTGAAGGAATGCAAGCAGACAGTGCAATGGTAGTGATGCAGGGAAGGGAAAAGGGAGCCGTCCAAAGACTTCATGAAGAGTCACTGCTTTCACATCTGGCTTTTGACCACAAGGTCTTGCTGTCTGGCCAGTGACTGTGTGCTGTATTTAGCAGTATGAGAAAATCAGAAGCTTTACGATCAGGAAGAAGGGATCTGAAGTACACACAAACTGTAGAAAATGTGAGAATGAAGGATGGAAAACATCTGGGCAAAATGTATTTGTTTAGGTCATACAAACTGTTTTCTTCTTTTAATTTTTTTTTCATTGTTGCTTTCTCTTTACAGTAGGTATTGTGATACCACTTTACACACTTCATGCCACACACTTATAAACCCAACAGGCATTTCTGTCTCCCCTGAACCCTCTGATCACATGAGTTTTAGGAACTGGTGGGTGAAGTAACTGCCCTAAGCTGCCTCAGACTGATTCTGTTTTGAAAACTTTATTAATTATTAATATTTATTCATTTTCATATGCCAAAAGTGCTGAAACCCTGTGAGTGGCTATTCACATAATATTTCTAGCCTGGGCAGAAACAGGAAGTACTGAAAGAATTTTCAACAGAACCTGATCAAATTTTTGGGTTAGAAATCTTGCAGGAAATTTGTTTAACTTGGTCAACAGGGAGAAGCATTCTTTGGCAGGATGCAGTAGCCCCATCTGATCCCTGATGAACAGAGTTAATTTCAGTTGATTTTTTCCCCTCCCATTGTACAGATGCTCATGGAAGGGAAAGCTGAATTGAAGTTGAGTGTTTTCACCAATGACCAGGCAATGACCATTCTCCCTGTCATTCATCCAAACATTTTGGTAATTATCTGATCTAAACCTTCAGACCTATTGAGATTCACAATTGTTAAATGCAAACATTTGCTCCTGAATGCAAGTGTTCCTAATAGGATGCAGACCTGCCAACTCTTGCAATGTTATCCTGAGTCTCATGATATTTGGTTGTTTTCTTAAAGCCCCTGCTCTTGTTGTCACATGATTTTTTGAGAATCTCATATTTCCATTTTTAAAAAGTAAATTTCTAGCCCTCACAAAAGCTTGTGCAGGTGAAAACTAAAGATTGAAAAATCAAAAGGCAAATAAAAAGCTACGCAAAATATATTATTTTAACAGTCTCATTTTTAAGACAATTTCATGAGTTTTTGGACCTGTCTCATGATTTCCGAACACTTGCAGTTGGCAATATTGGGAATATACAGCTCCGGTACTCTAATGTGGTAAATCAAATTACAGATATGTGGGTCCAGTTAATCAAACCACTTGAACACATGCTTAATTCCTATTCAGCAAAATACTTCAAGCATGTACTGAAGTTCATCCTAATTTAAGTTAAACAATTTAGGTTAAGCTGAATTAGGGCTTTTGAGACAAATTTAAAATCTTATCACATGCAATTATGTTCTGACATGACAGGGTGGGGTCCCACTCTTGTCTCTTTTCAAGTAAGAAACTACTCAGAGACCATCTTCTGGTCAAACTACCTCATGGGTTAATTCACGTGTTCCACCACCACCTGTACAAACTCATGCAGCTCTTTATTTATAATGTCATGTAATCCTTAGTTTAATTAACTGTGAAGAAAGGAGACAGAAAATATCTTCTCCCTGGAAGATCTCTCCTGGCTCCGACTCTGAAAAGCTTATGGATCTCTCTCTCCCTCCCTTTGCCTTTTCCACCTCTTGGCTAATGGGCTAACTAGCCTTTGGGCTCTGCTCAACCCATCCCAATTCACCTGTTAGGCACAGCTCTTCCTAGTCAGGGCTACTCCAGAACACTACTTGTAGTTGCAGTGACCAGAGTGCTGCTCCAGTTGCTGTTTCTTAGCACTCTGTCACAGACATGCATTAATATTCTTTATTACACATACTGAGATACACCAGACCAGATCCAAAAGAGTGGGCAAACTAAAGGAATATAGATGGTAAACGCAATAATCTGAAAAGTCTGTGGAAGTTATATCTCCTGACAGCTTTAATGAGTGGGGGTTTTCCTGAAGTTTTGTTTTTTCCAGGCTCTTGTGAGAGGTTTTATTTCTAATCAACTTCTCAGGCACTCCAGGAATAAACAGAATAAAACACATGTACCATCGCAATCACAGCACATTTCAATGTCACAACTTGATTGTGGGATGCACAAGCACTCATGTTTTGGAGAGAAGGAAGATTTTGGGGTTTTATTTGCACACAAATCTTGCTGCTGATTAGGATGGTGGTTAAGAAAAATGCAGGGGAAATCCTAATTTTCAAGACTAAAGAGGAAAAATAATGTTTTACAATTGGTAATATGCACAGTCCTAACAAGGATAATAGTAACCTTTTAAAATAAAATTTTACCCCTCTACTGAGTCCCAACAGTATGAATATTCATGAGATGAGAATCCTTTTACACTCTAAACCCACATTTGAAACTTGATAGTTTTTTTATTTACATAGAAATTTCTGCGGCCTTTTCGTAGGTGGTGTCCACTGTGCTTAAAAGTGACTTCCTGTAATATAAATATTATATAACACCCACCACAGGTGTATAGGGCAGGGGTCTCCAAACTTTATGAGATGAGGGCCATATTAGATTTTTGAAGCGGCTTCGCGGGCCAAAGCAACTGTGAAAAAATTCAATATATGCAAATATATGCAAAATCTCCCCCTTTGCTCCTCTGGCCACTGCCGTGCTCCCCATCCCCTTTGCTCCTCCAGTCGCTGCTCGCGTCCTCCCACCCCGTTTTCTCCTCTGGCCGCTGCCCCGCCCCCCCCCCCGCTGTGCTCCTCCGGCCACTGCCGCATTCCCCCGCTTTACTCCTCCAATGGCTGCCCCGCCCCTCCTCTTTACTCCTCCGGCCGCTGCCATGCCCCCCTGCTTACTCCTCCGGCTGCTGTGGCACTCACCTCTCTGCACATGAGGCCACCGGCAGCAGCTCGCAGGGCGGGTATGGGGAGGGAGCAGCAGCTTCTCCACGTGTCTGCTTGGCATGCCTGCTCAGCTGGAGGACTGGAAAAATTGAAGCCGCGGGCCGAATCCAGCCCCCGGGCCATAGTTTGGAGACCCCTGGTATAGGGGATAGCCTGGAAGCAAGGACTGTCAAATCCAGGTTATCAGTAAGTGCAGAAAAAAGATCATTGTGCTCTTCCACATCCTTCTTTTGAGGAGCACAGAGTTCTGGAATGCAGCTAAAGTTATTACCTATTATGAAGGACAAACCACCATGACAGATTATTCCCCAAACTCCCTGCTCTTGGTTTGGAGGATGTGGTGATCAAATCATTGTGGTGGTGTAGTCACTGTCACTAAGCGTGTACACGTGTGTTTGCCTCTAAGTGTGTCATGTATGCATAGGGCCAGAGATTGTAAAGTCATGGTTGTGATTCTAGCATTGTGGGAGTTCACTTTCTAGCCTACTTTAATTTAGTTCAACCCTGTTTAACCTAAGCTTTTTAAATGAAACTCTGGGTTAACCTAGAGTCTTCCCCAAATTCCACGAGTACATTTTATTGCATTGTCAGGCTTCAGCCTTGTGAAGCAAAATCTTAGGGAGTCACTAAGACTGAAGCACCTACTTACCTAAAACCACAGTGGTATGGGGGTTTCTGGTGTCTCTTTTATCTGACTCCAACTTGGCTTTACCTTTTCTAGATTATTAATTGTTCTGAACAGAACATCACTGTGTATTAAGAGATTTTTCTTGTGATTTTTAAAAATGTTTGTAGCAGGTTAGATTAATATGGTCTTCATATCTAGTCTGTTTCAGATGTAATGTCTCTTTTCAGCAAGGTGGTCTCTACTGCTGCTAGTTGTAATTAAAAGTTCTGTTTGCAGTTGCATCTCCCCTTGTGTTCATACTGAAAAATGTTTCTTTCCTTATGAACTTTTTACATTACAGAGCAAAGTGAGTGGAGTTTTCCCTTAAGTTATTTCTATTGTTTTAGAACTTTGATGATGGTAATAGTGAGTGAGTTTCTGTTGGCTCTGAAGAGCCTTTGGTAGACTGTTGGGTGTTAAATGAGGCTCACTGCTCAGTGACCTCCAACAGCAACTGACGTCTCCTGATCCAAGCACTTCCTGTTGTTTTACTGGTGACTGTTGGTTTTCTATTAAGCTCATTTGAGTCCTACTTACTTTTAGCCTTTGCCCTTTAAAGAGAAGGGCTAATGTTAGTTTTGGCTTCTGAATGAAAATGTTTCTTACAGGCTTCAAACAGAACAACTGCAAAAAAACCAAAAACAAAAGTTAAATCACAAATCATATTTAGTATCTCAGTGTTACTCTTGACAGTGCTGTAGGCATTATAGCACTGCTACAAACATTAGTGAAGTTAATGTCTGCAGTTTACACAAATTAAGTGTTTCCAACCCCAAACATGCAAAAGCCATGAGTCAGCCCTCCCCCCCGGAAAAAAAATAAAAAAAAGATTGTGTGATTGGCTTAAAAATCATGAGATTTTTTAAAAAAAATATGTTGTTTTTTTTAATTTGTCTGCTGAACCTATAGGGTGCACTTAGGTCACATTTGCAGGTTTTCTCCAGAACCATGTAGACTAGAAATTTACTTCTTTTATCTGTTAATGAAAGCTGAGAGGCTTATGAAATTAAATGATTCCAGGAGCTGAAGCATCAGGCAAAATACCATATATTGTATGATAAAATCACAAGAGTTAGCAACACTGAATTTATTTCAGGTAAAGGGCACTTCTCTCCTATTGCAGATGATCGATACTAAATAATCTACATCTGAATCACAAGTGCAGCTTTTCAGAGATTTTTAGCTTAACCTCGCAAAAGCATGGAATTTCACCACCACCACCCTTCAGTGCTGAAGTAGTGCAATACACCCCCTGTTCAAAGCTCCCATGCTTAGGCACAAGCTTAAAGAAATGAAGATCGTTTCAGTCTTAACTCTGAATTTTGTAGGTTTCATGAGTCAGACCTTAATATTTTTTGATAATTTGTTCTGAAACAGACCAAATCCACAAACTTCAGATCTGGACTTTCAAACTCCCCAATGTTAAAGACACATTGGCTCTAGTGATCCAGCAAGTCATTTGTATTATTCTTCAGATCTTGCCAGTTCTGAATGTGCAAACCGGGTTGGAAAGATAAAGTGGGAAGCACAGACACAAAATGTTTCAGTACACCCAACAAGCTCTGACAAATTACATTAATATTAGAGTATCAAAGCAGGTAGGAAACTAATTTAGGCCCCACTTCAGTTAGACACGTGCCTACTTTTAAGCATGTGGGTAGTCCCATTCACATTGGGGATATGCTTAATTACCTGACTGAATTGGAGCTTAAAACTGAAGAGCCTTTTCTTGGCCTATGTCCACACTTAAAAAGGTAGCGTGGCACAGGCCAGGTCTACCTGAACAGCGTAGCTGAAATTGACATATCTTAGGTTGACTTACCTAGGGATCCTCACGGCAGCAAGTTGACTGCTGCCGCTCTCCCGTTGACTCCGCTTCTGCCTCTCATGGTGGTGGAGTTTCCGGAGTCGATGGGGAGAGCGCTTTGAGACTGATTTGTCGTGTCTACACTAGACACGGTAAATCAATCCCCAGTAGATCGATCACTACACTGCTGATCTGGTGGGTAGTGTAGACATGGCCACAGATGTGGTGCTGCAGCTGCACTGTAGTAGCACTTCAGTGTAGCCACTCACTACAGCCGTAAGAGGGGTTCAGACTCCTGTCTTAGTTAATCCACCTTCCCGGGAGTCTGTAGCTAGGACGACAGAAGAATTCTTTTATTAACCTAGTGCTGTCTGCACCAGTTGTTAGGTTGGCTTACCTATATGGCTCTGGGGTGTGAATTTTTCACACCCCTGAGTGACATAGATGGGTCAATTTAACCTTTTAGTGTAGATCTGGCCTTAAACTGAACAGGACTTAGAATATAGCAGGATGGAATAATAGTGCTCTCAAACAGAGCTCAGCTTTGGTAAATTAAGAGGCAGATAAAAGGTTTCCTATGAGTTTTGCCTTAGTTGTAAAAACAAAAAATATTTTTTAAAATAACATTTTTATCGACTTCATTGCAAGCAATGAATAAAAAGCATGTGGGCATATCTTGTAGAAGATAATAAGACATTGGAAATACCAATAAGGTGTTAATTTTATTTTATTTTAATTTTTTCATATGTTTAACTTGGAAGTCCCATGTTTTAAGCCCATGGACTTCAAAAGCCATTGTTGCACCATTCTGGTCAAATTGCTGCCTTTGTTCGTGGAGTTAATGAGTTTATACAATCCTGCAGAAAGAATTGACACCAGCCTCAAATCAGTGAAAACCAGCCAAATGCTACTAAGATCAGAGCACTAAAGTAATTATGGGTTGGTTAAATGTTTATCTTCTTTACAGGTGGGAAGGAAAGAATGAAAACGAGGTAGGCCGTTGCAAGGAGACCGGCAAGATTCATGTGAGGGTCGATCACAAATACTACAGGCCAACTGAAGTGGTAAGAAAATGCCTTCTTTCAGCTTTGCAAATGAATAATCTAATCATTCAGACAATAAACTGCTGCATTTGGCCAGCTGTCTGTGGAAATGGTTCTAATTGAACTCCTGCTGCCAGCTTTCAAATGCTCCAAATTAGGCTCCTCATTAGCCCCCGCCCGTTGCAAGTTGTCCAAAAACAAACATGACAATTTCTGGAAAAAATCTGGAGGGCCACATTTGCAAGTCAGTAAATAACACAGCTGTGGTGTTGAAGCTACTGTCCTTGCACGGGACGGAAGGAGCATGTATGAAACTTCACCATATAGGAAGCAAAAAGAAAAGTCAAATCAAAATGTTGTCTCTTTCTATTTAAAATGAGGTATTTGATCATCTCTCTCCTGTTAGAAAAAAAATGGAGAAGTGCACTGATAAATTTGCATTTTAAAATATTTCCTCGATATATAAAAAAAATAGCTTGTAGCTTAATCTATAAACTCCCTCCATTGAATAGCCTGGGTAAAAAAATCATTTCTGTGACCTTTGGTAGTATAATAGTTATGAAATACTCTTTTGAAAAAAATGTTTATATGGTCCCACTTAGCAAACTCTTACTTTCATAAGTAACTTTTATTCACAAGAGTACCCCATTGAAGTCAACAAGGATACCATAAGCGTGGTCTGCTGGATGGGACCAATAATGTGTGTGTTCTAATTGAATAGAGAATTTGTGACAAAAAAATTAGTGAATGATTTGTATGCAGCCAGATGGGGTAATGACAATATGTGGTGCTGACACGGGGTGCAGCCCAGGTTTTTAGACCCAGAGAACAATTGTTCACTGCGTTAACGGAGAGTGGGTGTGCCCACGAAAGGATGTGTTCTGTCTTCTGAGAAGGACACTACCAGCCCTGCTGGCTGCTGACACAGCATCAGCTGTCAGTGGGTCCATTCAGAAGTGCTGGCATTAACTTCCTGATATGAGTGAGGTGCTACAAGAGCATGTTTGTTTTGACAAAGATTGTGTGTGGGGTGGGGGAGAAAGAGGGGTGGCATGTTTATAAATGAACAACAGTTCTAAACTGAAAATTCAAAGAAAAATAGAAACTTCCTTATAAATAACTATTCAAAATGGCTGGATTCTTTGTACCAGAACCATTTCAAGAGCTAAGAAATCATTAAGAATTGCCTGTCGTTCTTTAGTTGGGCAAGGTATCAGAGCGATAAGAGGGACATAAAGACAAAAGGACTTGCCGAACAGGAAACGGACACTTCACCCAACAAGTCTGTGCTGTATAAGACACCAGTTTCCTGCTTTGTCATCATACCCCTAATACGTTTCTCTTTCCTTGCAAGTATATATTCACTCCCCCTAACCCATTGGAAATATGTATCTGCTTCAGTCACCTTACTCTACTTTTCTGCATCTGTTTGAGGCTTTCTGCTTGAAATAGTTCTGCCCAGGATCTTCCCTCTCTGCTTTACCTGTCCTGTTTTCTAGAGCCTAATTTCTGGATTTCAAAACCTTCTGCACTGTGAATAGGTTGTTCTGTGGCTGTGTTATTGCTCTAACAGGGGAGCATCATTCTTCTCAGGACTACTCATGCAACCGCTGATTTGTGCATCTGTATGTGCTTATAAATAAGGGCTTGCAAGTGCACTTTGGCGTTGGTGTACGTGCAAAGTCCACAGACCTGTGAAAACACTGTCCTATTTAGCTAACATAAAGACTTCTCTTGAACCAGAAGAATAAAAAAAATCTTTAGTGTTTCCTGAAAACAATAAATATATTTGAATTTTGGAACCCACCTAACTGCCATAGCCGTACTTCCTCTGAGTTCATCGTATCTTTACTAATGAAACTGGACCTGAATACGCTATTGCAAAGCAGCTCTCACAAGGGTATGGTACAAAAATAAATGTCAGTGGATGAACCTCAAAAAAAAAAAAAGTTTCATTGTGCATAAGCCCTGAAAAGATCTGAAGGTTATTGAAACTTCTCCAAAACTTTTTATTTCTTCGCTTCTCCCCTTCTCTAGGTTCCATTCTTTCTTTCCATCAACCTCATCTCTACAGCAGGCTTCTATTTTTGTATTGCCATTAAAAGAACCAAGAGGGCTGCAAAGCTGCTCGGTTAAGATCTGGAGCAGTCCAGGACTTTTCTGGATCAGAGGCACAGCATGTGTTTTGAGGCACCTCTGTCCCAAGGAAACCTGACAGTGAATCTTCATTAAATCCTGAGCCTAGTAGTGAAATGGCAGGAGCTGTTACATTTCATGATGGGCCTGATGGTGGATGCAGGTTGTAAGGGGACTGGAGAAGGTTTTATCCAAACCTGGGAAAGGACAGAGATTTGTAGCTGTTTGTTGTTTTACTCTCAAATCAAGTTCATCCATCCAGATTTACAGTATTCAGAGCAGTCAGCAAAACGTTTAGGGCTTCTGTAGGGTGACGTGTAAAATCATGGGTGAGTACAACTTTAAATGCACAGCATTTCTCAGAGCCACTCAGATTGGATCTCTGATCTCAGTGTCCTTTGATTCCATTTATATATGTACACCAGTGACACTGGCCAAGACTTTCAAAAATGATGAGTGATTTTGGGTGCTCAACTTGCTGAACATCCACTCTCTGAAAATAAAGCCCCTTTAAAGTCTCTTAAATTGAGCACCAGAATCGCTATTCACTTTTGAAAATCTTGGCCAGTGGGCTCAATCCTGCTCTCACACCAGTGAAAATCAAAGGTAAATCCATTTAAATCAGTGGAACCACATCCACATAAACCCAGTATATAAGAACATCAGAATGGCCATGCAGGGTCAGACCAATGGTCCATCTAGCCCAATGTCTGTCTCTTCCCAAAGTACCCTGTGGCCAGTTGCACAGTGGAATAGCTACTACAATGCACTGCTGTCTTTGCCATTGCAAGAGCTGCTAATGTGGATGCACTGAGAAGCACAGCATGGACATGCAACAGCAGTTTAATTCCAACATCTTAATAAAAGTGGTATAACTTGTGGTGCAGAAACTTGCCAATGTAGACACTGAAGCTCAGACACTAAACTTTAATGGAGAGAAGTTTTTTCTTTTTTAGGGTTAATATTCTGAAATGTACAGACAAATGGACACTGATAGTACATACAGTTCTGACTGCATGGATGAGTTCATTTTTTAAATGTATTTATTCCAATCAGTTAGCACTCCCTCTGTTTCAGTACTGAATTGAAAAGCTTAGCAGCTTTAAGCATCTATGCAGCGCTGAAGAAGAAACCTTGAAATGTGAGACTATCTTCTGGTTGAACTAAGTAAACTTTGTGAATGCCTAGCCTCTAAATCTGTTGCCTGTCTTTGGATATTGAAACCTTTGACGGCTTTGGGGCCCCCTGGTACTCAGTGGCCTTGGGAATTTTCCCTTTCTGAATTTTCTCCCACCCTTTGCTGATCACAGACCTAACAATACTATTTATTTCTATTTGTATTCTATCCCTCTCTGTATCCAGTCTGACATTTTTTAAAAAATGTAGACATATAGGCTGATGACTACAAGGATTTTTGTACAATATTTTTTATACCCTTCTCACAGTCAATAGGTTTCATGAATGTTGCACCACAATCCCAAATACATTTTCTATGGGTGTGTTGCCTTTGTGTTCTGTGATTGTGTTTCCAACAGTGTGCTGGTTTCTTAAGCACATGGCTCCTTTGCTAAGAGGTGCATAATTAAAACTCTATGTGTACAGCTTGTGCAATATAGTAATAACCTCCCCATACTGTTTAATTTACCTACAGAATTCAAATCCCTATGATTCTGGTCTCATTAGCCCTTACTCCTTACTATGGGGAAAATGTTTAAATGTGAATGTTTGAAATAAGGCAGCTTTAATCCATTTTTAGGCACCAAAATAAGGGATTGAGTTACCTAGAGCACAACATGTCTAAAAAATTCATGCTTTTTATTGAGGTACTTAAATACAGATTTAGCCACCTAACTTTCAGTGCTCATTAGAAAAATTTTGACAGTATCTCCCATGTTTTGATCTTTCAGCAAATGTGGTTTATCATTAATTTTCTATCTTCTAATGCACCTAATTTACATATATTAGAAGCAAGGAATGGCCTAAAACTAGAAGACATCCTAGTACTATCTGAACAAAATTCAGCAAACTAGCTCTAAGCAGAGACCCCGCTCCAAGACTAGCACAATGGCTGTTTATAATCAAATTATGCTTCTTGAGGTGATTTAGCAAAACTGCTAATATTCTTCCACCAGTGATGTTAAGATAACTGTTCTATAATTGCTCCCTCCCTCCCATGGCTCTCTGTTGCTGTAATGATGTTTAACACTTCCCAGACCTCAGGAATCTGATCTGTCATCAGAGAACTTAAAAAAATACCAGTTAGGATTTCACTAATTTCAATCTTCATTTCTTCAAGGAAAGCAAAGAATCTCTTTCACCTTGTGGAAATATTATATGTAATCTAAATCTAGCACTTTGTATATCATAAGTGGGATCCTTTTTTCCCACACTGTTCCATTGGCATTTTAGGATTTGTCTAAAATGGGAAAATTTACACCCTGGATTAAGTTGTATTGATACATTGTGTCTACATTAGGGCTTTGCACTGCTGTAACTACTGCTTACATCAATCTAAATTTCCCTAATGTAGAGACACCTTAATACTTCTCTCTTACCAGAAGACATATATTGGTCCTGAAGCAGTTGTCCATCCTCTTCCGTAGAGAACAAAGGCACACTAACCTGTTCCGTTATATCCCCTAGTTCCAATTCTTAACAATTTAGGGGAGGTCCATTTCTTTCTCTTTTGCTGTTCTAGTGTAGCTATACTTGACAAAAATTGTTAGCTGGAATGGTCTTGACAGCAGAATGTCCAGTAATTCTTTGTCTTCCTGTAATTATCTGTTTAACCTGCTCTTGCTTGTTTTTAATAGATGTCTCAATCCTCCTTGCTAGCTTATTTATATTGTGAAAGGATTGTTTGTTTGTGTGTGTGTGTGTACACACACACACACACATATATATATAAAGTCTTCTACTTAATTGCTTACCCTAATCTTTACATCCCTGCTTAAACAGGATAGCTTTAAAATTTCACTCTCTGTTTAAATGTTTTTCAAATATTCAGCTCTATGTTTCCCATACTTAGAAGCATTCATTCCAGCAAAAATTCCTTGGGGCATATCACATTCCCCCAAATTCAACTCCCCTAGAGTCAAAAATATTGGTGATGGTCCCTTCAAGTGTTTTTGCCCTAAAGAGTATTTAAAATCTAATGAAACTGAACACAGAATGAGGGGTGCTACGGGACCAATTCCAACTGTTAGGTCCAGAATTGTGTCTGACCCTGTACACTGTTCAAATATCTGCATAAGGGTCCTTAAGGGTCTGTTTTGTCACCTGTAATTTGTAATTATGCAGATGTAATTTGCATCAACAATCATGAGAGTTAGATGCTAGCTTTGAAGGAAGAATAACAGATCTCTCTTATCTATTTTAATAGAGAATTTTGATCTACCTTCTTTTTTTGTCCTGGAAGTCTGTGTGTCATTCAGTAATCACTACCTTCATATATGATTACCTTGCTTATCCTTAAGTCTTCTTCAAACTGTCTCTGCTGCTGTGTCAGCTGATATATTTTTATCATCACTTAGTTCAGACTCAGTATTATCCCTCAGTTCCATTGCCACCCACTCCTCTTCTTCATCTTGCCTTTCTGTTTGGTAAACTCTGCCTTTTGGTATTAAAAGACATTTTTCTATTTCAGTCCATATGTCTCTTATGTCAGATGCTTCAGAGTTACCATTGAAAAATTACATTTCTAATTTAGCTATATAAGGATAATGATGTGCCCCTGTGTTGTGCCTCTCATAAAGAACTCAGCACTTGACAACATTGAATATTTAAGCACCTCAAGCGTGTGAAATAGATATAAAGCACTACTGCTTCCCTGTTTCACTAGTGAGTAAATTGAAGGACAGAAAAAGCTACGATCATGAGTCAGTGGTAATGCCAGAAATAGCCCTGAATAACAATATGCTCTAACTGTGTGCTTGCGTGCTTTGCCTAACCTTCAGATGAAGTGAAGCCGTTCAACTCAAATAAGAACTGACCCAATTAAGAACATAAGAACGGCCATACTGGGTCAGACCAAAGGTCCATATAGCCCAGTTTCCTGTCTTCCAACAGTTGCCAATGCCAGGTGCCCCAGAGGGAATGAACAGACCAGGTAATCGTGAAGTGATCCATCATCTGTTGCCCATTCCCAGCTTCTGGCAACTGATCCAATTGAGCCAAATATTTGTGAAGATTCAAAAAATGTCAGTTCAGGTTTTTTTTCGTTTCCATGCACCTCTCTAGTGAGGAGTGGACATGCTGAAATACTCAGAGAGTCTACTCTCACCATTCCACATGTATATGTCTGTGTATATATGAAGTTGTTTTGCTTTCTTTTCTTATCCCTCCTTTGCTTTTTCTTCTTCTATTTTCCTTTACATTCTTTTTTTTCTTGGGTATCACTGCATTCCTAGGTGAAGTATGTGAAGATCATTTTTGTTTTCAGATTGTCTTTTTTGCAAGATGAGGAAGACTTTGTAGCACCTTAGAGCTAACCAGTTTATTTCAGCCTAAGCTTTCATGGGCTATAGCCCTCTTCATTGGATGCATAGAATGGAACAGAAATAAGATGTATTTATACACACAGAAAGGAAAAAAAAAAGTTGTACATTAGCATACCAATTCTAAGAAGCTGTTTAATTTGGATGGGCCATTATCAGCAGGAGAAAAAAGTACCTTTTGAAATGGATATCTGTGTCTGACAGAAGAGATACAACTATTGAAGGTAAATTAACTAGGGAAATGCAATCAATTAGTGTAATGAGCGAACTATTTGCAAGTCCTATTTATTATTTTTGCAAGGTGCCTTCCACCTTGCCTATCTTCAACAGGTTTGTGCACAATTCTGCTTGCTGTCTGATTAATCCTCTTAATAAATACCCTGGTCCTTTCCTTCTGCTGAAAGATTAGCTACTACCCTGGCATTCATCCCTTTGTATAGGAGCCGCTATCCACAATGCATGCTTCAGATACTCTTCTGCTTGTTGTTGTTTCACAATTTGCTCATTACATCATACTTAACAGTCCCATCTTTTAAATCTACCTCAGTGACATTCAATACTGGAATCCTGCTGGATGCTACCATCCCATGCTATGCTTCTCAGTTAACCAGTTGCTGCCCTTTATGTTGTCCCATTTCTCCTCTGCTGTGCCTCTAGTGTACTCCTCTGGCAACTTTCCCAGCTGGCCCTGCTCCTCCTCCTGCCCTATTGTCATTCCTGAGGTTTAAAATGAGCTATGTGTCATCTGTGAACTTCCCGTATTCATTGATCTTCCTGAGAACATCTCTCTAATTCTGCCATTTGATCCCTTAGTCCTGCAACTGACAACCCTTAACAAAAGGAAAGTGTTCCCTTAACTCCTCTGATCTAAGTCAAACCTGTTTTGCGCTCTGAACCGTACTTGTTATAAGATTCATGGCCTTTTTTAAATGGTGAAAGTGGCTGAAGAAAATTGACTGACTTTAGGTAAAAAATTTCTGCTGTGGCTGGGTGAAGAGATGGCAAATCCTTTGAAAGATTAGTTTGGAGACAGAGCTGTCACCCAGGCAAATGGCTGCTGCTCCCTACCCCGGCCCACTTGATCATTCCTCTAAATGAGGCTGACAAGTGGTAATTACAGAAATGCAGGGGATCTAGGCCTGACTCTTAGAAACAGTTTTAAATCAAGCCTGGGAGAATGGAGGATTGGAATTAAGGGATCGGAGAATGAGAATCGAAAGTTATTTAGCTTCTGAATTAAGCCCCAACCCTGGAAAGCATTTAAGCATGTGCCTAACTTTACTCACCTGAGTCACTGATGGGATGTTTCACATACTTAAAGTTAAACATGTGCTTAAGTGCTAAATCTTCAGATGAAGTGAAGCCCTTCATCTCAAATAAGAACTAACCTAATCAATCCAAATATTTGTGGAGATTCCCTGTACCTCTCTGTTCAGGAGTGGACAGGCTGAAGTATCCGAAGACAGTCCCTGCTCTGGGGAAAGCCTCCTCTCCCCAGATTCCCAGCACTGGTTTGCAGACCTGAAGGGATCCGATTAAGTTCACATAGCTTTTTATTTTTAATCAGCTGTTCCTCAGGCTGTGCTTCCTGTCTCTGAAAAGGAGTGCTGTCCCTATCAGGCTAGCTTAGTTCAATCACTCCTCTCCTGCTTTCTTCCCTTCTTTGACTTTGTTGCCTCCTTTTTGGGTTTTCCCGCATCGACGTATTTAGGTGTACTTATTTATATTTTACATAGTTCACCAGTTATCCCCTTGTCTCCTCTTTCCTTCAGCTCCTTCCCCCCTCCCACATTTGGCCATCTTCCCTCCTTCATTATCTCTATCTGTTTTTCCCGCGCTTTTGTTTTCTTATCTCTGCCTGTATGCAGGCTGCCTGTACTAAAACGGCTGTTTTGGAAGAAGCAGTCTCATCAGAGAAGGAACTGAGAAGGGGGAGAGACTGGAGCATATAAAATACATAAGAGTTTTTGCTTCTAACAATTCCAGCCCTAATACATCCTTGCCACCTATCTAGTTTGTCACCCACTGATCTTTTCCTGCCTGAGTATTGCCCATTAGCCCAGTCCCTTTTCCATTCACCCACATGGGGTGAAATTTTCAAAAGAGACCCCGGGCCAGATTTTCAGGTGCTCAGCACACAGTAGCAACACGGTCAGATTTTCAAAAGAGCTCAACATCTGATTTGTTGGGCTCTTTTAAAAGTCTGGCCTCTTAGTTTGGTTCCTAAATGGGAGCTGAGCTCTTTTTGAAAATCGGAGTCCTTTGTAGAAGCTTGTCAGAAAAGGTGAGAACTTATTTTATGAAAAACAGGGGCAAATAATAAAAAAGTAACAATTTTTCCGCAGTGATAGTCCTACATTTTTCAGGTATATATTTACCTGCCATTGCTCACAGCCCAGATGGCATTCTCCTAGGGTTTTTGTACATTTAGAGTGCATTAAAGGCATGAACTGTGTGGAAAAGAAAAATGCCACTTCTGGGGCTTTGGATGCAGGGGAGCGAAAGAGTATGGGGTCAAGTTTCCTCCATCAATCCTGGAATAAAGTACTGGAGTGCTAGAACTTCATCCACTTTCTTCTGTCTACTTCTGGTGTGTGTGTGTGTGTGTGTGTGTGTGTAGAGAGGGAGGTGACAATTACAAAATACTAACATGTGATATGTGCAGCTTCATGCTGTAATATTGATGTTAAAAATATCTTCTGCTAAATTTGCATTGAAAATTAGCCTACTTAGTATTTAAATCTTCCAAACTGAGCTATTCAATAATAGGTGTAGTTATATATGCCATGGCACATGATTTTTTCATGTTTTAGGAACAACATTCATTTGTATGGAGAACCTCGTCTCTCTCATCGCTTCCCGTACAGTCATTAAAAGAAATCTGACAAATTACACATTTGAAAATAAATAAAAAGCAAGTCTCTATAAAAATGAGACATTGATTTCCAGTAAAACAGCAAATGTTTCTGCAACAGGATGTGGATTTGGAGAGTTTTCAAGGGTGGGGATGCCATGCGGAGAAGCTGGTGTGCCAGCTCGGACTCCTAACAGATGACTGTACTCTTGGTTTCCAAACAGTCACCTTTTACAGTGATATCAGGGAAATACCAGTTTGTGTTCCCCCTATCAGCAAGATAACTTGACCTTTTAATTACCAAGATTTTTTGTTCTGTTTCTTTCCTGTCAGTTTTTTTTAAAGAGCCGTGTAAAGGTAGCCATTCTTGTTTATTCTGATAATGGACGCAGAAGGTGTCCGCTTTCTGAAGTGCACAGAACAGTCCTCTCAGGTGCATGCAGCAGTCTGATACCCTACAACAGCAACATACTTCCTTGCAAGGATGAACATGAGTCCCCCAATGCACCAGGCGGTGCAGTCATGCTGATGCTCTGAGGGATGTACCAGGTATAGAGCTGCATCTATTTCAAAACAAGGGGAAACTAGCATTGTCATAATAAATATGGGGCTTGTGGTAAAGCCACACTTTAGTCTAAGGTTCTTCTCTACGTAATTGACAACTAAATCGTACTGATTTTGACACTTGCAATTCCTGTTTAAACCTCTGAAAATCAGGCCATTAATGTGAAGGGTATGACGGAGAGAAGAAAATGCCAGATTTGGTTACCAAAGGAAGAAAACTGGTCAAAGACCAATGTAAGGGAAATATTTAACTTGCTTATGTCCATGCTAGAGAAAGGATACTCTCATGGTTAAAATGCTGAGTTTAGGACTCAGAAGATCTGAGTTCAATTCCTGGGTCTGTCACTATCTCCCTTTGTGGTTGTGAGAGGGTCTGTTTGGTCTAGACATAGCAAAGCCCTTGAGCATATGTTTATCTTTAAGCAGGGTACTAAAGTGTTTTGCTGAATCAGGATCTTGATCTCTTGTGTCTTGTTTTGTAAAATCTGTACAGTGAGGATACTGCTCTTCCTCAAAATGCGAATAAATTCATTAAGGTTTGTGAGATACACCAAGGTTATTGCTATGAGGACCATTCAGGTAGATAAAGTTGTTTTGATGAACTTTTTTCTTCTGTGTGTGGCACATTTAGGAGTTTTATTTAATAATAAAAAATAAAATAAAATCCTGTTTTTGTGAATTTTCAGTTGAATTTGAATTTCAAATAATCATCTAGTAAATAAGAAATGCATCATTCACCATTTTCTAACATAAAAGAATAAGAGTAAAAATTTAGCTGTATAACTGCTTAACTACATTTGTATAGGTATAGTGTATACTTCTGGTTAGCAAAAAGAAGCACCAAATTTAGTGTAAAGGCTATATTTAATTGCAAATCAATGTTTCAATGATTACCAAACAATAAGAATCAAGCTTTCTGTAGTAAAATAACTAAAAAGTACTAATGCAAAACATGATTAAAATCAATTCTTTAAATAAAAGTTTCCTGCTTGCTGATTTAAATCATGATTAAAAATGGTGATTTAAACAGTTCTGATTTCAATCAGTCTACCCTGAAAGACATCCGTAAAGGGGCATCCAGTTCTGAGAAGTGTATTCCTCCTAGAGCTAATCATAACCTGTCTGTTTTTTTCTGTTGACTTTTTGACTTTTAATTGGAAAAGCCAAAAGCTGAAATACATTTGGCAAAAAAAAGAAAAAAATCAGATACTCAATTTTCTAACAAAAAATAATAATTTTGGGGAAAAGCAGACATTTTCATGACAGTTTTTGTTTGGTGAAAACCCCAATTTTCTGTTAAAAAAAATTGCCACAGAAAAATTTTGATCAGTCTGTTTTACTGCAACACCATCCTTTTTACTTTAACTTTTCTCTCTTCCTTCACTTTGGGGAAATGGTTGATGGAGGTGGAGGATTTGAAATGTTTGTTTTAAAAACTTACAAATCCACCCCTTTTTGTCATCATTACCAAATTGGCAAAATTGGGAGGGAGACATGAGGCTGTAGGAGAGGCCTGCACAACGTGCAGCCTGGGAGCCACAGGCAGCCCGCACGGGCTCACTGTGCGGCCCACGGGGGATGAGTAGGGGCGGGGCAAGCCAAGCAGTGGGGTGGGGGGAAGCGGATGGGGGCGGGGTGTGGGCGGGGCTTTTCGGCCTGCAGCTGGTTTTTTTGCAGTAATATGGCCCTCGCTGCTTTCCGAGTTGTGCAGGCCTACTGTAGGGCATGTTTCCAGCAGTGCTGCCCAGATACAGTAGAGATTGCTGCTTGAGAAATACGATAGATGGATGTTATCTTTGGATCACATTATTTCCCACCTGTGCATGACACCAGAATAGCCTGTGACAGTAAGGCTGCCTGTGACAAAACGTGAGCAATTTTGAACAACATAGCTAATTGAGTTTAGCCTCATGCCACATGCCGGTGTTTACTAAGGTTCAGGCATATATGCATGTGTGTGAGGGTTGCAGGCAGGCATGAGAGATCTTTTTGTCCAAACATTTTTTATTGGTTAAAGCCTCAGAAACGATTTATGTGTTGTAATAACTACAGTACTCTCCCTGAACCAGGGAATGGATCTCAGTGCCAATCTTGGATGATCCCCAAGTTGTCTGGTCTCCCAAATGGGTAGGTGAAAGGGGATATGGTAGCTCTCAGCAAGGCAGGAGGGACTGTCAAACAAAAAAGAGCATGTATTCTTGCTGGTGGTCATGGCCAGTGTTCAGGAATAGTATCAGACAAGCTGACCAAAGCAGACTATATGAAAAATATTACCAAGCTTCAAAAAGATTTAGTCATAGATTAAAAGTGAATGCCTGCCTTGACAGACACTTTTTTTTCATCCAGAAAGGTTTAAGGCTGACAAGGTGAAGTTGTTTTAATAATTCACAGACAATAATACGTCTCCCTGTCACTTGACAGAGATAGTGTTTAAGATGTTAATATTGACTGGCATAACATAAAACAGGATCAGTCACTCACCTCTTGGAATCCTGGCCTTATTTAAATGTCTTTTTTCCAGCTTTGCCAATATATTTTAATAAATTGGTAGAGCTCTCAGATGACTAGTGACTTTAGAATTTTATCTATTGTATTGTGGTTAAGAATAGAGTAAACTAAAACTCCTCGTCAGCCCTTCTGCAAAAGCAGTAACACTTAAACTACAGTACTATCGACAATCATTGAAATTCAAAGCAAACCACCGGATTGCCTACCAAAAATATATTTTAAATCAGAATTTCCTTTCTGCAATCTTTTTGTATTTTTTACAGGCTTTCTTTTTGCCGGAATGCTAAACTGTACTGCATTTTAGTCATGCTTAATATTGAATAGCTACATGCAGAAAAGATGGATTAATAATAATGAAAACAAAAACATGTATTTTGAAGTGGGACAGCTGCCTATTTGCTTGTACAGTAATCTGTGACAAATATATGTTTGTAATTCACTACATCTGTTTCTGAGTTAGTGCCTTCCAGACCTCAGTTTAACAGATTTCCTGGTGGGGTGAGTGGAAAAGGAATTGTTTTTGTTTTGTTTCATCTGATTAAACCACAAAACACACAGTTTCCACATTCTGATCCTTAAGAAAATATCTATATATATAAAAAATCTTTTCTAAAATAACAAGGGCCGTCCTCTGACCAAAGCGATAGGCTCTACTGTAGTTTTTTGTTAGATACCAGTTGTAAATCCCCAAACCGCTAATCTCTGGCACTGTTTCCCTCTTGATCCTAGGCTCTATTTCAATGCATTGGGGGTATTAGAAAGTTGGTTATGAGGATGGAATTGTAAACAGCGGAAATGTGAGGTATTATGAAAAGCTCAGGTTAGTGATATGACCAGGTTTGCGCTGTGTGCTGTATTGGTAACTAAGCAACAAAGCCTACCAAGCTCTCTTTTTATATCACTTTGTGTCACCACTGACTGTGTGTTGTGACATTTACTCCTCACTCCAAACAGTTCTTCTGTACTACTAATCCCATAAGGTTAACACAGCCTTTTATCCTGGACATAGTTAGATTAAAAAGACTGCAGAAGAGTTTCCTAAATTGTGTTCAGGCTCGCTCCCCACTCCACTCCCCCTCTCCCAAAGAAATGGTTTATGGGTATTATCTTTGTATGTAACATATCTGTCAGGTGCCTGTTGCAGAAGCAGAATAACAAAAGTCAAAACCCAGAGTGTTACAATCAGTCAGAACGAACCAACTAGCTCAAATACTGCATATAGTGAGAGAACTCAGAAAGCAGACAAAGGAGGAAGCCAAATAGCCCTAGAGATAAGCAACCTACCTACAAAGAAATCAGCATTCACATGGTGCAAAGGTTGGGGGGGAAAGATGCATACAACAGCAAAAAGAAACAAACAAGGGAGGGAATCTGCAAAATGATCAGGAAAGGGTTAATCCCAACATAGAAGATTTATGCATTTCTAAATGCAGCCAGTAGAGGTTAGTGACAGATGAGTCTGAAGGGAGTTTCACTCCTCAGACACTTGGCAGAGAAAGTCCTACATTTTCCTTCCAGTGTTAAAGTCCAAAAGCAGATCTATCCTACTACCCTGACTGTTGTTGCTGAGCAGATTTAAAAAGCAACATGTGATCTCTCATTTAGGTAGCTAAATCCTATATTGTGAAGGAGTTCATATTTAATACACTAACACCTTGAATTGTATTCTTTGACATCCTGGTAGTCAGTGTAGCTTGTGACAGTTAAAAGTAACCTGTTCCTATTTTAAGAAGCAAGCAGCTGCCTCCTGCAACTGCCTCAATCAATGATCAGTTTCACAGTATGCCCAATTAGGCAGCACATTATAATAGACTATCCAGGAGGTCACAAAGGCATGGCTGACTATGGTGAAGTTTGTGTCTGAAATGAAGTAGCAGATTTTCTATATAAAGTGGAGAGGATTGTCATCACACCTGCTGTAATTATTGCAGAACAGTTACCGAGATATGCATATGCCAAATTTAACTGAATGGGTTCTTGTAGGCCAATTTAAGAGTTTTTGAAAAGTGTCCCATTGACTGAGATCCTCTATTTATCTACAGTGCTGGTACTGATGCAAGTTTCTGCTCACTGTTAGGTCCCTGTGCCTCTCTGCAGAGATTGCCAACAAATGTACCAGTAATGGGTTTTTTTAAAAAAAGTGGGCACCTGTTACTAATCAAAGGAATGTGATAAACAACTCATTTCATGTAGGCTGCCAAATACTAGTTACTATTAGGAATGGACAAACTAATTTAATTAAAAATCAATACATTCCATCTCTGTACACCAGAATTTTCTTCTCTCCAAACAGACTTTTGCTGAATCTTGGGAAAGATGGGTTCACCACAGATGCCTCCTATCTCACCATTAGATGACAGAAATTAGACCTGCTGCTGTCTGGGCTTTCCTTCTGTTGAAGCCTCATTGGGCACAGCACTTTTATAAAAGACCCAAGTCTTGGGTTAACTGGTGTCTTCTGAGGAACACTGTATAGTCTACAGTATTTCTGTCCAGGAAGCCTCAGAAACACTTTATTCAGAGAGAACATCAGCAGACCCCAGTACCACAACCTGATGCGGTGATGTGGAGAACCTGGGGGGAATGTCATACCCCTTACTTCTCTTTAACACTTCCCAGACCCAGAGACCCACAAGGAGATCATTGAGGCAGAGGGCAAAAAATGTTATCAATTTTCACACAACAAAGGTAGAGAGCAGAGAGAAACTCAGAAAGTTTGTTAAACTAAATAAAGATCCAAAATTAACAGAAATTCAGGATTTTTTGAGATTTGCTCATAATTAATCACTTACAACATGTCTGAGGTCTGAACTGATGACCAAGGTGTAAAAGATTTCAATAACTAGTAATCTCAGCCATCCCAATGTATCTCATCCAGGTATTTAAAGTGAACTGTACAGGTTTATACATTGAGAAGCTATAGATGGTATCTCAGATCTGTCTCAAGGCAGCCAGTAACCCATTTTACTGACACAGGTTATTTATTTTAAATCTGGATTATATGTGTGTGGTAGAGAGGGAAAACTGAGGTTTTTCCTTTCCCGTAAAGAGGGTTCCAGCATGTGAGTGGACAAAGATGAGTTGACATTACGTCAGTGGAAGTAAATAACCTCATTTCTGTGGAAAGGGTGCTGACAAGCAGTAATTTTTGGGACGCCTCCAGCTAGTGTCCAGACACTGATTTTAGGGATTTAGGCAATATAAAAGTGATTATTAAAAAAGACGAAGAAAAGACATGTACATAACTGTGCCTGTAGTGTTTCTTAATAAATATTTTTTCTATTAAAGATTTCCAGAAACACTTGTACAGTTAAGCCTAGTACTGTGAAAGGAGCTAGTGTTTGGTTTTGGATACATTGTTCCAAATTTGTGTTTTGAGTCAAATTGAGCATGTTTCAGCTGCAAGTCTAGCCTGCTTGAAATATATATATAATATCATATACACGGCCTGAGTCTGGTGGACCTCATATAAACTTGGACTGAAAATATTGCATTTCAAATAACTCTTTGAGGCAGGAGCCTTGCTTTCCTACTTTTTCTGTAAGTCTCCTTAGAGATCATTGATTCTGCATAAAAATAAATAAGAAACATTAGATCCAGTCCTCCAAATCAGAGTCCTAAATATTCAGCCATCTCTCTCACCCAGTAATCCGGGCCTAGTGGCTTGCATTTCTCCTTCCACACCCAACTCTTTGTTATTTTAATATCAACCCTCATCCTAGTCCCTTGTCCTAGATATCTAGTCCTGTCATCCCAGTTTCCAGACTTTGATCGCTGGATAACACCCCATACCCGAGTTCTAGAAATTGAAAAGACACCTCCACCACAAAACTAAGTGTCGGACTTCCCGGAGGCACCTCCCACCAAGGGACCTAAGTTCTGGCTATCCAAACACATATGAGAAAGTCATATTAAATTGCAGAGAGTGATTTCTTTTCTATGGGTTTTTCTAACCTTAGAAGTCTGTAGCAAGGATATAAAATTCTGTAGGATGGATAGAAAAACCTATAGAAAGGAAATCACTGTATGTTAAAAACTGTAGGTTTTTACAGTAACTATTATGGAAACCTGTTGGTTTTCTCTCTTAAAAATCCTGACCCATGAGTGCAGGCTACCATCTGTATGCAAAATCAAAGGGAATATAGGAGCCTGAGTTCACTGGCTAGGCAACAAGACAGCTTTTCAATGCCTTCAGTCTCAAGGATCTCATCCTCTTACTGGAAACTTTGTATGTCATCTTAAAAGATTTGACTGTATTTCTATACATAGTTTCCAGCATTACGTGGATCAATAGGAAGCCTGTTCTGAAAGCCAAACCCTTCTTTCTTTGCATGAGCAGGGTGTGTAAGCTTCAAATTAATGGTCTGAAACTGTAAACTTACATCCTCAGTGACTGATATATATTTAACACACAAACCACTCGTGTATCTGCGCAGCTAAAGTAGGATGGAATATCCACATGCAATGAGGAGATCTGTAATGTGACCATGAACACTGCTAAGAATTCAGTAATCAAACTTCATTATTCTAATGTACAGGAAGAAGAGAAGTGCCAATATTACAACACAATGGGTTGTTGTTACTGTAATACATAGGGTTAGATTGATACTGTGTTAGTGTAAATGTGAAATCAACACATTTTTAACAATTATGAGGAACCTTCACAAACATCCCTGCTGACATAATTTTAGAAGGATGTATGTTATATTCATAGAAATCAAAGAATTTTAAAGATGTAAAATGTTGTCTCATCTTATTCCTTACTTTAAAAAGCTGGGGAAGTACAGGACAAATTATTTCAAAAGGATCCTGTCATTATGTAATAGGCTCAAAATGTGGTCTACTATACAGTAGGAAAGGAAAGACCTTCTCGATTTTGATTACCTTGCCTTATGAGAGGTAGTTGCTTCTGGGAAAAATATGCACAGGGTTAACAGTTGGACAATTGTGAGTTCTAATCTTGTGGCTGCCATAGATTTACTGCGTGACCCTAGGCATGTTACTTCATCTTTCTGACCATGTCCCCATCTGTAATCAAGTGAAATTGTGCTAGGATAATACTTACCAGACCTACTTCAGAGGGGTGTAGTGAGAAATAATATCTTCACGACGGTTTGAATTTGTAAAGTATCATAAGTGCTAAGTATTATTATTTATTTATTTTAGGGAGGTTGGGTTTTTTTTAACTCTACCACACTGGGAAATTAAAAGTAACAAAATGCTATTTGTTTTGTAGACCCTACAACAACTCAGTGACTTGCTTAGCATTAGTTGACTAACAAACATTGTTTCCATCACTATGTTGATATTCAAGACTAGTCTAGCAGTGCACAACTGGATTTACTTAAAAAGAACAGTAAAGGCTGAAGTTGTTAAATGCAGCCATAATAATTCCATCTCCATCTAAAACACAGGGAACAATTAAGTTTGCTAAGTGAAAAAAGAAAACATTGGTAGAAGAAAAAACATCATCTGCTTTCAAGGGAGAGTTTCAAACTATAGGAAGAAAAGAACAAATTTCAAACAAGTCTCGTAAAAATATTCCTGACAGTACCATTTTTAAATTAATTTTATCATTTTAACATCAAGATTTGTGTGTATTTTAAAGGGGTTTTTTAATGAGAGCAAATTATATTTACACTTACTTGAAGGGCACTTTCTACTGCTAGTGCTATGTAAAATGAGCTTAGTGTAAATGAAAATCAAGCTCTTTAAAGTTTAAGGAATTCACAAAGACTCAGGCACAAACTTAACTTGATTATTCTTGTGTGTAAAATTAAGCAGGTGTATAAATTATTGAAGGAGTGAGGCCTAATTGACCGCTACTTGCCCCTAGTTTCTGCTGCTACTCACTGAGTTTTTGCACACTGAGTCACTGAGATAAATTTTCTTTTGTTTGATTTTCTTCCCTAACTTCACACCTTAGATGAATTGTATGAGTCAGCTAATAACCGGTGTTCCTTCATTCCCTCAGGTTTAAGAATAGCAGCCATGTTAGTCTATATCTGTAAATAAAACAAGGAATACTTGTAGCACCTTAGAGACTAACCAGTTTATTTCAGCATAAGCTTTCGTGGGCTATAGCCCACTTCATCGGATGCATAGAATGGAACAAACAGGTAAGATGCATTTATACACGTAGAAAGAAAAGAAAAGTTGTAAATTATCATACCAATTCTAAGAAGCTGTTTAATTTGAGTGGGCCATTATCAGCAGAAGAAAAAAAAATCACATCAGCCACACCATCAGAGGCTCATTCACCTGCACATCTACCAATGTGATATATGACATCATGTACCAGCAATGCTCCTCTGCTATGAACATTGGGCAGACTGGACAGTCTCTACGCAAAAGAATAAATGGACACAAATCTGGCATCAGGAATCATAACATTCAAAGAACAGCAGGAAACACTTCAATCTCCCTGGCCATTCTATTAAAGACTTGAAGGTGTCAATTTTAGATCAGAAAAACTTCCAAAACAGACTCCAATGAGAAACTGAGGAACTGGAATTAATCTGCAAATTGGACACTGTCAACCAAGGGTTAAACAGGGACTATGCGTGGCTGTGCCATAACACTAATTGAATGCATTTTCCTAGTTAAGTCTCTTTCACAGATTCTTATCAACAGTTAGACATTTTCACTACAAAAGGGTTTTTTTTTTATCCTGCTGCTAATGGCCCATCCAAATTAAACAGCCTCTTAGAATTGGTATGGTAATTTACAACTTTTTTTTTTTCTTTCTGTGTGTATAAATGCATTTTACCTCTGTTTGTCTGGTGCAATTTCTACACTTAGCCAAGCATAGTATTATGGAGCAGAAAAAGGCAGAAACTTCACAACCATTCCTTTTTCAATTTCAGTTTGACAATGAGTTTCACACAACTTCAAATTAAATTTAACGCACCTGCAAAAAACTGCCTTTTGCTCTGTAGGGGAGAAAAATACAAAATGTGGGTGAAAGTAACAAGTCTTTTACTTTTTTATGAATCTTCAATAAACATGATTTTTTTTCTTTCTGCTGGGAACACCAACAGTCTGAATATTTTTATACAGCTCTCTACATCTGATTTGTCATTCCAGGAATTTTCCTACTGCTAAAATCATGCTTATAGGTCTTTAGTTACCTGCCTGGGGCTTATTTGCAAAAATTTGTCTTCACATGCACAATTATTTTAATCAAATTTTTACTTTATTTTATTAAAATAAGTAATATGCTAAGGTATATTTGTAGTTAGATTGTTTTAGAGCTGTAGGTTAATAACCCCTATACTGCGATGCTACAGAGTAATTTTCCAAAGCACTGTAGTAACGTTACTGTAAGCCAAAGTATTTTGAGACTATTACTATAGAATACTCTACAATTTAATAAGGAAATGTAAAGATTTAGAACATAAGAACGGCCATACTGGGTCAAACCAATGGTCCATCTAGGCCAATATCCCGCCTTCCACCAGTGGCCAATTCCAGGTGCTTCAGTGAGTATGAACAGAAAAGGGCAATTATCAAATGATCCATTCCCTGTTGTCCATTCCCAGCTTTTGGCAGTCAGAGGCTAGGGACACCCAGAGCATGGGGTTGCATCCCTGATCATCTTCGCTAATAACCATTGATGGACCTATCCAGGAACTTGCCTAATTCTTTTTTGAACCCTGTTACAGTCTTGGCCTTCACAATGTCCCCTGCAACAAGTTCCACAGGTTGACTCTGCGTTGCATGAAGTACTTCCTTTTGTTTGTTTTAAACCTGCTGTTTATTAATTTCATTGGGTGACTCCTGGTTCTTGTGTTATGCGAAGAAGTAAAGAACACTTCCCCTTATTCACCTTTTCAACACCAGTCATATTTTTATAGACCTCTTTCATATCGCCCCCTTCCTCTCTTTTCCAAGCTGAGAAGTCCCAGTTTTTTTAATCTCTCCTCATGGGGAAGCTGTCCCATTCCCCTAATCATTTTTGTTGCCCTTTTCAATTCTAATATTAATAGTGAGTACTCTTAAAAAATTAAGTACCATTCTTTATAGGACTATATTTTAATCAAATGTCAAATATTCAACTTAATGAGCCAAACAGTGACAACCTAAGCAAAACAAATGGTAAATGATAACCCATTATTAAAATGATGATTGCATGTGTATATTTCATTATTATTATGGCCGATAGTGGTTCCTATTTGTTATGCTTTAGTTGGTGTACTTATCTAATGTATCAAAGTAGCTTCTCTGATTTGTAGTAGTACAGATATTGGAAGAGTTTTATGACACTACAAGTTACTACGTGAGTGTGAGAATGTTTTGGACTTCAGTTTCCAGGAATACGATACATCCCTGTACTTCTCATTTCTGCTTGGTAGCCATTTGCCCAGGTCCACGTTAAAAGGCTGATCAAGGTGGGATCTCTCAAATAGTTATGAGAATGAGAAAGCATTGAGTTATTTATAGCATAAATTGTCTTTTTGGGGGAATATATTTAATTGATTTAGTTGTAGGTTGGGACTGTAAAACAGAACTGCTAATACTTGGAGTATATAGTACCAAACAAATGTATCTGTGCAGTCATGTTCTTTAGATTTTTGTATTTATTATTGTAATTATTTATATAGCACCCAAAATGTGTGATATACTTTACAAACATATATCCCTGACCAGAATATCTTGCAATCTAATAGCCAAGTCCTACAAAGAAGTAATATGAGTTATAGAGTGAAATCCTGGACCCACTGAGTTCAAATGGGAGTTTTGCCATTGACTTCAATGAAGCCAAGATATTTCACTCTTTCTCAGTGTTTACTTCCATTGAAGTGGACTAGATAGCACTGACAGGGATTCCTCACAGTAATAAGCATTATTCCTTATTAAGGTCTCTTAATAGACCACATAGAGTTGGGTGGAATTAAGGGTGAGGGAGAGGAATCGAAATGCAGCACGTCATCTCTGGGGGGAGAAATGGAATTGAAGTGCATCATGTTTGCATGTTGCTTTCAGAACAAGTCCCACACATACTGTTGTGTCTTGGCAGGAAAACGTTGTCACCATTGGCATTTTTCTAATTAAAGATTTTAATTGCAATCCCTATGAGGAATAATGTACAGCTGGTGCTGGCTGCTCTGAAGTGGTGATTTAAAGAATGAGTTTACAAAACTTCCCCCCTTTTGGCTAGAATATTATTCATAATGTTACAACAAATCTCTGATGCCGTTACGTTGATTGTACTAATTGCCTCAGCCACATTTGAAGCCAGCTTTCAGAGGTGGTGTTCTGTACTGTCTAAAACTATTTTAGTCCCAAAAACTCAGTCATGCTCTAACGTCTGATAATCATGATAATATTAGACCAGATTGTGCTTGAACCTAATACTTTCACTCAGCAGAGTGAGACCTCGCAGCTGCATTAGTGCTTCTCCTGGATCTTGGGTCTTGATGAAAGAGGGGAAATAGTAGCTGCACACATCCCGTGAGTAGGTGGGCAAGGGAGGCAATGCTGGAGCCTGGGATCTTGATTCCCCAGAAGATCTGAGGCAATGCGGAAAAGGGCTGCAACAAATTCCTTCCCTCACCCAAAGCAAGGGAAGTGCAGAGGCCTTAGGCAAAGGCTCAGTCTAACTCCAAATTATTATCCTTCTGATTCTCTTTTGGGAAACAATCTTCTTTCTCAAGCAATCCAGTTGTGCCACATCCCTGTTACAAGCTCATAATCTACACATATCAAATCAGTCAAATGATACTGAACTGGCATCATCGACAGACTTTATGGGAAGGCTGCTTATTTACCACAAGCAGCGTTGCATAAGCATGAATGTCTTTAGCGTAGACATATGTGGCATCCAAGTAGAGGGTTCTGTTGTGTTCCTCATTCAGTTTCCTTCTTTTTGATAAAATAGTGGAATTTTACTGGTAGTGGCTGTGAGCTGAGACTAACAATTCTTACATACTCGAGATGGAAAGGTCCAACCACCAAACCATACAAATGTTCAGCAACAGCCTGGACACTGAAATGGAGAAACGTGACTACATACAGAACAACTAGACTGGAGCCTGGATTTATTGGTGAATACAGCTATTGTACATTTTAAAAGCTTTATTGACCGACTGAAGCTTTTCCTTGCCCCCCATCAATTATATATTTTCTCAAAAGTAAAAATGCTGCCTGGAAAAGTGAAACAAATCATTAGAATTCTGGAAAGATTTTACATTGAAGAAGCTTTGAGAGGACATGCAAAATATTGTGAATAAGGTTCTAATATGTGTGTTCTGGGTCTGAGTTTGGTATTACTGGATGAACAAACAGAAAATCAAAGAAAGTGAAATTGTGCACTGCTGCTAAGGTTAAAGCAGTGGCACCAGAATTTATATTATACCATATATTATGCTTTGCTTCTTAAACAGGTTTATATTTTTACATTGCTGTGCACTTTACAGCAGCATAAGCTTTAATTCTTACTTTAAATTTGTGATTTCACAGATCTCTCTGTGTGCATGTAAATACTCTCAATAAAGTAAACACATACAATGTGGGTCTGCAGTTAAGAAAGGAGTTGGTTTCCTCAGTGGAAATATGTGTACTGGACATAGAAAGAGCTACATTTCAGCACACACATCTCATTTAACACTTCAAACTGTCTTGCATATACAGGCTAGAATCCAATAACATTAGGAAAGCCTCAGTGGATAGTAATCTGGGACACAAAAACCTAAAGTCATAATTCAACACAATTGATAGTCTCTACTTACTGCAGTCTTGGGGCTAAATTATGATGGAAACTAAATTAACTGTCTTTTGCTGAGAGGGTGGTTCCTTTCAGATCAAGGTTAAGGTCATTGGTGGGGCAGCATGGCTATGTGGTTATATGCAACCTATTTTACTAGTTCAAAAAGGAGTTCAGCTTTAGTGCTGTCAGGCTTGACACATGCAGAATCATACATCCAGAAACATTAAAGTCTATCAACCGACCACATTTGCCACCAGACAATACTAGCTTAGACTTGCAAACACAAGCATTTTTCCCCGCTTGCTATCTTTTCCCCCTTTCTGTGAAGCCAATTGCTTTGATTTCCCTCTGCTTCTCTCCCTGAGCAAAGCAGTACAATAAAACTGTTTTTAGACTCATTGATTGTGTAGGAGAGAAATCATTTACAAACCTTAATCAAGGTAACTTGGTGTTGGAAGAAACAACTGTTAAGTATGTTGTACTGAATTCTCCCTTCACCTCCAGGGTATTTTACTGTGAATTTCACTGGTATTGCAAGCTGACCTTAAGTTAGAGGTCCCCTTACTGCAGAAAAAGCTCTAATTGATACTATGTATGCAAAACAAAACATGTACAAGATAAAAATTGCTTATTAATCTGGACAAAAGCTAATTGAAAGTGTCATTTCTTGCTGAGAAAACAGGTTTTCTTGGCAAAGTCACTTATTGATGGTTTTAGCAGAATCTTCTGCCTTTTGATACGTAGTTAGTTTAGGAAGAAGCAGTGCTGGTTTTCCAGTCCATTTCAGGATCTGACAATGCCCAAGGGAAGGGATGCATCAGTTTTAAGGAATCCCTCACACCCCACGAATTTTGGAAAGCTTACATGTATAAATTGTGTCTGCTGTTGAGAGGCAAAATGTTCTTCTCAGAATCGGCTTTTAGCCCTTTCTCATTATGGTAAGCTTGTGTACCGTATTATGCTCCCTTCCCCCCTCCCACCCCGTGCATTCTCATGAGGGAGGGGGTTTGGTGTAATTTATGCTCATCTTGTGAGAACTTAGGTATCAATTGCTTTTTTAAATATTTTTCCCAATTTGTGTGCTGCGCACCAGCTAAAAGAACTAGGCCCCATTTGTTTTGGTTTTTTTAGCCAGTTTCAAGAGGTCGCCACCAGATCACTAGGGTTTTGTTGCTGGGAAGGAGAAAAAGATCTAGCACCCCGGGGAGACATGGCAGATCCCGCCTGCTGCATATCATTCACCTTGACTCTCCTGTCTTCTGGGAATTTTCCTTGTATTCCTGGCCTACCCATCCATTCTGACCACCTTTCTCCTGTCACAAGTTCTTGACTCCTTCTGAGGCTGGGGACCAACAGGGAAGAAGTCTTGCAATTCTGGTGGGAGGGCTGATGAGAAGAGCTGGGAGGAGTGTTTGAAGGAAAGAGAGCAAGAGAGCTGGAATGGAAAGAGGAGTGGGGTTTGTGCAGAAGAAAGAGGAAGAGAAGGACTGGAATAGTACTGGCTCTTTTCCCAGCCTCACACAAGATATTTTGGGGGTGAATATGTAACTTCTTCATGTTTTTAAAAGCTAAAAGTGTTTTAGATATGTAACATTTCTATTTAACCCTGGAGGAACATATTCTCAGTACCCGTAAGAGATATAAAATTTATTGAGAACTCTCAACAGATAGATATTTTCCTGCACAAAAATTGGGATTTGGAATTGGTTTTCAAATTTTACAGCTCATGAGAAAGCAAAGCACAGGAATGTCACTAATCCATTTTATGAGGTGCCCATCTCTGCAGTGCCAAGAGAAAGGCTGCTGTAGTTAACAAAGAGCGAGCCCTAATGCATACCTATATGACAACAGTCAAAAAGAACTGGTAGTCCAAGTCATTAGTGTAGCTAATCTCTATTCCTTATTTCCACTCTCTCCCTGCTATCTGGGGGGACACAGAGCACAGTTTAAAACAGAAAGCTGTCTTTCAGATTCTTTTGTTGCACACACCAAGGGGACAACCTAAAATGCCTTTGAAGTTTTCTGCATTGTTACCAAGATTATTTCCACTCTGGATCTTTGATTTCCTGCTGCCCTTTTCCAGAGAAGTCCCTAAGTCCAGTAATACTCTTGAATACTGAGACTCAAATAGATTATGTCAGCTGGAGCCGTTTATGTGAATTGGTGTTACCTGGAGGATATCCATATTAGTAGATTGCAGGAAAAAGTGCTTCCTAATGGACAATTTGGACCCGAGTTAATATTTGCAGAGAAAAGAAAGTATTTATTAGTGCAATGATGTGCTGATAAGTTAGGGTTTGATTTAGGCAGTTCATTCTTCTGGCTGGTTGTCTTAAATATGCACCATCTGAAGTACAAGGCCGCCATGTACCCAACAAGCACACACTTGCCCCAAGTCATCCTCCTCCTCTGAGTACTGTTCTTGACGGTCAGTGGCTTATTAATGTCTGCAATTCATCTCTCCTGTCTTTTGTAGGAATTTTAAATATGATGCAGTTCCCTCCTATTCAGCCTCTGACCTTGCTTTGTCATTTGAATGACTTGGGGGCCTAAAAATCTTCAAGTTGCTCATTCAGCGAGAACTTTTCCTCTGAGATAATTTCAAGTCTGACTAAAGGCTACAGGCCTAATCCTGTAGCTCTTCTTCAAGTGAGTAACCCTGGTGAGTAGTCTCAGGTGAGTAGTCTCACTGAGTTCAGTAGGGACTGCTCACATCAGAGAGAGCAGAAGGATCAAGTCGTAAGTGTGAAGGACATAACAAACAATGGAGGACTATAGAAATAGCTCAGGTTCTTATGGCATCACACCTACTTATCTGCTTCATTCCACAGTATTTCCCATTTATGTCCTTCCCTATCTTTTCTACTGCTGAGTACAGTATAGGGTTTCCTCTCTCTCTATTCTGTTTAGTCCCTATTCTGTTTAGTCTCTTGTATCTGAGCACTTTGTGTTAATCCCTTCAGCCTATCCCATAAAGGCATAGGTGCTTACTCTGTGGGTGCTCTGGGGCTGAAGAACCCACGGGGAAAGATAAGTGGGTGCTCTGCACCCACCGGCAGCTCCCCGCCCTCCCCCCAGTTCACCTCTGCTCCACCTCCGCCGCTGAGTGCGCCACCACATCCTGCTTCTCCCCACTCCCTCCCAGCGTTTGCGCCGTGAAACAGCTATTTCATGCAGCAAGCCAGGGAGGGAGGGCAGAGGAGGCGGAACATGGCACACTCGGGGAGGAGGTGGGGCCAGGACGGGGATTTGGGGAGGGGTCCAATAGGGGCAGGAAAGGGTGGAATTTGGGCGGAGACTTTGGGGTAGGGATGAAGTCTGGGCAGGCAGGGGTGTGAGTACCCACCAACATCGAGAAACATTGGCACCTGTGCATAAAGGTCCACTTCAGAATTTCTGTCTCTTGGCCTTGCCTCCTCAGCCAACTTCTCTGCTATTTTATTTCCAACTCTCGAAATCAGGGCTCTCTGTGGCTCTTCCCTCCATGTTCCATCCCCAAACATGTTCATGGCAAGGCTTGTGTTCTCTCTTTCTCTCTGTTCCTTTCATTTCCCATTGATTGCTATATTTTTATTTATACAAAATCTTGAGCTACATAAATGTACTTATTTATGTACCTCTACAAATTTTAAAAGCATGTACATGCATGCAGCCTTCTATGTCTTTTTGTTGCCAAAAATTGATTCTGGAATAGTACGTTCTTACAATTTTAGCGTTTCACTCTGTGAAAGGTATTGTAGGCACAGACATACATACTGTAAACACCACAGAACTTTTTTGCAGTTAAAGGTGAAATTATGTTTATTATGGTAACCCATTTTGTTGGGACATTACAGACCTGAATTGTTGTCCTTTTTGTCACTCTGTGATTGTGAGTTGTAGTTTGTAACTATATAAAATATATGCACAGTACGTACAGTCTTCATCCTAATAAGGTTTCTTTTGCCAAAGTTAAGCAATTGGCACATTCTGTTCCTTTCTATCAATAGGACTACTTTGAATTTACACAGAGGTAATTGAGAGCCAAATATGGCCCAGTAAATGGAAATCCAGTTGATCACATACCATAAAAATGTTTGTTGTATAATCTACAAAATACTTCCCATTCCTGTATGGTGTGTTTAAAATTGGTACTTCTAAAATAAATAAAATTGAAAGATGGGTCATTTTAGAGTGATCCACATTCAATCAGCTTGACCATCCCAAAAGCTAAAATTGTACATGTAGCCCAAGCATTGTAGGCTTCATAGGACTGAAGAAATACTGAACAAAACAATTGTCTGTCATGTCTACGTCACTTCATCCAGCTGATGCTGACCATCCTGGTGAGTACATTGCATTCCACTGTTCTATTGGTCTGTTACTTCGACTGCCTGGCTTTGGGACTATGGCCAACCTTAGTAAAGTTCTGGTATCTTCTTTCTGCCATGAGGCAGAAGAACCCACTGAACCATCAGGAGTGGTCAGGAGCAGTCAGGTAGGAGTTGCGTTATACCCAGGGTTCTCTGAGGGAGAATACAGAAGATTTCTCAGACGTGTACTTTTTGCATACAACTTGCCATAGAGGAGTGGTGAGCAGTTAGTGCAAAGTCAAACTTAAAATCTAGATAGACTCCAACTAACTAGGATTTTTCCACCCGGGGACAGCTTCTTCTCCAAGAATATTTCTTTACATATCATATATATAAACACTGTGTATATCTGTGGATACATTTATAAATATATATATGTGTGTGCTTATATATATAAATATATATATGTATAATACACACAAAAGTAAAGTATACATTACCCAAGATAAGCTGTGTTTGCCAATGCTTTAATCTCAGTGGGAGACTGTTTTTACTGGAGTCAAACTCTTGAGCACCAGCTGAGGATAGGAAACTAGATTCTGGCGTGCAGGGTGTGGGAGGAATCTCTTTGTCTGCTCCCCCTTTTTTTTTTTTTCCAAATACATACACAAATAAAATTCACATGTGGCCTTGAATGATGTCATGTGTGCAGCTGACTCCAAAAGAAGCCATTCTTGAGAGTGTGTAGTCTCTTTGGAGCGTCTGTCGTATAGAACAGCAAGCTATGCAAAGTCATGCTGCAAAGTAACTTGCCATGTTTCAGAATGTTTTTGTTCCCTCATGCAAGGAGTTAAAAAACAAAAAATAAAGCAACAACTTACAAATAAATGTTGATGCAATTAAAAGCCTTGTGCTTTGCCTATCTGTACAGTATTTTTTTTTTCTGCTTTTAGTACATCTAATCTTCACTTAGATCCCCATGATCCTGCAGCACCTAGATTCCTGTTTCTTTGGTTTGAATTGGAGTCTCTTTCTGAGTTCTTGTAGATTCTCCACCCGCTGATACTGTCTGTCTGTAGCTTCAGTGTTCCTTCCCACTGCACTGTACATATCTGTCACGTTCAAAATCCAAGGAGGGAGGGAAGTTATGGAAAAGATCCTCAGCCGGCATCCACCTTATAGCTTTCCTAATGAAAAGGGTTTGGAAAGGTGATGTTTCCACTGATTGCTAAAATGAAATATTATGGAGGCAAAACTAGCTGAACCATCAATGCAGCGGGTGCAAAGTGGATTAATGAAAAAGTGGCAGCTCCTCCAGGGTCCAAGTAAAACAGGGAAACCTGTGTTTGGAAAATAGCCACAAAATCTTGTAGGATCTGCTATGGCCAGAATATTCTTTATGAAATATCATATAAGCTGTGTTCACGCTGACTAGGGAAATGGTGAATCTGAATCTGCTTTTATACCAATGAAAGGGCCACTGAGGCCTGGGCTACACTGAGGGGCTGGGGTGGGGGGTTCGACCTAAGATATGCAACTTCAGCTACGCAAATAGCATAGCTGAAGTCAGCATATCTTAGATTGACTTACCTGGCTGTCCTCATGGCAGCAAATCGATGGCTGATGCTCCTGCGTCAACACCGCTTCCTCCTCTTGTGGAGGTGGAGTTCCGGAGTCAATGAGGAATGCGTTCAGGGATCAGTTTCTTGCGTCTAGACAAGACGCGATAAATCGATCCCTGATACATGGAACACTACCCGCCAATCCGGCGGGTAGTATAGACATACCCTGAGAGTTGGATCAGGTCATAGATCAGGAATAACTCCACTGATGTCAGTGTACTTACACCAGTGTAAATCTAGTGTAAGTGAAATTAGAATCAGGTCCAGCATGAGTGCCTTCCTAACAAAAATTGTTTTCACAAACATGGAAGGTGCTAACACAGTATCCCTGGACACCATAGATAGGACCAGAAAAATTGGCTTCTCTAAATCAATCATAAATTGTTGATTTGAAATTGCATGCTGATGATGATTTATTATAATTTTTTATTTAATACTGGCCAGGGATAAGTACTGACCAGACTCAAATATTAATTGTCCTTATCCTATAGGTCTTGTGATATAAAAGACAGATGCACAGAACATAAGACACATTGAAAGATCTAGAGAAGGTACTCAATTCAAAAGTAAACTGTTCCCTTTTTTGTGTAAAATGACACTTTATGTGGATAAATTCTCTTTGGCCAGTGGATAAACTTCAGAATAGATTTTAATAATCCAATGTAATAATATATTCTAATTATTTTTACGTATATAATCAATATTTAAGGAGAGAAAATGCCTTGGAATGGGGCTAGCTGTCAGGAGTATTGAATGTTGTTGTAGTTGTCTTGGTCCCGTGATTTTAGACACACAAGGTGTGGGAGGTAATATTTTTTATTGAACCAACTTCTATTGGTGAGAGACCCAAGCTTTTGAGCTCACACAGAGCTTTTCAGAGTGTCACAGCTAAGTACAAGATGGAACAGTTTGTTTAACAAAAGAAATTAACAGGTATTTCACCAGACCATTCAAGGTGGCCCATTAGCACCCTTCCAGTCAAAGGAAGAGAAGGAAAGGGGGGAAGGCAGCTGAAGAGAGGGAGTTGTTAGTGGGCTATAGATTGTTGTAGTAAATAAAGCTGTGTGTCTGTCATAGAGGTCTCAGGAGTCATGGATTCCATGACCTCCAGGACTTCTGCAGTAGTAGCAGTTTGGGTGTGTGGGAGGGGGCTCAGGGCTGGGATGGGGATTGGGGTGCAGGTCAGTCCTTACCTCAGTGTAGGGAGCTCCCCAGCTCCCCACAGCATGTCCTTGCAGCTCCTAGGTGGAGGGACCAGAGGACTCCGCGTGCTGCCCTCAGGCCCCTCCCCCACAGCTCCCATTGGCTACGGTTCCCAATCAATGGCAACTGCAGAGCTGGCACTTGTGGTGGGAGAAGCACGCAGAGAATCCCTGCCCATCCCTTCCTCAAGGAGCTGCAGGAACACGCAGAGCCAGGTAGGGAGATTGCCAGCCCTCTCCCCACAGCGCCAACGGGGGTCCCAGACCACATGACACCCACCTCCCCCGTCCCCAGCACCAGCAGGGACCTGAGTCACCCCTCCCCCAGCACCCACAGCATTCCCTGCCTCCCCACCCCCAGCACCATCAGGGATGTGGTATAACCCCCCATTCCACCCAGCACTCATGATGCCCCCAGACCCCACCCCCACCCTCAGAGAACCCATGCCCCTGCCCCCAAGTTTTAGTCAGGGGTATATAGTAAAATCATGGACAGGTCACGGGCCATGAATTTTTGTTTACTGCCCGTGACCTGTCCATGACTTTTGCTAAAAGTACCATGATTAAAATGTAGCCTTAATAATAAGCCATAGATCCAGTGTCTCTTGATATTTAGTGTCTAGCAAAGTTATGAATTTAAGCTCCCAGGCTTGTCTTCTGAAAACATTTTGCGGGTTTTCTTAAACTAAAGGATGAGGACTCAGAGGTCAGAAAACTCTGTGTAGCTAGATAGCTTGTCTCTTTCACCAATAGAAGATATTGCCAACAAAAGATATTTCCTCATCTACCTTGTGTCAGGTGTATGGAAAGGAGACCCCTGAGAACTCGCCTCATGTCCTCACAAACAACAAAAAAGTTCCCCACATGGATTGTTGTTTCCCTCCCCACTTATTAGATTTCAGTCGAATGACAAGCCTTCACTGATTTTCATTTATTTAAAATGAATTAAAAACCCACTGGAAACCATAGGTCCCTGAGGTCCCTACAGTTTGCAGTGAGCAAACAGGATAAGTTTGAATTGTGCTTCCCTCCCTCCCCCCATCTCTTCTAACGTAATATTTTAAATTGATGCAAGTGGAATTAGACCGCTCCTCCACAAGCAGCCAGTTTTATTTTTCAACCTGGAGTTGAGTTTAAAAATCAAAATGAAGCTTTGAGGACCTCAGTTAGTGTCCGCTGAAGTCAGTGCAGTCCTTCCATTGCCTTCATTGGCCATTGACTCAGGCCCTGATTGAATGGATATTTTTATATTTGAGCATGGTTTGCTTGCTGAAGAACAGATTTAACCCTAACCTGTTTCACTGTACCTATGATGAGAGTGTAGGAAGTTTGCCAGGTGGAGGAGGAGGTGGGCTAAGAAAGGCTCTATAAGACACAATCCCTTTGTATTCCTCTCTCAGGAGAACGAGCATGTCTGGTGCTTGTGCCTGTTAAAACTTGGCCAGAAGCCAATTCCAGGTTAATCCTCCTGATGGTCACACCCAGATGTGTCAGATGTTTCTATCTATGGGACAGAAAGAGCCAGCTGGCTCTATCTTTTGTATCATTCTTAACTTTGCCTGCATCCTGCATAGGAATGTTCCCCATTCAGAACCAAGAAATATGTCTTTTTCGCCATTAGCTAGTTTGTGGTCGAATAGTTGGCTTTATAACTCCTTTGTGACTAGGTAAGGCTTTATGTTGGGGGAAGATTTGCAGAAGAAATTATATTGTCATAAAATTCATCTATTAGCTGAAACATAAGTAGTTCTGTATATTTCCACTGCACTTTCCAAACAAAGATAAGACATGTTCCTTCCCCAAGAAACTTGCAATTGCATAGAACAGAATCCGCCAGATTATGAAGGCTGTCCATCCGAGCTACTGCTTTCCATCTATGACTTATTTATGAAGAAGTACACTGTCAGGCATGTTGAGGTGAGCACAGGCAGACAATAGACCATGGGTGGCCAACCTTTGGCTCCGGAGCCACATGTGGCTCTTCAGAAGTTAACATGCAGCTCCTTGTATAGGCACCAACTTCAGGGCTGGAGCTACAAGCGCCAACTTTCCAGTGGCCAGGGGATGCTCAACCCCAGGCTTAGCCACAGGCCCTGCCCCTACTCCACCCCTTCCCTGAGCCTGCCATGCCCTCGCTCCTCTCCTTCCCCCCAGAACCTCCTGTATGCCATGAAACAGCTGATTGGGAAGTGAGGGGAGGGAGGAGGAGGTGCTGATTGGCGGGGCTGCTGGTGGGTGGGAGGTGCTGGGAGCGGGTGGGCGGGGAGCTGAGGGGGGCGGGGGGACTGCTGATGTGTTACTGTGGCTCTTTACATTGGTAAATTCTGGATCGTTCCCAGGCTCAGGTTGGCCACCCCTGCAATAGACCATCACATAGTTTGTAATGATCAGATTTCCAAAGGTGTTTAGGCATGTAAAGATGCAGAGAGATGCCTAGTGGAATTTTTCAAAAGTGCCTTAAGAAATAAGACCTTTAACTCATATTAAAATTAATGGGAGTTAGGCACCTACCCTGCTTAGGAGCTTTTGAAAATCTCACTAGGCTCCTACCTGCATTGCTACCTGCATACATCCTTTTCAAAATTAGGTCCTAAACAGCTATGTCTGGATGGTGAAGACAAGATTCCCAGCAAGGGCAAAGAGTTACTTTTGAATGTTACATGTTCACAGTCATAGGTATGTGCTATTGTTAATCAGGTCTGCTGAAGTAATTTAATAAAAGCTTCCACGGTCAGATTAAGATGGTATTTTAATCTTTTAAAAAAAAACAGAAAGTGAATAGGTTTTGTGAGGAGCTGAAGAGAGTCATTTGAAAGTTTAAGCAGGACTTAATTTATGCAGAGGGCCAAAACAATGCTTGTGATCAGAGATGAATTTCATAAAATACACATATAATTGTATCCTATTAGTAAGATGATCTTAATGCCACAGTGTTACTTAGCTGATGTTCTGTTCCTGTATCTGATTCAGAGGATTGAAGAGATATTAATGATTTGGTGAATTTGCTGGACATGCAGACTTACACAATTCATATGTTCACAAGCTGCTTAGCCTTTCATATGTTTTGGGAAGAATCAAATTAACACTTCCTGGTTTATGAAGAATTTTTTATATAGCCATATATTTAGAATTTGAGATATTACTAAGACTTAAGATGTAAGATATGTAGAAGTTTCCAAGCAGCTGAGCTTGGAAAACAAAAATTGACAACCCAAACGTGATAAACTATAGGACAATTAAGATGAGCCATTATTCCCCCATCTCCACCCTCCAAGAATGATAGAATGTGAATTAAGAAGCGCAAAGCTCTTAGGCACTTAAGATTAAAGTTAAAAACATGGTAATGATACCTTGATGACTAAATGATGTCTGCCAAACTTCCTCAGGGACTTAAATAATATGAGGGTAATATATCATTAGAAGTGTTGAACACTGTGTCTGACATGTTTAAATTTATGTATCACATTCCTATGAAATAATATGTACAAAGTTATTAGCTTTGGAAACATATTGGAGATGTGTGCAGAACCACAGCATAGGTGATAGGTTGAACTGGTGGCATCTAATTAAGGTGTTCAAGAATAATTATTAGTGGATTTAAAAGCTAAAAGAGGTTATAACATAGTATTGTTTAGATTTTGTTTCTTTTAAGTTTCTTTTTATAACATAGTAAAAGTGTGAAGTGAGTTGATAGTACAATTAAGTGCTTAGCACTAAAATGCATACATATTACTAAAATTGGTTGCTAATATAATAATTCATCATTAGCTTCAGTTATTGAAGAAACAGAAAAGAATCAAAGTGAAGGCTGGTGATTTCTATACAATATGTCTAATAAAAAGAATACACTGACTACCTAGAGTAGTCAGCCTCAATTTATGGCTTTACAGCTGTATGCAGAAGTTTGGGACAATAAAAATAGCTCTAATGGAATCCTTGAGTTTGTATGGAGTTGCTGTAAGCAGTCAGGAATGGGGAACAGAGTTTATGTCAAGTGATGTCACAGACAGAACTATAAAATAATCTTCTTGCTATGTGTGAGGCCTGTACTGGAAGCAGTCCTAATCAACATATTCATAAATGATCTGGAAAAAGGGGTAAACAGGGAGATGGCAAAATTTGCAAATGAAACAAAACTACTCAAGATTGTTAAGTCCCAAGCAGACTGCGAAGAGCTACAAAAGGATCTCACAAAACTGGATAACTGGGCAACAAAATGCCAGATGAAATTCAATGTTGATAAAGTTGATGCAAAGTAATGCACACTGGAAAACATAATCCCAGCTATACATGTAAACTGATGGGGTCTAAATTAACTATTACTACTCAAGAAAGAAACTTTGGAATCATTGTGGATAGTTCTCTGAAAATATCCACTCAGTGTGCAGCAGCAGTCAAAAAAGCAAATCGAATGTTGGGAATCATTAAGAAAGGGATAGATAATAAAACAGAAAATATCATATTGCCTCATTTAAATCCATGGTACGCCCACATCTTGAAGACTGCATGCAGATGTGGTGATCCTATCTCAAAAAAGATATTGGAATTGAAAAGATTTAGTAAAGGGCAACAAAATGATTAGGTGTATGAAACAGCTTCTATATGAGGAATGATTAATAAGACTGGGACTTTTCAGCTTGGAAAAGAGACAACTAAGAGGGAATATGATAGAGGTCTATAAAATCATGATTGATGTGAAGAAAATAAATAAGGAAATGTTATTTACTCCCTCTCAGAAACAAGAAGTAGGGGTCACCAAATGAAATTAATAGGCAGCAAGTTTAAAACAAACTAAAGGAAGTATTTTTTCACACAGCGCACAGACAACCTGTGGAACTCTTTGCCAGAGAATGTGGTGAAGGCCAAGACTGTAACAGGGTTCAAAAAAGGACTAGATACATTTATCGAAGATAGGTCCATCAATGACTATTAGCCAGGATGGCCAGAGATGGTGTCCCTAGCCTCTGTTTGCTAAAAGCTGAGAATGGGCAATGGATCACTTGATGATTACCTGTTTTCTTCTTTCCCTCTGGGGCACTTGGCATTGGCCACTGTCAGAAGACAGGATACTGGGCTAGATGGACCTTTGGTCTGATGCAGTATGGCCATTCTTATGTTCTTATATAATTTATCAAAACATAACGTCCAAAGTGTTACAAGATGCAGGTAGAATAGAGAAAGAGATTGCTGTATGGAGTTTGATCAGTGATTCCTATACAGGTTGAAATGGAAAAAACCTATGGAGTATGGGAGGAGAAAAGATGAAGATATGGAAGGAGAAAAGCAGAAGTTCCAGTGGTACAATATAAAGCCCTGCTCTTATTCGACTTAATTATGCTTTTGCCATTAACTTCAATGGGAGCAGAACTGTGCCCTTAAGAATTAATTGGAGCATAATCTTCTGGTTCTCAGGCAAATTTCATTGCCTCACCATTGATATTAAGGGGATTTTCACTTGAGTAAAGACTGTAAGACTTGACAATTATAGTTTAAATATCTTCTTCTGATCTTTTATAATTATGCACTGATTCCCTGTCCCATCCACACATTGCTCTTCTGCATATCATGGTCTGTGTACCGGTGTTGGCAATAAAAAGATCACCTGAAATATGCAAAAAGGCACTTTCATCTAGGTGTGGTTTGATGCCTGCATACTTCAGGATAGATATTTGGCAGGATTCCCCCCTTCTTGAACCAGACAAGTCATAACACCAACTTTGAACAGTTTATAAAAATATTAAGCAAGAAAGATGCAGCTTGTGCGAATCTACAAAATCTGGATGGCTTCACAGTATGGCACAGACCTCAAAGACGTATACACATCTTCTTTTGTTGATTGGAAAAGACGTTCCAGAGCTTCATGTGTTAAAAGGTGGAAACTTTGTTTCAATATCTAAAATATGGAACTACTGCCACTTCAGAAAAATCAGTAAACACATTTCTTCCTTTAAGGGTGGCAGTAAAGCCAGGCATGGCAAGTAGAAACATAAATGGAGATAATGATTTTCTGTACATTTTCACAATCTTTTTTTAAAAAAGACAGATTCTAAGATAATATAAGATATATGACATAAATAAATAACATATTCTGATGCTGAAAGACTAACTGTACCTTATACAATGGAACAATTATTCATGAAAAAGCTCAACCTTGAGATGGTATTACTTACATGATGTTCACAAGGACAATGACTTTTAGGGTTATCTACAGCATAAGTTAAAGCTGTCCAGAGATAATTTTGTGGCTGAATCCTGTTCACCTTCCTCACACAAGAAGTTCATTGTAGTCAAACGGACTACTCACGTGAGCAACCAGATTTGGTCCTTCTTTATAAGTGAAACCTCTAGTGCCATATTTGTGAATCACTGTGGTGGTCTTGTTTACATTTTTCTCCATTTATGTATCCAAAAATCTAGGTGTCCTACCATGATACCATATCAGTTAAATTGAGAGAGCCATGTCCCATCATTTTTCTCATTTATCAAGATGAAAATCAGTTACACAATGATTATAGGAATCCATCAGCAAGACCATTAGCAAGCAGCAAAGTTATTCCAGTCTCTAGTTGCCATAAGTGACACACAGTAACCTCTTTAGATGTGGAATTATTAGATGAGTGCATATATTTTTACATATAAGATGAGACATTCAGGAATGCTCAGCATTATCCTAATTGTCTCCTTCCCTTGAAGGTACTGGGAGCATTATAATTAACTTCAATAGGAGCAGAATTATGGAAACATGGGTTGCTTTTGAAATTCCGGTTAATACAATATATCTTCTGATTTACAGGTACCACAACAACAGTTAACTTTAAGACTCAAGAACATTGTATGGATTTGAAATATACACTGTGGGATTTCCGTTAATGTTAAAAATATTATTTTGTTATCTAGCATGGTGCAGAATTCTGTTTCTGCATGTTTCATGACTAAAGAGAAATTGTGCAATCATTTTCTTCCAACTAGCTCTCTCACGTTTCAGTGAAAATTAAATTGGTGTCCTATTTTGATGCCATGTGTGAGAGAGTAGAATAGAATGGAATTTGTTGATGAAGAATGTGGGAAAGATTGCAGTATATGTGATGTGCATGATACTCAATGAAAGCTACGCACTGTAGCACTAGAAGCAGTATAGCATAGCCTAACTGACATGCTGCAAATGAAAAACAAATATGTGCTATGCTTTTTACTTTACTCTTGTGCTAGCTACATACCACTAAATATTATAATCCCATCACTTTTCTTCATGACAGTAATAATGATCTGGTGGAACATCCAGGTGAGAAGTTACCTGATCTTTGGACAATTTGTGGTATCTGATATTTTTACAAAATATCCTGGATAATCCATTGGTAAATTATTTTTGGATTAATTCTTGTGGCAGATTTTTGTTATTCCTAACTCTATGAAGAGATAAGCCGTATACTTTCAGGTAAGGTGTTTGGGGATCTTTTCTCTGTCTCAAAGCCAAAACCAGGTATCCCCAGTGAATAAAACATGATTAAATGTAGCCATGAATAAATATAATTTCTGGATGTTTCAGAAGCTCAGATTTTCAAAACTCTGCCATGGTTCCATTTATGCACTGGGAAAACATCTTTCTTTATACAAGGAAGAATCTGGTGAATCTCATGCAGAACTGAACACACTGGGGGTAAAATTCACCAATGTACACAGGAGCAGCACAAGGCCTGCTGACTACTTAAATCTTACTGAAGCTCTCAGAATTGATAAGAAGGCCTGGGGCTGATCCTCTACATACTGGGTGACTTTCACTCCCAGACAGTGGCATTTTCTCTTCCTCAGTTCTAATAAAAGGGTACAAATCTACTGTCAGCACCAAATATACTTTGACTTTCCTACACCCAATGCAATGTGTGAAATTAAATCCTAATTGAAACTAATTATCAGTTTGACAGGTATTTACATACCAACTGTGATTTGTCCGTTGTGCAACATCAAAAAACAATACAGTCCATTGTCACTCTTCTCCCGCTCCCCCCATAAGACCAATTGATTGTTCTAAGGTAAAATATGAAGGGCATTTTAAGAATGTTTGTGTTGGCTTACTCTCTGCCCAATTATATCTGGCTAACAATAGAATTTACATTTGTTTTGTTATGGCAGTTCCATAATAAGGTGAAATTCCTTTGAATCTGCTGTGCTTTACCGTGAGGGGATCTCAGGCTCTCATCTGACTACTTTAAAACACTCCTTTTACATTGTCAGAATATGGGACGTAATTCACCACTGCATAACTCCAATTTTATACTCAGGTAATTCTGTTGATTCAATTACTCTGACATAAACCTGGAACAATGCTGTGGTGCATCAAGCCCATGGGTTCAAATACAGAAGTTGTCCTGTTGGCTTCAAAGAGGTCAGGCAATATGTAAAGATTACCCATGTGAATAAGGAATTGCAGGATTAAGTCCTATGTTCTTTGCTGAACTGTAGCCACTTTCAAACTAAGATACCCCACCCCCCAAAACAGTATTCTACAGGTATGAAGTGTACACATACACAAGATCGTAGTAACTAGAGATGGGAAATATTCCCTATAAATCCCTCTCTCACCTTTTAAATACACAATATAGTTCTTAGATCAAGGACAAGATCAGACAGTACTCTGATACTGTTCTTGGTCTTAGCCAGTGTGCAGTCTATACTGCACCTACATGTATATATGGCTTATATGGTGTGTGTTACAAAATATAGGGGGCCATGGAGGGTAGGGATGAAGAAAACAACTAAGTTTGAATACCAAGTTAGGGTCAGATTCTGAAATAAGAGTGGGAGGATGGCTGCAAAGATGTTTACCTGGCACTCCCCATGCCTGGCCCATCTAAGGACCAGGCAGATTTGCAGGTTGCCCTGAAGTAGGCACAGAGACTACTCCATCCCTACTCCTCAGGAGCTCACAGAGCCTCAAAAGGGACTTATGTCATGTCCTCACCTATGTCCTCCACCATAGTTCATGAGGGGCTGCAAGAGGATCCCTGTGAAGGAGATTAGCAATTGACAAGCCACCCTGCATGTCAGGAAACTTTGGGAGCTATTCTGTCTGCCAGTGATCCTTCTGTGACTCAATGCCGCCTTTTACTCCAGACAAGATCTAGTCCCTTAGCAAGTTAGAGAAGACCTGCAGTACTGACAGCCCTGATTTAATTTCATTTAAACCAACCAGTATGTTAGAAGAGATCTAGCTCTTCTGCCACCTGTAAATGACCACATAAATTAACGGACCTCAATTATTAACAAAGTTTATTGCCTGCATATTTAATTATTGTCCTTTTCTGTATATGTAAGAACAAAATATAAAAACTGTTTCATCCACTCCCATTGTCTGTAACAATCAATATGCTACTTGTAAGATGGGTGTGTTGGATTGTTTGCATAAGTTTTGACCTAGGTCCAAAATTAAACTTCAGAAAAGATAATTTTTGCTTTTTTTGAGATGTAACCCTACCTTTGTGTACCTGGTCAAAAGTATTTGATAACCACTGTCTGCATTTGGCATAAGGATGCCAACTCAAACAGGAACTTCATATTTTTCACTCTTTTTTTGGTAAATTCATGTTTTAACATGAAAGTTCTTTTACGTAACCACCACTCATGAATGGGTGCACTAATAACAACAATTATTATTATTTTTTCTATTATACATTTGTTGTGCATTATGAGATGACAGACTCTGTAGTAGTGCTAATTAACACTTAGGCAGACGGCAAAGCAGAGCATCTTCTAACAAATTACCACACAGTCTGCCATGTCTTACTTTCAGTGAATGTCGTGGACCTGATTCTCATCCTCTTTACTGTCGAAGTCAGTGGCATGACACCACATAAAGCCTTTTTAGAATTAGAACCAAAATATTATTTTCTTTTGTTTTTTTATTTTAAAAATTAAATTTCTAAGTAATATACATATGCTTCAGTAAGTGCTACTTAGAGATTTTGTATTGTCTTTTTAAATTGTAAAATGAAAATTATAAAGGAATTTTAAACCTGATTTTTTACACTCTCCTCCTCCTTGTCTGCTTATGCCCCCTCCCTAGGCAAAATCATAGTTCCCTACTTTCCTGCTGCAACCCCATATGTTAGTTTTATTATGTATAGTTATATTAAATTAGAATCATAGAAACATAGGGCTGGAAGGGACCTTGAGAAGTCATCAAGTTCAGCCCTCTGGACTGCGGCAAGACCACATAAACCTAGACCATCCCTGAAGGTGTTTGTTCAGTCTGTTTTTAAAAACTTCCACTAATGGGGATTCCACAGCTTCCTTTGGAAGCCTATTTCAGAGCTTAGCTACCCTTACAATTAGAAAGTTTTTCCTAATGTCTAACCTAAATACCCTTCCTGCAGATTAAGTCAATGACTTCTTGTCCTACCCTCAGTGGACATGGAGAACAAGTGATCATGGTCCTCTTTATAACAGTCTTTATTATATTTGAAGACTGTCATCAGGTCCCCTTCTCCTTCTCTCCCACCCCCATCCCCCGCCCCGTATGCTTTTTCTCAGGACTAAACATGTCCAGGTTTTTTTTAACTTTTCCTCACGGATCGCGTTTTCTAAACCTTTTGTTATTTTTGTTGCTCTCCTTTGGACTCTCTCTGCGGTTTGTCCTCATCTTTTCTGAAGTGTGGTACCCAGAACTGAACACAGTACTCCAACTGAGGCCTCAGCAGTGCTCAGTAGAATGAGACAATTACCTTCCATGTCTTACATCTGACATTCCTGTTAATACACCCCAGAATGATACTTGCCGTTTCCTCGGATACATCACATTGTTGACTCATATTTCAGTTTGTGATCCACTATATCCCCTACATCCTTTTCAGCAGTACCACTACCTAACCAGTTATCTCCATTTTGTAGTTGTACATTTGATTTTCCCTTCCTAACTGAAGCACTTTGCACTTGTCTTTATTGAATTTCATCTTGTTGAATTCAGACCAATTCTCCAATTTGTCAAGATCATTTTGAATTCTTATCCTGTCATCCAAAGTGCTTGCAACTCCTCCCCACGTGGTGTCATCTATTCTCCATTCCATTATCCATAGCCCAGTACTATCAAATGAAAATATTTGATAGTACTGAAAGCAAGACTGACCCCTGCAGGACCCCAATAGATAAACATTTTGACAGTGACCAGTTGTGCACCTACCTTCTAGTAATTACATCTAGAGCACTTGGCCACGTGGAACTGTGTTGAAAGCCTAACTAAAATCAAGATATAGTAAGCTGCCTGCTACTAAATTCTTGCACCTGAATTTCTTTAATGCAAACTGAGAATAAATAGAAATTATGTCAGAATATATATATCAGAATATACATTGTCATATATTTACTGTATATATGTCACCAATATAGATAAAAGCACACTCTTGTATTACTTTATGGTCTGGTGATAGTATCATTCCATTTGCTTTGTACCTGGTACAGATAACTTCCATGGTGAAAATCTCACTTCTGCATGAGTAGTAGCTGTGTATGAAAATTTGCTGTGCTACCACTACACCTAGTTCTGTGAGGTGGTCAGTTCCCTCAATCCCCATTGACTTCAGTAGTGATTGAGAATAGTCAATACCTTATAGCAAGTGCTCCACTCCTTTCAGAAGAAGGCCCTACTGTTACAAAAATGTCTCCTCCATCACTAAATTCTGCTGTTTTCAATAAGCTAATGCCAGATTCTTCACTTTTCAGCCACTGGCTGCCAGCAAGAGAGTATGAAGAAACATGGTCCCAGTGGGAGCTCTTGGAAGAATTGGACCATGTTCTTTGATGCTCTTATGATTCCTTGGTGCCAACTAGACTGGTACAAAGGAGCCATCGGATAGGCATAAGGCCCCCAGAGAGTATTGTCCAGGTCAGAGGAGGGAAGGATCAGATTCGGAGCAGAAGAGGTCATGGCTGTGGCATTCTTAGGCCTGGGCAATTCTGCATCCTACTGCAACAGGAGCACTACTTAGGACAGCCTTTGGATGTTCACTGAAGACTGAATGAGACCGTAGCACCCCTTGTCCCAGAAACTGCATCAGCACAGGGATGAATCTAGCCTCTTGTGCCTCAATCAGGCACAATGCCTCCCACAGGCCAAGGGTTCACCTGCACAATATAACTCTTAACACTGAATTTGTTTATATAGGAGAAAAGTAGTGTGATATACTAATATTGTACAATTCATTTTGCGGGGAAGAGGGGATGACACATGCCTTATTTTTTACCCCGAGCCTGTCTTCTCTGTACATTTATAAAATAAGCTAAGCCTGCCACCAAGCTGAAAAGGCTGACACTTCTAGAGGTTATAGGTTGCTTAGAAGGCTAAGCTGTGGTCTGCTGATTGTCTCATGAGAGTGAGGGTTTGTATTGCAAGGAAGCTGTTCTCAGTTACCCAGGCTGAACCAGTGGACTGAAATCATTTTGAAGGCTATGTGTTTTTTGGGAGTGAGCTATGTGGAAATCAGCCTCCTTGTCTAGAATTTCCAAAAGCCCTACAGCCGTGCAATGACAGTCAAGCCCTGAGCAAAAGTCAGTTTTGGTGAGGGGGAGAGAAGAGGAGCAGGAAGTGGCGGGGGGAAGGAGGCAGTTCAGATAAAGGCTATTCATGGAAATCCATCCTGCCCAGGTTGTACCTAGTTAGTATGAAGACACGTTTTTTTTAAAGAAAATAGGGAACACCTCAGGCAATAGTGTGACCGGCAGATGACTTTTGCCTTTGCAACAGTGGAATGTAGAATAAGGAAAGAAATGTAGCAGTAGGGGGAAAAGGTATGGGTAAAATGATCATTTTTGACTACTTTAACCATCTTTTAAGGAGACTTCTGTTGTTTCTAAATATTGGCCTATTTCAAACAAAGGTACTGATACTTTTATATGATGTTGCATTATTTTTTTTTAGTCTAAAAGCACCATATTGGTATGTTTACATATAGTGAACATGTGTATTGAGTTGTAAGCTCTTCAGGTCAGAAACTGGCTTTTCATTGTATGTTTGTACAGCGCTCCGCACAGCAGGACTCTAATCCTAATGGGGACTGGTGGCTACTACTAATACAAATACTAATGTCGGTAATAATTTAGATATGTTTTCAATGGAGAAGCTTTGCGTCTTCTTTTTTTCTCATCCAATCAACTGGGGTTGGGCCCTTGTGCAAACATAAGAATGGCCGTACTGGATCAAATCAAAGGTCCATCCAGCCCAGTATCCTGTCTACTGATCTTGGCCAATGCCAGTGCCCCGAAGTGAGTTATCCTAATAGGTAATGATCAAGTGATCTCTCTCCTGCCATCCATCACCACCCTCTGAAAAACAGAGGCTAGGGGCACCATTCCTTACCCAGCCTGGCTAATAGCCATTAATAGGCTTACTTGCATAAATTCCTGGAGGCTCTCTTTTAAACCCTGTTATAGTCCTAGCCTTCACAACCTCCTCAGGCAAGGAGTTCCATAGGTTGACTGTGCACTGTGTTTAGAAGAACTTCCTTTTATTTGTTTTAAACCTGGTGTCCATTAATTTCATTTTGTGGCCCATAGTTCTTACATTATGGGAACACGTAAATAACTTTTCCTTATTCACTTTCTCCACACCACCTCCACTCCCCACTTAGTCTCCTCTTTTCCAAGCTGAAAAGTCCTAGCCTCTTTAATCTCTCTTCATATGGGACCCGTTCCAAACCCGTAATAATTTTAGTTGCCCTTCTCTGAACCTTTTCTAATGCCAGTATATCTTTTTGAGATGAGGAGACCACATCTGTACACAGTATTCAAGATGCGGACGCACCTTGGATTTATGAAAGGCAATGAGATAGTCTCCGTCTTATTCTCTATCCCTTTTTTAATGATTCTTAACATCCTGTTTGATTTTTTGACTGCTGCTGCACACTGCCTGGATGTATTTAGAGATCTATCCACAATGACTCCAAGATCTTTTTCCTGATTAGTTGTAGCTAAATTAACCCTCATCATATTGTATGTATAGTTGGGGTTATTTTTTCCAATGTGCATCACTTTACATTTATCCACATTAAATTTCATTTGCCATTTTGTTACCCAGACACTTAGTTTTGTGAGATCTTTTTGAAGATCTTCACAATCTACTTTGGTCTTAACTATCTTGAGCAGTTTAGTATGATCTGCAAACTTGGTCACCTCACTGTTTACCCCTTTCTCCAAATCATTTATGAATAAGTTGAACAGGATTGGTCCTAGGACTGACCTTTGGGGAACAACACTAGTTACCCCTCTCCATTCTGAAAATTTATTCCTACCCTTTATTCTCTGTCTTTTAACCAACTCTCAATCCATGAAAGGATCTTCCCTCTTATCCATGGCAACTTAATTTACTTAAGAGCCTTTGGTGAGGGACCTTGTCAAAAGCTTTGTAGAAGTCTAAGTACACTGTGTCCACTGGATCTCCCTTGTCCGCGTGTTTGTTGACCTGTTCAAAGAACTCTAATAGATTAGTAAGACATGATTTCCCCTTACAGAAACCAAGCTGACTTTTGCCCAACAATTTATGTTCTTCTATGTGCCTGACAATTTTATTCTTTACTATTGTTTCAACTAATTTGCCTGGTACTGACATTAGACTTACCGGTCTGTAATTGCCGGGATCACTTCTCGAGCCCGTTTTAAATATTGGCGTCACCTTAGCTATCTTCCAGTCATTGGGTACAGAAGCTGATTTAAAGGACAGGTTACAAACCCTAGTTAATAGTTCCGCAATTTCACATTTGAGTTCATTCAGAACTCTTGGGTGAGTGCCAACTGGTACCGGTGACTTGTTACAGTTAAGTTTATCAATTAATTCCAGAACCTCCTCTAGTGACACTTCAGCCTGTGACAATTCCTCAGATTTGTCACCTATATAAGATGACTCAGGTTTGGGAATCCCCCTAATATTCTCAGCCACGAATACTGAAAAAGAATATCAATAAGGCACATGTTAAATGATTTAAGAACTGGCTTACTGACATCTCAAAAAGTATTCGTCAGTGGGGACCCATCATCAAACGTGGGTATTTCTAGTGGGGTTCTGCAGGGATGGGTACTAGGCTCAACACTATTCACTATTTTTATCAGTGATCTGGAAATAAATATAATACCACTCCTCATAAAATTTGCAGATGAACAATACTGGTGAAGTGGTAAATAATGATGAAAACAGGGCAGTAATAGTAATCTGGATCACTTGGTAAACTGGGCCCATGGCTGGCCTTACCCTGAGGCAAACTGAGGGGGAGGCAAACTCAGGTGCCATTCTGTGTCAGGGGCACCAATAGGACCCAGAGTGTAGAAAATTGTGTCTGCTGCTGGTGCATATGTATTAGCTGTGCTCTAGATGCACAGAAATGGTGAAGTACTGTGCTGGAGGAAGGAAGGCACAAGAGACATAATAGGCAGGCAGGAGAAAAGGTGAGACGGAATAACAGAAAGCAACTGGAGCTTTCAGATCAGCTGTATATGCTAAACAATTGAAACGTCCTTAAAATTGTGGAGCTAATGGCTGAGTTTGATGCTATACTGCAGGAGTATCTAAGAAGAGTCACCACCCAAGAAATGTACACAAACCCCTACGTTGGAAAACAATTCAGCATAAGATAATATAGTTACTGCCAACAAAAAGTCAAAGAGAAGATTGTGCCAGATCTGAAGTCAGCAAGATATTACTCTATTATTCTGGACTGAACACCTGACATCAGCCATACGGAATAAACGACTTTAATGATGCATTTTGTAACAACAGAACCTAGTGAAAATGTCCCTGCAATGGTGATTGTCAGAGAGCATTTTCTCGAATTTATTAACACTGATGAAACTACAGGAGCTGGTATGACAAATGTGCTTCTTAAAAAGCTATAAGATATGGGAATTGCAATAGCTGACATGAGAGGTCAGGGCTACTGTAATGGTGCCAACATGAGAGGAAAGAACAGAGGAGTACAGACACGGATCTGACAGTTAAACCCTCAAGCTTTTTTTGTCTCGTGCAGTTCTCATTCATTGAACTTGGTGGTCAGTGATGCAGCATCAGCTTCTAGTGATGCTGCTGAAATTTTTAATGTAATTCAAAGCATCTATATATTTTTCTATGTATCAACTCATAGATGGCAACTTTTTGGGAACATCCTCTCTGACACTGAAATCACTGAGTACCACACAATGGGAAAGTCGAGTGGAGGCGATAAAGCCTATCAAACACCAAATTGGGAAGATAGATGATGCCATAGCTGCCATTATGGAGGATAATGCTATGACAGGAACTGTTCATGGGAGAACAATGGCAGAGGGAAATGGAATCACTAGAAACACACATAACTTCAAATTTCTGTGTGGCTTAGTGTTGTGGCATGAAGTACTGTTGGAAATAAATGTTGTAAGCAAGAGACTCCAAGGTGTTGACTTTAATGTATCTGGAGAAATGGAACAAATTGACAAAGCAAAATCATACCTACAGTCTTACCGGTCAGATGAGGGATTTCAAAACATTCTGAAGAGTGCACAGAAGTTCATATTGAAGCTATTTTCCCACTGATTCAAGAATACAAGACTCACCAAAGAAGACAAGATTTTGATTACGAGGCATGGGATAATCCCATAAGAGACCCCAAACAACAATTCAAAGTTGAATTATTTAACCAGATGCGAGATTGTGCAATACAGTCAGCTGAAGAACGTTTCATGCAATTCAAGGAACACAGAAGTATATTTGGGATGTTGTATGATAGTCCAATACTCCTCACTATACCTGAAGAAGACCTACACCAGCAATGCAAGGCACTAGAGACAGTGTTGACACCTGATGACATGCGCAGTATTAATGCAAGCGATTTAGGTGATGAACTGAAAGCGCTTTCAAGATACATTTCAGCAGGATCAACTTCAAAGACTGTTCTGGAATATATGTGCACAAATAAGATGACCACCCTCTTTCCAAGTGCTTTTGTTGCTCTCTCATACTTCTAACACTTCCTATAACAGTTGCTAGTGGAGAATGCAGCTTCTTCAAGCTGAGGTTAACAAAAACACAACTGCGCTCCACAGTGACACAGGAGAGGCTGGTAAACCTTGCAGCCATCTAATAGAGTATGAGCTGACCCAGACTGTGGACCTTCAGGAAGCAGTTCAAATCTGTGCAACCAAGAAGGTATGGAAAGCACCACTTTGATTATTCAAACAGATAAAAATGCCAGTGTTTACTATGCAGACAAGAAAAGTTACATTTATATTCAGGCATTTAAAAGTTAAGTGTTACTTATAATATTTGAACAGGGCATTTTAAGTTATTAGTTCTTTATTGGGGTAGGTAGCAGAGGAGTACCATGAGAGGAGTAGAACAGGAAGAAGGCACAATTGAGCTCTTTTAAAGTTTTGGCCCAAGCGAAGGGGCATCATTTGAGCTCCCTGCCTCATGTACCAAAATATTGTGGGCTGGCCCTACAGTCAATCAAAATACATTTTATTTAATACATCCAAATGCAAACTTGTACATCTAGGAACCAGGAATGCAGGGCATATCTACAGAAGAGGGACTGTATCCTGAAAAGCAGTGACTCTTAAATGGATCTGTGGATTATAGCAGACAAACCACTCAACATGAGCTCCGAGTGCTATGCTGTAGCAAAAAAGGGGTAATGCCATGCCTGAATTTATAAACAGGGGAGTAGTGGGTAGGAATGGGATGGTGATTTTATTTCTATATAGATGAGACCAATGCAAAATAGTGTGTCCAGTTCTGGTGTCCTCATTTTAAAAATGATGTTCAAAATTTTGAAAGAGTGCAGAAAAGACCCTCAAAAATTATTTGAGGCTGGAAAAACACCTTACAGTGATTGACTTAAAGAGCTCAATCTGTTCAGCTTCTCCAAAAGAAGATTGAGAGGTGACTTTTATTGCAGTGTATAAATACTGTCACAGGGAGAAAATACTGCGTACTAAAGGGGTCTTCAATCTAGTGGACAAAGACATAGCAAGCACAAATAGCTGTAAGCTAAAACCAGACAAATTCAAACTGGAACTAATGCACAATTTTTAATAGTGATTAATAGTTGGAACAAACACCCAAGGAAAGTGGTGAATTCTCTATCTCTTGAGGTCTTCAGGTCAAAACTGGATGTCTTTCTGGAATCAGTGTAGGGATAACTGGGTGAGTTTTATGGGCCAGTGATAAACAGGAGGCCAGACTTGGTGAACTAATGGTTCCTCTGGCCTTAAACTCTATGAATAAAAGAAAAGACTCGTGATCTTTGGACTGTCCAGATGTGCTATGGGTGACATGCTGGCTCCATTGGAGTCAATGGCAAAACTCTCCTGACCTTTACTGAGGCCAGGATTCTGCCGTGGGATCTGCTCAGACTAGTTCGTTTGCTCAGACTGGCAGAGTTTTAGCTCAGGGCCAATTTTCACTGAGTTACTTTTCATAATTTTCTGATACCAAAAAATGTGTTCTTCATATAATAATTAAATATAGTTGGTGTTCCTAATTTCATAGATAGGCTGATATTCTTAATTAGCCCTTTGTTTTAAATGAGAATAATAGCAACCACCTCTCTATTTTTAGCCTCCTAATCCTCCCGGTTGCTTTATAGCTACAGGGAATCATAATTGAGGTGTGATTTAATTTAACAGTGATCTGCCTTTACTAATATGCACATTATCTGGGGCAATGGAGTGGCTGCCTTTCAGGAATCCTTCCTCTGCACAAGCTATTTCCTTGATTTCAGATGTGAATGGCCTCCAAACTTCCTGTGCCTCCTGTGTATTTGGGGAGGTATCATTTAGGGGTGGATCTTGTTGAAAGTTGAGCCCCGAAATGTCCATATCCAGTAACCTCTGAGGAATGATGGCTCAGGGAGACCGATCTGATCTGATCCTAGGAGTCCCCATGTCTGGATCTGCTGCCCTTGGAGGTGGGAAAGGGTGGGAGAGCCCCTTAAACAAGAGATTGCTGACAGATCCTCACACACACAAACCAAAATTACTTTTATGGGCAGCAGTTACAACAACAGGGAACAGATTTTACCATTCAGCCTACTGCAATGGCTGCACCTTGATCCCTCCATGACCTCAAAGCTACTGCCTGGAAATGAGAGAGAATTAGAAAATACAGAGGCTTTATTTTTTTCCAGTGAAAACATCTGTCCTCAAATTTTGGTCATCCCTATTGAAAATGTAAACACTTCTTTGTAGTTTGAGCATAACCACACTTTAAACAGCTGTTCCCTTTCACCTGAGGAGTTTATTTCAGTACTGGTTGAAGCCATCTCTTCATAGTATAGTGTCTAGTTAAGATTTTTTAAGTGCTTTGGGATCTGCTGCATGAAAACCACCCTATAAATTTAAGATATTGTATCATTAAGAAGAACAGCAGGTTACCAGTTGCTAATACTGATCCTATTGCCATAGTGTTCATAGACATAGAGGGATATATTCTGCTTAAGATGTATTTATGCAACTCCTATCAATGCAAACAGTGGTGAATTCTCCATCTCTTGAGGTCTTCAGGTCAAAACTGGATGTCACACACAAAAAGCATTTGTAATGTTTTTAATTTTATCCTGTGTCTACATCTTAGAGGGCCTGATCCAAATAGAAAGACTCTCTTTGACTTCAGTGGTCTGTGGATCAGGCTCTAAAAGTTTAAAGAATTCTGAAAACTCTGTTTATGTGTGTGTCTCTCTCTCTGTATATCACAATGAGCTAAGTGAGGAAGGATGGGATGCAGAGGGGTATTAGGAGCAAACCATTGAGCTCTAAATCTAAGCTATCTTAACAAAGAAAATGACAAGTATTTCTTGTCAAACTTAAGCTTCCAATAGGTGGCTTAATAAATGGCAGTAAGAGCAAAGTGAAATGGAAAGACTTAATGCTTAGTTATCTGTAGAGGCAGGGCAACAGGAGATGATACAATTGAGCATCACTCAACTTACACAAAAAATTGGTTGAAAAAGAGCTCACCAAAGCCTTCTTTGCCTGAACGGATATTTATAGTCTAAGGATCTGTTCTGTCTCTCCCTATTCCTGTAGGGAAAAATGAACAGAGAGGCTTTCAGTCAGGCAGGCTATTTGACCAAGTTTTCTTTAAATGTTGGTTTTAGTTTTCATCATTTTAATGTGTATTTCATTTACCAGCACAAAGGACTCCACTTTAATTTGAATCATAACACTGCTCAGTTTCAAATCCTTGCATACTTATTTCTTCTGGATTATGTGCAGTTGTGCACCAGATATTTCTTTCCTTACATTTTCTTCCCGCCCTGGTATACTGGCATTTGTTTAGTTTAATGAAACTCAGATGACATTGCTGCTAGGAGTAACTGAGGTAATGTGTCAGGTAATTTAACTCTTACACAGTATTCTCTTTCTTTAATTACTTAATAGTGGTGGGAGGTTTTTGGTTGTTGGTTAGTTTTGTACAGTTACATACATGCATCTCCTTGCTGCTTCAGATTTGTAAAAAATGAAGCAAGTTAGCTTTTTAATTTGTTATGTAGTGAACTAAGACACAGTTTGCATAAATATCAGTCGACTGAAGTTGTTCAATCTCATTTAATTCACTTCCTCGCTGCAGTACTGGCAGTAGGTGTAAATGACCCGTCTGCTCTAATATATTAACCAAAGACAACACAATTCTTCCATTTCAAAATGCCTGGCCATTAGTGGATTCGAGGTTTGATTGTTGTTCTTTATTATTTATTTATTTTATTATTTTATTATTTTATTTATTTATTCTTTCCTGTGTTTTCTAATTAAGGGCCAAGGGTTTGCTCCTGCAAAGTACTTTCACTAAAATCGTTGGAACTATTCATTAACTTGCATGTGCTTTGCTGGATCAGGGCCAGAGTATTCAGTACCTGGCAGGATTGAAACCCAAATCCTGTTCACTTGTCTCTTTCGTTACTGGCATTTTGTCAGTCTACACAGTGCAAAAATGGTATTTTATCATTCTGCACATAGGAACAGAAAATAATAAATCTAGATGGTCTACATAATACTTAGTCCTGCCTCAGTGCAGAGGACTGGACTAGCTGACCTATCGAGGTCCCATCCAGTTCTCTTTTTACGATTCTGTACTTGGATTGTGTTTATTTCCTGATCATTCCCTACTTCTTTGGAACTATTGTGAGTAAGTGCATAATGGGAGGTGGGTTCAGTTTAGCATCTCTTATAATTAACCATGTGATAGAGCACACGTGCTGCTATGGAGAAACATTTGTGGGGATTAATCAAGATATCTTGAAGGTGAAAGAGCCCACGATTTATTAAAACTTACCCTTACTCTAAACTGGAATGAAAAGAGACTATAGAGTCCCTGTAGGGAATACAGGTTAATCTAGGATATATAGCTTTTAGTGTTTTTTTAAAAATTACTTTTTATTGTTTTTGGGGGGGTTTCAATCAATCTATAGGAGCAACAATTTGAGACGAACACAAATCTGTCACATTTTTTAAAATAACGATTTTACCCTAGTTCCCAGCTCTTCTTGTGCTGACATTCTACAACCTGATTTTCAGAAAGGACTGTCACCATCAATTTTTCTGTTTTAAAGGACTTTAATTCTTTCAGCATGTTCATATGGTTTTATAAAGCCCCAGATACATGGCAAATCCCCTTGGTGTTGTAAGACAAGATTGCTGTTAAAAAATGTTTAGGCTTAGTCAGCTTCTTCTCACCACTGAACTCATGAGGGACTCTAGGAAATGGTGTTTATACTAAGCTTAAATTGATAGGGCAAGTTTAATGCAATCAGGTCAAAGGTACAGCTGCTTAGCTAGTCTCATCAACCACTCAGGTTTCAGCATCAGTTTATAAGTAAAGGCCTGTAATGATAACATCTGGCTGCTAGCGCATGGGCTGCATTTTGTGTGCTGTGATTGAATGTAATTTAATGGTGGGGAGGAGCAAATTTAGGGGCAGCTTCATTCCTGAGTTATGATTCCAGATAGATAAACTAGGACTGACAGACTTTGATCCAAATCTCGGTCATGTTATCAATTCATTTGATGAAGAGCCTTTCTTCAGCACACCCAGGACAGAGATGTCCTTGCAGAGTGGAAGAGTACAGTCAGTTACAAGGGCTTTGTGTGAGCAAAGCCAGATCTAGGCTAAGATTTGTCCTCATTCAAGGTTCTCTTTTTAGTTTTTATTGTTCAAACTGAGTTTCACAGGTATTGGTTCAGGCATTATACTCAATATCCACCACGCAACCAGAGCTAATATGAGGAAATGTGCTAGACTGAGCAGTTTCTTAGGCTCTTGTCCTAATATAAGGATGGCATAAAGACTGATAAGAGAGCTCCTCTCTCCTAACGCCATGCAAGTTTGTTTATGCAAACTCGAAGTTAAAGGGATTCTGCCAAACAGTGTAGGCCCAGAAATATAACTTTCTCAGGAGCAGGTAAATTTCTGACAGGTCTTAGAATTTTTTATTTTAGATAAGGCTGGTTGTGCTTCCTATTGCTAAGGTTGCCCAACATTTTCCATTATGTAACCCTATTTTCAGTTGCTTATAATTCTGCAAAACTTTAACCATTTGGGCTGAAATTTTCTATGGTGAGTATACACCCATGCTGACGTATTTTGGAAAATTTCAGCCAAAACACTTCAGCCATTTCTGAGAATGAGGATGAATAAAAATATGTTGTTTTGACCATGTTCAGAATTTTGGGAAACTTTTTCTTTGAACAGCTCTATGACTGCTTCACTTTAAAACAGGGAATTGAAATTTGGCAAGAGCTGGTCTTTGCATCAGAGATGTGCGTTTCACCGTTCTTGAGACAAACTGTCCAAATTTGGCCAAGTTATAAGCTTTTGAAAAATCACAGTTTGCACTTGATCAGTAGAGACTTCTTCAGTTGTAACAACTAACATCTCAGAACAGTCTGTCCTGACTCAGTATGTCCCAGCCTTTCACAGTTCCTACAGTGCTGACTGGATTGCTCATTCACTCCCTCCCCCACCACACACACAGCATGATCCATCCCCTCACAGTGCCTCCTTGTGAGTGGAGCATGCATGCCTCATCCTCAGAGAACACCTCAGTATGTTTTAGCCCAGGGCTAAAGGGATGAAGCTGGATTTTCACTATAATTAATGCTGCAGGCTGAGCTGGAACTCAGAGCGGGGAACCTCTCTCTCCTGCACTGTCAATGACCCCCATCTGAGGACAAAAATGGATTGGGAAGAGTGAAAGGAATAGATTGGGGAAAGGAATTTGGTAAAACTGTGGGACTGGAGAGGGTGAAGCAAAACTGGGACTGGCTGGTTAAGAAGACAGCAAGGGTACAGCTGCGCTACCCACTGGATCGGCAGGTAGCCCTCGATGTATCAGGGATCAATTTATCGCATCTCATCTAGACACGACTGTACTCCACCTCGGCAGGAGGAGTAAGCAGAGTCAGCGGGGGAGCGGCTACAGTCGACCCGCCACTGGGGGGACGGCCAGGTAAGTTGAACTAAGAGACTTCGACTTCAGCTACACGAATAGCGTAGCTGAAGTTGCATATTTTAGTTCAAACCCCTCCCCCCACCCCCGTCCAGTGTAGCCCAGCCCTGAGACTAGGAACTAATGTGGTGGAAATGAGGGTGAAGAGGGAGGGGACACAGATCTGACAAAGAGCTGGGTGTGTGGACAGAACTAGAACTAGCTGGGCAAAGAGCATGGGACAAGGAGCTAGCTCAGGAGGACTGAGGCAAGAAGCTGAGGAGAGAGTGGTAAGAGACTGAGATTGGTTGAGGAGTCCAGGGAGAGAGTCAAGGGCTAGGAACCAGGGGGTGGAGAAGAAGAACAAATCAAATGAGGTGCTTGGAGGAGAAAACTGGGACTGGATGTGGAAAAGGAAAGAGTCTGGGGGTTGATGGATGGTTGGGACTCAGGCAATGAGACTAGAACTGGCTGGGAGACTGGAACTGGGATGAGAAGCCTGAGAAGTGGAGACTGTGTCTGGACTGAAAAGGAAAAGGTACTGGGACCAGGAGCCAGAGATGGGGAAAACTGGGACTGGGTAGGAAGTTAGTGATGAGGCAGAAGAGGTCAGGTTTCAAGGAAGCAGGCAGAAGAGTCTCTGTCCACTAGAGCACACACGTCTCCATAGTGTGGAATGAAACCCAAGATTCCTGAGTCTCACCATTCCTCTGCCATCAGCAAATCTCATCCCTCTTCAGTGATGTTCCTCGTAGGAGATGACAGCTTATTACTGCTATCAGTTATTCCATTAACTCAAGTGGCAGAGGACTGTGCAGTGAATCTAAAGGTTTCAGCCATGCCACTGACCCATTGGGGTGTCAATATGATGCCACATCACAGCATTTCCATTTTTTCAGTGTTCTTTTTTTCAATGTAGAAAATTACATACCAAAAAACTACTTTAGAAGAACATTATTAAGGTCACGCAGGCAACTTAATTCTGACATTTCCTCTCTTGTGAGTACTTAACTTTGCAATCTTAATGTTCTTTTAAATGTAAGTGGTTTGTTTTCGGGGGTTTTAAGGGTAGTTTGTACACTTTGAAGAAGGTACAAATTGATATGTAGGCACAGTGTCTTTCTAAACTTCATAGTTTAGACATAGTTCAGCACTTAGATTCATATGTTCCCTTTAGTCTGTGTGTGCAACTCTCTCACATACAACAGATTTTTGCCACAGATTGAAGGGATTTGTTTTGGTTGTTAAGTCAAGAGATCTGTATCTACCATCTAAGATCCTTTTCTGTTCTTGGCAGTGTCCTCTTTAGCATATATTCTAAAAAGGAAACTGCTTATTTCAGGGCTGTTCCAGGTTGTGCCTTGAACATCCAAGGTGACTATAAAACAGGCTTTTTTAGCTGACTGGTATATTTTCATTGACATATGGATAGTGTTGAAGGTGGATGACAATTTCTTATCCAGCCACTTGGGGAGAGTGAAAGAAACAGATTGGGACAAAGAATTTGGTGAAACTAGGGGCCTGGAGAGGGTGGCAAGAAACTGGGGCTAGGAACTAGTGGCTATGCTGGAAATCAGTCTACTCTATAGGATCCTAATGGTCCTTTCTGGCCATAATTTTTTTAAAAAAAATCTAATATGCTGCCTATGTGACTTTTAAAGAACCCTTATAGAACACGTTTGTTTGTTTCACTTTAAAATTTATAATCAAGTCAGCATTGATACATTATACTGGAATTGTGGTGTTAAACTCTTTTAAGCAATGATCAGGAGGTTCCAGGGATAAGTATGGATTTACTCTTCTATAACCGTTTTTACGAACCTCCTATAGATAGTAAGACGTGCTGCTCTTTGTGGCTGAATGAACCACTAAGTACGATAGGATGAATGAACCACTAGGTACAATAGGTCAGTGTTTAGGGCTCCCGATTCTAGGGTCAGGTACACCTTGGGTCTGGAAAGCACAAGAAGCACATTACATCCAGTGAGGCAGTCTGGTTCTCAGGGGCTACTGAATCGGACTGGCATCACCTGCCCAACACACCTGAGATCTGTGCACCACTCCAGACCCAGTACCACTGCTGTTGTTCCTACAGGCTGAAGGGAGGAGGGGATCCTGGCTTGCAGCTGTCACTGCCACTCACTGTCACCACCTAAAAAGAGGGCTCTGAACATCACCCCTCAAAGTGTACGTAGGTGGGTGAGGACATTAGGAGGTGGAACTGAAAAGGCCCTATGTAGCCACATACTGATCATACTTAAGGCACTGAGTTGCCTTAATTCAGCCTTGATGCTCTTGACATCTTATGTGACACAAGGTTTACCCCTGTGAGTGTATTTGTGTGTGTCTTGCTCTCTGTCTGACTCTGGTAGTATTTGCATGTGGTTTGTTCTCATATTGGTTTGAGAATGCTAAGTATGGGATGTTTCCACTTCAATTTTATTAATCAGTATATATGAATGTGGGGTGGGGCTGTGAAAATAGTCCATTTTTGGTACTTTTCATCTGAGGATCTCAAACATTCATTAAGTAAACTTCACAGTATGCCTGTTGTTTCAGGACAGTTATATCACTGTTTTACAGAAGGGAAAAGCAAGGGTCAGAGAAGTTGGACAACTTGCCCAAGGTTACATGCAAGTCAGTGGTAGAAGCAGACACCTACGCCTGTGCTCCAATCATTAGGCTACTCTCCCCCACTTCTTGTTTGTGATTTACATTCTAGTGTAAGACTAGCTATAAATCATGATCTGGGATAGAATTTCCACCTCTGCTATTTTTGTAAGCTTGAAATATATGGTTTTTATGTTTGTAATTACAGATCTTCTAATAAAATACTTACTAATTGCACTGTAAATGGTCAGCCAAGGGTTGGCTCACATTTTTTCCACTTCTTTTGGATTGCCTCGATTATTTTTCAGTGCCGAGATTAGCCCATTTATGTTCCTTCGCTTGCAGATGGGATGGGACCCTTTTAAAGCCATAATGATTATACATCATACTGCTAGAAGTATAAACTGCCTTTGAACATATTAGCAAAAGCTAAACTACCAACTGTTAATTCAATGAATCATACTCTGCACAGGAGTGTTTTATATATATATGAAAATCCAACTGTATATGTATATGGAGGGCATATATTTACACACCACATGTGTAAGATATAAATGATCCTGATGAATACTGCTGAAGTAAATTATGTTAATACCCTAGTTAGAACTATTTTAACATTAGTTTCTAAATGTTTTTGTTACACTGTAGATTGGATGTTGGCAAGATAAAGGAACCTAGACTCTTAACTGCAACCTCTGCACTACAGTGCAACTCTGTGGGGATGTTCAAAATTAAACATTTGGTTTAGGTATTAAACATTAAAGTTTTCCTTTTAATTCCAAGACCTATGTTAAAGCAGAATGGGAAATGGTTTACAGTATCTCCCAGTGAGGGCTTCCACACTGATATTGTCAGAAATTACATAATTTTCATTTCTTTTTGTAAGATTATCACCAACAATACAAGGCTTAAACATTCCAAGTGTAATTGCAAAAATATATTTTCAAGTGGGCTTATAGTGTGTTCCTGGTAATAGGTGCACCTTACCTTTAAAACACCGATTTATTGGGCGGGGGAAGCTTTCCATTTAAGAGTAGGGAACTTTTTTTAATGAGTAACTTACCCAGTGGAAGCTCCCACTGTCACCACTCATTCATACTAGACATGATAGAAATCAAAAGACCCATCACCAAAGGATGTTTATTGCCTCCTCATTCACCTGCACTGCTCAGCCAGAGTTGCTAGCTGCTTTGTGGCAGACAGTCTACAACACGCACCAAGCTACTGGCACTCTGTAGGTGAGAACCTGTTTCTCTGGTCTCCCTGCTAGTTCCTTTACTTCTTTTTGCACTCTGTCTCTTGCCATACGTTGGAACAACAAGAGGGGACAGCCTCCATACATGACTGTATGCCGCCAACAATATTTGGCCTCATCCTCATGACTTTAATACTTTGGTATGTTAGGGGACGGTAGTCAACCTGACTGGATCCTTGTATGTAAAGGTGGTGTGATGACACTACTAGAGAGGAGAGTGGGGAAGGAAAGAAACCATATAGCAGATGAGAGAAAGGTACATTCCAAGGTGAGAGGGAGAGTGAAAAACACCCCAGTGTATGAGAAAGGGAGGTGACTCTGAAGGGAAAAGAAAGTCAGTGCACCCCAGTGGGAGCAAGAGACTAGAGAAGCAAGAGATTGTGATGGTGGGAAAGAGGAAGAAAGATAGGAAAAAAGACCAAGAGGGAAAGATTTAGATGGGGAAGGGGCAGAAGAAAAAGAGCCAGGTTTGCAAAGAAGGAAAGAAAAAGGCTGAATGAAAATAAGGAGAAATCAGGCCTTAAAAAAAGAAAGGAGTAGTAGGGGTTTGATTTTTTGTGGGATTTAGTGAAAAGTTTGGTATTGGAGTGGAATGTAATCTAATGTTAAAAAAAAACAACCCCCACATAGCTTGTTTGATTTTATACAGTAAATTAGGGGACATGGTTCTAAAGAACAAAATGGAGTTTGAGAGACCTGAGTTTGAGAGACCTGGCTCTACATGTGGGATGGCTATAGGAGACCATATGAGAGATGGAAGATAATTTGTTCTGGTTTAATACGATTACTGTATGGATTCTAGCTTGTATTGACCTACATGGCCAAAATCCTCAGCTGTGAGTGGGAGTGTACCCCACAACTGGTGGGGAGGAGTGCAAAGGTGAATTTAAACCATCTTTACATTCCCTTGACTCTGAGATAGCTATGTGTCTGCCCGCCACTGTAACTTATGCGCAGCTTCCAAGGGCCCCAAAGGGCCATGATGGCAGGTGGAATGAAGGAGAGTTCTGGAATACTTCTCCATGTGCCAGATCCCCTCTGATGGCTCTGCTGCACTGGTGAATCCACTTTCATTGGAGTGATTCTCCAATGACTAGTAACATGAGCTTTGTGTACCCTAAACCCTGGGCAGAATCTGGGCTGGTGTTTTTATATATCTCTATATGTATTATAGGAAATATGGAAAGGTATTTGGGCCCTCATTGGTTTTGGTACATTCTTACTGAATAATATTTATAAACCAACCATGCTTTACTAATGACACATTATTCTCACATATTCTAGTTTTATAACACAAGTCATGTGAGTAAAGTTATTCATGTGGAAAAGTGTTCACAGGATTCAGCCCAAAGTCAGTAGTACCTCCAACCCCACTGAACACAATCCTGGAAATGTACTGTTATTAGTATGCAGTTTAGCAGCATACTAATTTCCATGCCCACTAGTTGTGATGTTGCAGAGGATTATGACTTTGCATGTAAAATAAGCAACAGGAGATGAATTTTTAAGAACCTAGGTATTGCCATACCAGATCAGACAAGTGCTCTGGCTAGTTCAGTGCATGAAATCCAATAGTGAGCAATACCTCTTTTCAGCGTTGGGCCCATTTATCAATAACTTTAATACTTTAATACTTAATACTACATCAATAAAAATAGCGGAAGTTGTCCCTCGACCACTCATGAAAAATGCTAAACCCCAGAGTATGTTTTGTTTTTTATGATTTATTTATATTTGTGGAAAGATGTTAATGTAGCGAGCCAGGAGCACTCAAAATGTGTTCGATCAATTAAAAAAAACAACTACAGAATTCAACACCAGTAGCCCTTTAAAACACTAAAACTTACATTAGGGAAATTGCAGTATTTTAGATGATTACTGTAGAATATTGTAGTAGTAGTCGTATCTTAATAAGGGAGTTGAGGATTGCTTTGACAGCTTAACAGGAGCCTGAGGGCAACTGCACCTAATTTGCATGAAATGGAACACATTGCAGCCACCCTCTTTCTGAAGAAAGAGAAACTACAGGTGCCAACATGCAATGATCTAGTTTAATCCAAACAGACAGGTCAGGAACTGCAGAATAATCTTTGCAGACTGCACCTCCCTGTTAATGAGGCTGATTGCAAGCCCACTGCTGTTGTACTCCACTAAACAAGCAGTTAAAAAAGAAATGTGCAGCCGATATAGTTAACTTTCATCTCACACAGGTTCAAAAGGAGAAGACTCTCATTGTTACTCTCCTTTCATAGTTGTTTGCTCTAGACCATTTCAGTCATTGATGTTTAATATGGAAAATAAAAGGGGAAAATGACTGTCATAGCAGCATATTGACCTCTAGGGGTTATTTTATGTGCTAAGTCTAAGATGTTGAAATTGCTACCCATCATCGTCAAACAAGACTATGTTAAACAGACATTAAGTAAACATTAAAAACTCATACCAACCTTTTGCATGTACCAAATGAGCAAGTAATTTAACACTAGTATTTAGTTGTGTGTGTTTGTGTGCATTCACATAAATTCATGCATACAGCTGTTTATCCTTATGAGCAGATATGTACAGCTGATTTTCAAAGCTTGATTTATGATGTATTCAAGAAAGCAAATTAAGGAGTAAAAAGAATGACTTGAGGAAATTGTCTTTGTTTCATATACACTTGTTTTTCACTCTGTTGATCATAGATGATGTTTCAACTCTATATAGAGCTACTTGTAGAAAGCAGTATTTGTAGTTTTAAACTATTGGAACTTCAGCTCAAGAACATTAGTCTCCTATTGGTACAAATTACTGTGTACATATTCCCTGAAATCATTTAGTATTGTAATGCTAAAGCTTTTGAATTGTTGATACCCTGAGACAGATATACATCTAACTCTTACAAGTACTTTAAATCACTTCAGTATAATTAATTAGATAATGAACATTGAATATAGGCTATTCATTTTCATGATATATGCAGCTGATGTTCAGCCAACCTGAAAAGTTAAATAGAAATATGTTAAAACATGCTTGTATCATTTTACTGCCTTGATTACATTTATTTGTATGATTGTACCCTCATTACAGAGGGTATAATTTGCCTTCACTCTTCTTATGAAGGGAGAACATGCATTTGTGGGGTTTGAATTTTTCATGCCAGTGAAAGTACAAAAGCTACAGTAAACTTTTCTAAATACAACAATAATGGAATAAGTGTAAGCATTGCTTTTTACGGAGAACTTTATGAAAATCAAACTTTTCCACAAATTGGCTTTTAATATAATTTTAAGGAGACAGAGAGTGACTTTTAGAGCTTATGAAACTATGAACTAATAAGACTGACTACTATATATCAAGGTATCTTGCAGTCTTATTCCTTGCATGCTTCTCTGTAAAATTCAGTCCATGTCTTTTAATCGAACCATACTTCTTTACTCTGGTTCCTTAATTTAACAAAAGATGTCAAACATGCCTGGTTGTGGGGTGGTTTGATAATTGTGGCAAACATCCACTGATAAGGCAAAATTCACTAAATTCATATTCATCTTTTCATTGGACAAAGATTTCAACAACTGACTAGCCCCTGTTGCCTTTCATATTTGTTTTAACTTGGAAGTTAGAGATGTTAGTAAACTAAATTAAGTCCTTACATTCTTAACAGATCAATTTTAAAACACTTGCCTTAGCAAATATACAGGCAGTTACTTTTATTAGGGTACTTATAATGTGTGATGAAATGAGACATTTATTTCATATCATAACAACTTGTATCTAGGGTGACCAGATGTTCCGATTTTATAGGAACAGTCCCGATTTTGGGGTCTTTTTTTTACATGGGCTCCTATTACCCTCCACCCCCATCTCAATCATGTCACCCTACTTGTGGCACACCTTGCTGGATCAGATTACCGCACCATTCAAAGTATTTGGGGTTTAACACAATAAAATTGCCAAAATTTAAAAGAAATGTTTATTTTCCTGTTCATATATAATAATTCATACTACTGGAGTAGTTCTCTGAAAGAAGAATCTAGCAAACTGAAGATATATCCTTTTTGCATCAAAATATAACCACATTTTGATAGTAGATAAATGCAATTGTGTTTGTGATATATCATAGCTGTCTTTCAGATTTAATTTATATTTTAGATATATATCTGATAGTATTTTGGCATATTATACAAGTGGCTATAATTATCTAAAACAATTGAAGATATACTACTGCCAAATGGCATCATAGGATACATCCATACTGCAAAAAAAGGGGCGGGGAGGGTTCCTTAACTCGGGTTTGCTACCCACATTGGCTAACTCGGGTTAAAATGGCAGTGAAGACATGGAAATTTAGGTTAGCAGCTCAAGTTCATACCCAGGCTGCCCTATAGGTTTCACCTCAGCCTGCTGACTGATAGGCACCTTTGCAAATAAAATATGTTTTTAAGATGATAGGCCAGATTCCACCCTGATTGAAGCCCATTGGCTTGATTCTGCAGATGGCCAAATGTAACCATTTATTAAAAAGTTTAGAGATGGGAAGTATTTGGAATTGGATATGGAAAACTCTGAGTTAGGATGACCAAAACATTGGCTCATGGAATCATGCTATTTAAAATACTTGGCTAGATTCACCCCTCAGTTTATGCCAGTTTCACAGGATGCAAATACTGGCGAAGGGCCATAGCTAGAGAAAATCTATCAGGGAAAGAAGTTGCAACACAAGAAAGTGGCCACAATTTCCCTTGAAAGGAAGGGGGCAATGAGGGGAGGCTGTATAATTCCTTCATAGCCCATAAGTGAGCAGTGCTGACTAGGAAAGGGAAATGATTGTCACCCGAGTGACTGGAAGTGCACAGATATAGCTCTGGCCCTCCCTCAAGCGCTTCCACCCTTAGAACTCCCAGGCATCTCTTTGGGGAATTGAAGCTGCCTTCCCATACTCACACCCAGCAGGAACTCTGAGGTCAGGTGACAGTGCTAACTCCATCTGCCCTTCCTTAGGTTGAATACTTGAAAGGGCTTTGCTGGCATAGGGAGGCTTACTGCACACCTCCCTCCACCAGCTTCAGTTAATCTGACTCACTCTTTACTCCTCATTAAAAATAGGTTTCTTTAGAGGTTTTTTTGTTTTGTTTGTTCAGTTCAGTATTATAATGATGCAATGGTATTAGACACCCTAAGGTGTGATTATACTGTGAGAGGTTATTTCAAGGCCAGCAACACGCCCTACATGCAACACTATCTTGTGGTATCATCACATATTACTGTTCCTTATTGCTTAAATATTTGGAGATGTGCATCATGCTTTGGCAATGCATGTCAGTCTTTTGAGACATAAAATTAAAGATCGCTAGGACTAAACTGAATAATACAGAACTTTACATCCCAATGGAACCAAAAATCCTTTATTCATCACACTGAAATACAGCCACCTTGGGGGTAAAACACAGCAGCCACATAACAACATATACTGACATTTCATAAGTGTTTAGAAAAGAAAGTTAATATGTTGTGACCTGATATCCCGCAGATAATTTGTGTATCTTCAAATTAATCCTTGTTCAAATTAAGTTTTAGGAAGAATGGCATGACTGCACACATTGGAATAGATCCTGACTTTACACTGATGCCAGTAGGGATGCAAATGGAATTATACCTGCATCACATCAGCATCAGGCCCCTACTGTTGGTAATACTCAAAGTAGGAAGATAGATCTGATTAGTTCTGTCTTATTATTTGACCTAACTACTTAGCAGGGAAGGAGAGCTAATAAGGGACAATGCCAAGAAGGCTGAAGTTTTCAATGCCTGTTATTCACAGGTCTTCACTAAAAAGGTTAAATGAGAGCAGATGCTTAACACAATTGATATTAACAGCAAGGAGGAAGGATCACAAGCCAGAACAGGTTTAAGAATATTTAGATAAGTTGGATGTGTTCAAGTTGGCAGGGCCTGACAAAATTCACCCTAAGGTACTTAAGGAACTAGCTGAAGCAATATCAGAACCATTAGCAAAGATCTTCAGGAACTTGTGGAGGATGGGTGAGGTCCCAGAGGAGTGGAGAAGGACAAACATGATACCTGTCTTTAGAAGGGGAACAAAGAGCACCTAACTTTAATACCTGGAAAGATACTGGAATAAATTATTAAACAATCTGCTTATAAGAACCTGGATGATCATAAGATGATAAGTAATGGCTAGCGTAGGTTGATTGAGAACAAATCTTGCCAAACCAAACTAATTTCCTTCTTTGACAGGGAGTGAAAGAATATTTTGGGGGTGGGGGTGAAATGTACTACCCGTTTAAGGGCCAGGCTGGAGCCTACAGTCTGGGGATAATCAAGGAGACCCTGCCCCAGTCTGAGCTATTTAAACAAAGGAAGAGGCAGCTGAGGGGAGTTAAAAACCAGGAAAGCTGCAGTGGTTGATGGTTCCTCTCTAAGGCACCAGGAGACAAGCCTAATCTGACTCTCAGACTTGAGTTTGTGGACTTTTGGGGAGCTCTTACGAGGATTCTCATAAATTGGAGGTTTTTAAGAACAGGTTAGACAAACACCTGTCAGGGATGGTGTAGGTATACTTGGTCCTGCCTGAGTGTGGGAAGACAGATTAGATGACCTCTCAAGGTTCCTTCCAGCTCTACATGTCTGTGATTCCATTATTCCCACTAGTTGCCAGCCCTGTTTAAGAGTTTTTATTCAATGTTATTTGGAGAGTAACATTCTATTTTTACAAGGACTGCTCTGTGTGTATGAGCCTTTATTATGTTCTTAATTTCTAGTTCTCCCATGAGCTATAACATATGGAGTGTTAAAGGCAGGGGTGGACAAACTATGGCCTGCGGGACTGTCCTGAGCTCCCAGACAGGGAGGCTCCTCCTGGCCCCTCCCCGACCTTCCCTCCTCCCCCACAGCCTCAGTGCTCTAAGTGGGCAGTGCTCTGGGGGCGGGGGCTGCGTGCTCCTGTGGGGCAGCATGTCTGGCTCCACGTGGATCCAGACCTGCCGCTCTGAGCTTCATGGTAAGGGGACCGTGGCTGGGGGGCTGGATAAGAGGCAGGGAGTCCCAGGGGACAGGGAGCAGAGTGCAGTTGGATGGGGCAGAGGTTCTGTGGAGGCGGACAGGGAACAGGGAGGGTTGGATAGGCATGGGAGTCCTGGGGGTCTGTCGGGGCGGGGGTGTGAATAGGAGTCAGGGCAGTCAGGGGACAGGGAGTGGGAGGAGTTGGATTGATTCTAAGATTCAGGGTAACTGCATCCAGTTAGCTCCGAGCAGGATATAAGGAGAACACTGGGCTTGTTTGGGCAGAGGCATCTCTGGGTAAGAATAGAGGCCTCCAGGGAGAAAGTGTAGGAGCAAGGTAAGGGCAATAGCTAGCTTCTTGTGTTATTTAAATTAAAAACGTAAATCCAAGGTAGGGAGAAAGTTTTGGACACTGAATGGGAGAGGGAGGTGCTGTGTTGAGAGAGTGGGGTGTGACTCCCAATTTGCCCATGCACAAGTAAAAACACAAAGTGTCTTGATTAAAACAAGACGTTTTAAGTGCATCATGGTATATACAATTTTCTTGGGTACACCAGATTGTTGCCGAAAATTTTGCCATCGCTGTACTTGAAGATATAAGCAGATCAAAGGGTGGTAAAAGAGGTTATCAGAGAGTTCTTGTGTGTGCAGTAGACTTGGCATCCGAATACCAATTAAAATGTTCCTGTAGCATGATAAGGCTTTGCATAGGGGGTTCTCATGTTTGTAAGCTCTCCAGAGCCAGGGATTCTACCTTCCTGTGTGTAAGGACAGCGCCTAGCCTAGGGGTGGGCAAACATTTTGGCCTGAGGGCCGCATCGCGGTTCAGAATTGTATGGAGAGCCGGGTAGAGTAGGTGGTGCCTCCCGAAACAGCCTTGCCCCGCCCCCATCCGACCCTCTCCCATTTCATGCCCCTTACTGCCCCCTCAGAACATCCGACCCATCCACCTCCCCCACTCCTTGTCCCCTGACTACTCCCTCCAGAGACCCCTGCCCCTAACCACCCCCACTAAGACCCCACCCCTTATCTAAGCCCCTTGATCCTTGTCACCTGACCGCCCCCTCCAAAGATCCCCCCTGCCCCTAATCACCCCCCAGGACCCTGACTGCCTTGACCCCTAGCCACCCCACCCACCCCTGGAACTCCCACGCCCTATCCAACCCCCACGTTCTCTGTCCCTTGACCGCCCCTGGAGACCCTCTGACCCTTATCCAACGCCCCGCCCCTGGCTCTCTTATCACGCCACCCAGACACGCTGCCGCGCTGATCCAACGGAGTGCATAGCGTGTCTGGCCCAGAGCCAGACACACTGTCACGCAGCACCGCCCCCCAGAGTGCTGCTTGTGTGACATGCTGAGGCTGGGAAGGGGAGGGGGAGAACAGTGCGGGGGGAGGAGGAGGAGTTAGCCTCCTCAGCTGGGAACTTGGGGTGGTGGACAAAATTAGCTTGCAGGCTGGATGTGGCCCACGGGCTGTAGTTTGCCCACCCCTGCCTAGCCATATTGTGGGCACTACTGGAATAATAATGAGTGAAGAAAAATTAAGTAGTCTGGAAATTTTCACTGAAGTTGATACTTCAGTGTCAGACATCTGAAGTTGCTAGCCAGTGGATGCTTTTCTTTCCTTGTTCTTGTAAATGCCTGCTTTTATAGATTAAAGTTAAGAATAACAGTTCAGCATATGAAATTTGAAATACAATAATTCCTTAGATGGGAAACAACAGCGCCACATCTAGATAATAAAATAAAAATAATGCAGGCAATCTGAATACTGTAAGGATGGAGTATCAGCACATGTACACATTTTTACTTTTTTTCTGTGGACACAATTAGGAAATTAGCTGTTGTTGCGATCTCCCAAATTCCAGTTATGCCTTTTAACTTAATTTTATAGTGACTTTAGTTCAGTCAAAAAATTGAAGTAATATAATAAGTGAAGGAAGAGGTGCCATGTTTATTAACTATATCCAGCTCCAGTTCATTCTCTAGCCTCAACCCTGGCCACACTGGCTTCCAAGTGACCAGTACTCTAGTACACCCAGAATGTTCCAGATCTTAAAGGTGCTGCATCTGTACAGAATCAACATGGCTGGTAGAGCTCCCTACGTCACAGTTATAATACTTTAAAGCCTATAGGATCTTCCATGACTATGACAGTCCAGTGGCTTAGAGGGAGATCCTACATTTCATAGGTACAGTACACTTCTTGTCCTCTCCAGTTTCTTTTCCTCTTGATTTCTCCCTGAGATCCCTGGCCAGTTAAGAGACAAGGTGAGGACAAGATTGGGTCAGTCACTTGGTTTATATTTCTGCCACCTTCTCAAAAGGCTCACAGTGACCAAAATCTGGTATTTGTACAAATGTGCCTTCGCACCCAGTGCAGTACCTCAATAGTCCATTTTCATCAGGTAAATGAAGACAGTTGCAGTTTAGAGGGGTATTTGCTGGCTTGGAGTCACCCTGGCAAATCCGGAGGCATTTTTTTAATTAATTATAATCATATAATGTTGGGGAGTTTGGCATTGAGCAGAGAAGATGTATGCCAGCTTACTAGAATGATGCAAAGACATTGTCTGTAAAGAATGTGAATTACCCTGTCAGACTTGAAAAAAGAAGGATTAGAGATACAGGTTGCACAATACATCTCTGATGCCGCTGAAGGAAAGGGTGAGGTTAGGGGTGAAGAGTTTGTCAACACATCCATGCAGGCAGTCATGGAGGACTGCATGGTAAGTTGGGAGTCTGTTCTTACTCTGTTCTGACATTGTGGGAGCTTGATAGCACCTGCTGAATTTGAGCCTGCAAAACTATTTTATTTACACCCTTTGCCCTCCAAATCTTGCACATCCGCACACTTGTCTTTTGGGGTGAAATTTTCTATGCTTGGTCCAAACACAAATGTAATTATCAAGTTGAAGCAGAATCCCTTCTGTTATTGACCCTTTTTCCAATTTAAAATAGTCCAGCCATACTTTTAAACAAAGCTAAAGAAAAAGTGGCTACAGTTTGGAATTTGGTGTGGACATAAGTCTTCACTTAAGCCTGGCTTTGGTTTGTTTTGGAGGGAGGAAAAATTGGTTTTGAACAATTTGGGAAATGCCTTTTGATCGTGTGTAGTAGAAACAGCCTTATCTGGGACAATGCAGATTTGCAAAATGAGAACAAATCTATAATTTGGAGGAACAAGCAGAGCATGGCATCCTGGATTTCTCAATAAGTCCATCATGAGAACTCTGTCCCTTTTCTAATACTAAAGGAACATTACAACCTGCCATCCGCAGTGGAGTGGCTGTACTTACAACTAAGACACCTGATAACTTATCAGTTTGGGCCAGATGCTCTAGAACTGCCACAGGCCCCAGAACTATTGGGAATCTTAGAAATGCTTCATGAACACCCCAGGCCCATGTCCATAGGTGCCGGCTTCCTCATTTCCCCGGGAATGCTCAATCCCTGCTTGGCCCTGGCTGCACCCCCACTCCACCCCTTCCCCCAAGACCTCACCCTGCCTTGTCTCCCACTCCGCCTCTACACACCTCTGCTTTGCCTCCCACCCTGCCTCTTCCCACCTCCTTCCCCAGGTTTGCCCCGCTCTCGCTCCACCCCCTCCCTCCCAGCACCTCCTGCACGCCGCTGAACAGCTGATCTGCAACAGGCAGGAGGTGATGGGAGGGAGGGGTACAGGCTGATCAGTGGGACCACAGGCGGGCAAAAGGTGCTACGGGAGTGGGGAGGAGCTGATCCATGGGGTCGCCAGTGGGTGCTGAGCACCAACTTTTTTTTTTTTCTGTGGGTGCTTCAGCCCCAGAGCACCCACAGAGTCGACGCCTATGCCCATGTCTACTGGTTACACTCAACTAATGAAGAGAAACTTATGTTAAAAATGCTTCTGTTGATCTCAGTCTGCACTTGATACGACAAAAGATTTTATTGAAAGTACATTGGATGCCACCAAGGTTTCACAGGCTAAAAGACCTTATCCTCACATATTTGTTGGTACTGTCCCAAAGAAGAAGGAACCCCGATGCATATACTGTAGGACTGTCCCACAGTCCTGCAGCTATAGAAAGGGGTGAAAATAGTGCTTGACTTGAGCAACCAAACCTCAGCCAAAAATTATATCATAGGTGATATACCTGCTAAGCTGGGTTTAACTCCACCATAAAGACTTTAGCTATAATGATTACTGAACACACGATTTTTAAAAAATAGAAGAGTAAGCTTATGTCCAGAATAGAGCAGTGGTATTCGGACATGTGTAAGTTAGCATCTTATCACTATAGACAGCAACTGTATGACTTCAAAGAAATTTGGACCTTGTTTCTAGATACGTTCAGATAAAAAATGTTGAGATGGCTCAAATAATGCCAGACCTCCATTCCACCTAACCTGTTACCCTTTTTCTGTCCTTCTCCCCTTGCCTCACTGATCCCCTCCTTCCCTCTTTTGCCTGCTCTTGTATGTCTTCTCCTATTATGTTACTGTTATCCCCACCCAAACATGTTATGTCTGTGTAAGTACTTGTCTTGCAGCTTTGACAAGTTGTAAAATTGCGCCCTTGCATAACTCTGTTGATGATCCTGTGAGATGGGTGGTATCTGGAAACGTACACAAGATGTAAGTTGTTTACTGTTTTGTACTTTTCATTGGCTGTTTCTTTATTAAAATAAATAAGAAATTAATCACACAAAAACGAAATAGCTGTAGGTCCCCGCTCACTGCAACACACAAACACTGCACCTCACTGCACAATTGATGTCAATGGGAGTCTGTTGATTCAGCGGGCTTTTGATCAGTCCCCTAGTTAGGAATACACTTGTTGGGTCAAAAAAATTACAAGTTTTGCTGGCAAAGCTGGGTACATTGATTACCTCTCATCTCCACTGTCAGGGTTTCCTTCTGTGTCACAGAATTTTTGCCACATTAGTGTTTTACTAAAATGTATGATAACCTTTGAGGAGAATCCATTATAATAATTGCTTTTAGTAGCACGTCTTCCAGTGATGTTGAACTGCTGTAAAACTCACATTTCCGCTACATAGTCTAGTGGCTAGACCTTGAGTTTTACTCCCGGGTCTGACACTGGCTTACTTTACATATTTGGAAGAGTCAATTAACTTCTCTCAGTGTCTGCGTTGCTTTGAAATGATCTGATGAAAGGTGCTATGCAAATGCAAGGAATTATACTGTTAATATTATTATTTATTATTAGAACTTGTAATTTAATATTCTCGAATTGATTGTTGTGGAGGAGCTATGTATCATAAAAGGAAATAGGATGGTATGTTTGTCTCAATGAGGAAGGGTAATGAGTTAGAAATTAAGTGGTTATCATATACCTTTTCCTGTCTATTACAAATAGAACTATTTGTTTATATTACAGTGGTGGTGTTTTAGTAATCTTCCTGGTGATAGTGTTGAATCAGTGATCCTATTGTCATTCCGCACACTTACCACTACTACTAATAATTATTGCATAAATAACTATTTATAAATACTCCAGGTCTGCTTATACCCACAACTAACGTCAGTATCCTGCTTGAAAGCATTCCAAACTTAGCTAGTGTTATAAAACAATAGAGAAAATTGACATTTTTATTGTGGACACAAGTTACAATTGAGCAGTAATCTGGTGGATCATCTGGTTTTTATGATCCATGATGAGAAATGTAGTTGTCATATAAAGAATAAATTTCCCATCATAAAACCTCCCTATCTAATTTCAGCACCAGACTGAGCGCTGCCTTGGTCGCTCATTCTACTAGTAAACCCTGTCAGAGGAATGAGTGCCCCTTCTGCTTCCCCTCCCTCCATTCATCTACACATTTTGGCAACAAGTGTTTTAATGGAGCCTACCTTCCTCAGGCAACTGTTGTTATCAGAGGTTCCCATTGGGTAGCTGGTGCTGTTGAAAATTGGCCATGAAGAAGTCTCTATAAAATTGTGGGTAGGATATTATTTCTGTCAGTATTCTGTGAGGCAGTTTCTCTTCAGGGAGTAAGTCCACTAAGTATCACCCATGGTGGACCAAACAGAATCAGGTGGCTAGTGCCATCAAAGGATCCCCGGTCAAGCTGCAAGCATCTAAGGTTGAGCTGAACTCGTAGCGTTCTATTTATATACACATATCCTTCATGTGAGAAAACTTCATGCATGTTGTATGTTAGAATCAAAACACAACGTTACTAGGAACTGGAACAGCTCATTCATGATCTTTAAGATTTTTTGGCATAAATTTCATTGGTGCAAATAGGAAAGGAAATTAAACATGAAACCTGATGACTGAGCAAAGATACAAATTCTGCTTCCAGATTCACACTGCAGATCTCCTATATTTTGAATAGGTTGCATGGTTTGCAGTGCTGACGGACACCACTACCTGTAACGTTTGTTTTGCCATTGTTCTGCTGTCCTTCAAAGGTTGTGGATCTTTGGATCCACATGTCTTTGATATTTATGACAGTGAATCAGAAGCGGGGCTGTTTAAGCTAAACATGGGTGATTTTCCCAAAAAGAATAAATTATTCCTTTGCTACTGTCTGAAAAGGCCAGATCTGGAGCCAATTTAGTGAGCATACGTTACAATTGACTTTGGAAGCAATAACTTCTGCTCTAGAGCTTTCTCAGATGTATAGCCAAGGAACTGTCTGGCAGCATGTGTTTTTACACATCTTTCAGCTAAATCGGAAATCCAAGTGCAAAATCTAGTACTTAGAGACATCTTGAAGATTTGTGACACTCCCAGAAAGACTTGGGACCATCAACCAATGAATGGTTCATGCTGATAAATATAGTATACATAGATTTTTTCATCTGTGGCAGATACCGTAGCCTTCATTTTAATATTTACTAATCTTAAATAGTATATCTAAATATAATTTACTCCAATCCTTGCAAGTGACGAGCTATTCCCACTGGCAAGATGATTAAGAGAAGAAGTCAAGTTAATTATACACCTGCTGCACATACAGATTAATGACCAAGGATTCAGGAGTGATATTTATGTGTGTCATGGTTAGAAGATGTTCAGGGATTCATGAAAAAGTAAGCTCAGAAACTGGAATAGATTGGGAAATTTAAGGCAGGATAGCAATAGGAGAGGAGCAAAATCCATCTGGGACTCAGGGAAAAATGCAACAAAGAATGATCACAATGGATCACCAGTAGAAAGAGGGAAAGTCATGAACAGAATGCCCCGGGGAATAGACAAGAGCAGTCAATGTAGAGAGGGGAAAAGGTTAGGAAGGAGCTTCTTGTCTGCTGTTGATACCCACAAAAGAGGACCTCTCATCCAAAGTACACTGAAGACACTCAAAAAATTCCCATATACTTCAATGAGCTTTGCATCAAGCTCAGATAAAGAAAGAATAAATAAAGGCGATAGAAAGAGCAGGAAATGAGACAGACACAGGGTAAAAATATATACTTTATTTATATTGTAACATTTCAGGAGTTTAGCCTGATGAGATGCTAACAATAATGGACAACTTAAGGATGAATATTAAAAGCTCCTCTTTATTTAATATCCAAAAGCTGCTATGTCCTTATAGTCATTTGTTTACTCAGTCCTTACTTGGCCACATTCCTGTTAATTTCAGTGGGAGTTCGCCTGGATGTGGTCATATATATGAGAACATAAAAGAATGGAAATTATTTGTACAAAATATGCTGCTAGACATATTGGAGAGTTTTATTCAACTGCTAGAGTTTCCTTAGTTTGTGATTCTAACAGTTATGATTACGCAATATGATCAACCTTGGGTGTGTAAAATTAGGCGCCTAAATCTATATTTGGGCATCTGGAAAAGGGGGATTTATTTTCAAAAGTGCTGAAAACCCACAGCTCCTGCAGTCCTCTGAAAATACCTGAACTTGTCATTGGGTGTCTATATATGAATTTAGGCATCCAAATTTTCAAATGTTAGTCAATGTGAATTGGATAATCCTTACGTATGCTGCTTTGTCTTGTCATACATTTATTGGATATGTTGTACATTGTCATTTCTGATGAACATGTACTCATAACAGGGGGCTAGATTTTCATAATTCTGTGCATGCATTTTTGAGCATTTATCTACACTGTATTGCACCTTATCTAGTCTGCACCTGTGCAAAGCATGTGCAAAACAAGTGCAAAACACTAGTCAGGTTTGTAGCTTCTCACACCAACTTTACTCAGGTGTATAAATGACTATCTAAAATAAAAGGTAATGGACAATCAGGACCTATGTGCCTAATTTTTTCAGGCAAGTAACCATGACTGATCATACAGATCACACACAATAGTTATTGCATGTGCAAATGGCCCATTAGTTGTATAACTGGTCATTTTAATAGGCAGTTGGCCAGCAAATAGGCCAGCAGTGAATACACAGTGTTATGAAAATCTGGTCTAAAATATCTGTCACTATTGCTATTCTCTTTTACATTATGTCCGACAGAGAGGGGAATTGGAAATCATTCTCAGATTAGTCAGACAGAGCAGAACGCATAAGTAGACACAAAGATGGGAAAGCAGAGATTTCTATATTGACTGTATTTATTTAAACATTGACCATATTTGGTAGAAGTGTGGATCGAGAAATCCCATTGACCTAGAATACAAAGCTACTGAACAGAAAGAGGAAGATATGATCTAAGGTACATTGTCCTGGTCTCACACAAAGGCATGTTCTTCTTCTCTGGGGGGTCTCTGGTTGTTGCATTAGATTGCTATTTGAATCCAGAACTACTTTGATTTATCAGCAATAGTTCTACTTTGAGCCTTGTTCAAATTACCAGCAGAATAAAACTACCAAGATATTTATCTAGCCCAGTATTTCAGCTGCTTTTTAGTTTCTCCACAGATACATGACAATTCTGTCATTCATTGTTTTCTGTGTTGGGTAATTTTAACCCTTTACCTATTTAGAAATAGATAAAATCAAATAACCCAATGGGAAGGAATTATAAGTGACCTCCCCAGGAGAGAAGGTCTGAGATTTAGAAGTATTCTGCTTGCATCTTTCAGGAGTACATTTGATTCTGACAGCTTTTTGAAGTGGGTACTGTCATTTACTCTGTGTGCTGGGAATGTACAATGGAACCTCTGCCAGGCTTCTATGTGCTACCACCATGTAAATGAAAACTAATAAGAATGTGGAGGACAATTGAATATCAGGGGAGGATGAGGCCATCTGTAGCCTGGTTGAAGAGCAATTCAGCCTGAAACTTGGCAATAGGTTACTGTTTGACTGTCTAAGGGACGGTTTAATCACAGGATAATTAAGTAATGGATGCATCTTGCATTTCAAGTATCACCCAGGTGATGGCCTAGGGAGATTCCAACCCAGTGCCCACTGTTGCATAAGAAGCACCACAGAAAATTGCTCTGGGCTTCTTTTTCTCTTGGACTTAAAAGAGGTTTGGTAATTAAGGAAGGATCACTGGAAAATGTTACCTTTCCCCTTTCTGTAATGCCTTTTCATATTCAACGGTTACAGAGTGAAATAATCAAGATTTTTTTGGTAGCAGATCAAAAAGTCCTTTCTTGATTTAATTGAAGGTACTTAAACTAAGAAGGTCATAGAGAGAACAGATTTAAAGCAGCGCTCTTTGTATTTGTCAATGCTGTGAAAAGGAGTAGAGCATGTTATGCATATGTTTTATGTATATAGAGTGAGTGCATTGCCAAATTTTGGGAAGCCTCACTCCTAGGCAACTTCTGTGAACAGCAATAGTGGTAAGAGTCTGCTTTTGTTACTCTAGGTGAGAAGATGCACCTTAGACTTCAGTGAATCATGTGTGCTTTTTTTCATTTGCTTTCAGAGGCTATAGTACTTTTAGCCCTATCAGCTCATCTGCATTGTGTGGCTGGCATTGCAATTTCTTTCTCACCCTCTGCAACATATTCATCAAAATTCAGAGGCTGATGAGATTTGGTTTTCAGTTTCCCCGTATTATTGAACCAAAAGAGTCCCTAGGAGGACAGGTAAAAAAGGAAATGAGGTTGAGAGAATAGGGAGAAAAAACCAGAGCAGAAGAAGTCGGAGGTAGAAAATACCTATGGAGAACAATAATGTGAGAATGAAGCATTAAAAAATCAGTGTCGAAGAAAAGAGGAGAAAGGACCAGTAGGGGCATCTCACTATGAGGTGACCAGAGAGCACGGAGAAGAAAAATGGAGGGAACCTAAGTTATTGGAAATGTGGGAGGGAAATAGTGCTAAACAGAGAAACGTGAGAGAGATTGAGTTAGAGAGAAAGAGAAACAGCAAGTCAGAAAAGAAAAAATATCTTAAATCTAGTTTCTCTCTTTTTCAATAAGGGGGGAAAAACCTAAAATATTTCCTAAGAGTGAAATAAAATAAAGAAAATGGGCCAATTTCAGGTTTGATGTAAGCAAGTGCAATTCCCCAGAAGTCTGTGGATAATGAAACCTCTTACCCCATGCTTAGTTTGGCCCAGGTAGTCTGTGGGAAGTACAGACACTGAAAAAAGACTGAAGAAGGAATGCATGAAAATGAAGAAGCCACAAAAGAGGAACAGAAAAAGAAAATGGAAGAAACCAAGAAGGAAATGTTTGTCTTATTTTACAGAAAGATAATTTGATTAGCTATATTGAGTTTGTGGTTAGATAGTGGTTTGTTTCGTTGTTGTCTTTGTTTGTTTGTTCCTTTTAAAAGAGAGAGAGAAAAAAAAGCATTCTGAAAATTTTCCCCAACCTTTTCTGCGTAGACAGCTTGTGTCCTTCCCTGCATCCAGCATCCTTTGTGCATAGTATTCCTGTTTTCATTCTCAAAAGTTGACTAGTAACCTATGAATTTGTTTTTATTACCAATCTCTGAAAACACAAAACAATAAATAAGTTTATTTTTTCATGTCACATCAGCAAGACTTGGGCATTGACCAGTAAGAGTTCTAAGGCCAGATTCTAAGGTACTATGCTCAGTGAGCTGAATTTACTGTTGCAATCCAAGAACATTTTATAAATGCTGGCCAGTTCATTCAAAAGACAATGAGAGTTTTAAATATGTTGTTTACTTAATGTATGATCATGCACATATTTTATGTTCTAGAATATCTAATCTTTAAATCAAAGAAATGCACTCATTTGATTTATTTTGTAAATGCAAGATCATTCAATTTTGCAGTCATGTTTCGCTTCTTGAATTAATGTTAATTGGAGATTTAGAACAACATGATGATAAGTTCATGTGTATTTTCACTGAGCCAGAAAAACCACCCATTTAGAATACACAGAATGCCTTGAGTCCTGGATAGACAGACAGACAGAGCTATTGCTCATCTTTGTAAAATATTTTTGGATCCTCGGCTGAAATGTACAATTTACATGCAGTGTGTAAGTAATGGTGGGTGGAGGGCTTCCTTGTGCCCAGATTAGGATTCTAATTTTTGTCATTGCATTTAACAAATGATGTTGGTAGAACACTTCAGCCAACCTTGAAGGTAATCCACAACTAACTCAGAGATATTTAATTGTGCTCCAGCTATAGCCTGATGTGACTGTGCAACCTGATTTTCAGAAGTGTTGAGCACCCACAACTCCTGCTGAATTCAACAAGCGGCAGGTGCTTGGCACTGAAAATCATGCCATGTAATGTATGAGTGAGCCTTTTTTGTGATTGTGGGCCCAGCTCTTGGGGCTATTTGAGCATGCTCAGCTCAGAAACCAAAAGAGGAAGAAGGCAATGGTGTCTTTATTCCAAATTTCCACCCCACTGGCCATTCCAGTAGCTAAGGATCATGAAAGCAGTGCTCAGACCACCACTCTGAGGCACCTGCACCAAGACTGTGAGGGGAGCATAAGGCCATCTAAATCATCTCTGCACTTGTGGAGGGATCTTCCTATGCAAAGGGGGTCCTCAGCTGACCACTTAGGCCACTCTTAAAGCTGCTTTTTATCACCAGAGTGGTGCACAGCAGACTTCACGTTGTGCAGGATCTGACCCTTTGTCTTCAACTGTCCAATTTGCTGGCATACCTATACAATATAAAAGAAATTTATTTATGAGCTGGAAATGCAGCAGCCTCCTACTGGGCAAAAAATGAGTCTGATGTGTTAGCTATGGCAAGTACCTGCAAAGGGTTACTATTTGTAACGTCCTACTTGGACTGGTATTCTAAAGCTTTCATCAAAGTAAATCTGATTATTTTGCACATGGTTTTCCTGAAAGGATGTTATGATTTTCTAGATGTTTGGTGGCTGGTGATAAATTAGGCTTTTATGATGTCATGTGAAAGGCCACTGCTTGGATTTCCTTCTCTATCGAGCATGCTGAAGAATACGTTCAGGACATGCTCAGAATGTAAAATTATCCTACCGTGTTTTACTTTAACCCTTTCATGGATCATTTGTTTTGTAATGAGAAGTGTTTGAGGGGAAATAAAGCAACCTATGTGCCAGCTTAATTGAGGGGCCCATAGCACCCCCCTCTATCCCTGTTGTTTTTCTCTTTGCACATTTAAATTACTTTCTTCAAATACGGGTAATTTTTGTGGCTGTTAGGCATGAAAGATAAACAGAACTCTTGAGCACCTCTTTTAAACATTAAAATCCTACATTATCTCCAATCATCTTCTACTGATATCTGATTCTGACAGTTGTCAATGATTGATTGAGATGCAGGCAGAAAGAGTACTTATAGACAATGAACCAAGTATGATTGGTAATGAAGACATTTAGGGCTAGATTGTATCTCTAGGACACAACCAATAACACAAGGCAGCATATAGTTGTTTTGTGCTAGGAATGGAATTGTGGCTCAGGGATATATATTGGCCTGTAACAGCAGCAAATTATTAACCCCTCTCTCACATGAGTGGGTGGATACAAGAATCCACTCATTCCCCACCTCTTCCCTCTCCTCCTGCTTCCTGCCCACCTGCTCCTGGGTAGAAAGTGAGTGAGTCCAAGGTCCAAATAGCTAAGATAGCACTGTAAAAGGGGTTTTTACTTTTCTGCCCAGGCCTAAAGTCCAAGTCACAACTTAGCCTTTAATGGTTTGACGTTATTAGCTAAACATATGTGCAAGAAAGGGAGATAATATATGATGATCATAGCTGTTGAAATGTTTCCATCAAATTGTTTTTAGACAGAAAATGGCTTTCTGATTAAACTCAATTTTTTTGCGGGGGGAGGGTGTTTTCATTTTTAAAAAATCAGGATTTTTTGAATAAAAAGTGAATTACATTCTCCTTCATCAGATATTACATTTACATCATGACAAATTAGTGATGGTGGAAGAGTGATAGGGATGTACCTTTAGACATCCATAGTATAGAATTAAAATATATTAGTTTGGGGGGGTTTGTCAAGCAGTCGTGATATACATGTGAGTCTGTAAAGGGAAATATTGGATGTGATATGTCCAAAGACAAAATGAAACTCAGATTCTATTATTCATTATGGAGAAGAGGAGGGTTGTTTTTTTAGTGAAATGCTTCATCCCTAGTTCTGTATCAAAATAATCTTCTGAGATTTCTTAGCAGAAATGGTCATGCTCAAAGAAACAGAGAGTTAATTTTTCATGTGTTAGCAGCTGCTAGCCTACTGAAAAACTCTAATTAGAATAAGAAAAATAGCCCAGAACTAGAGAAATGGTTCCCAAAAATATAGGAGGTTTTTATGGAGAAATTAACACATCAATAATGTACTCAGTTAAATAAATAGAGGACAGATAAATACTTTGAATTTAGATAAAATGGTAACCAAATATCTAACCCTGTGCATCCACCTTGGAAGGGGACGGGGGGAGCACACCTGTCCAATTTTTTAATATTAATTTTTGATAGAAATGCCTGGTTTGCTAAATATGAGTAGATACAATAGTTTCACTCAGATTAATGAAATCCCCATTAATCACATGGCTTGGATGTTGTAAAGAGGTTCACTCTGTAATACGGTAACACCCTGTTAAATAGAAATTTGATTATTCTATTACTTTATAACATTTCTCTAAACCAGTGGTTTGCAACCTGCAGCCCAATCAACACACAACTGTGGCCCATGTGACATCCTCAGGGCCATAAAAGTAGTATTGGATGCGGCCCACAATGGTAAATAGGTTAACAAAAACAAAACGAAACAAAAAAAAGCTCACTATTGTGATTATCATTCTCATTTCTAATACTCACGTAGCAATGATTAGCAAACCTACTACCACTTCGTAAATGAATAAATAGTTTTTTAAAAGTGATGCACTGTATTTCTGTGGCAGAGTTAAAATTTAGCAACATAACAGTAGGCCAGTTTTCATTTTCACCCTGCTGAGCAGATCAGTGAATGTATTGAAGGTTTTTAAGCGTGAGTCAACAGCTTGCCTCATAAGCATCAAATGGCTGATTCCACCACCTTCATTCACATTACTTACAACATAATTAATCCCCTTGAAATCAAACAACTTTAACCGTATAGTAAAAAAATATGAAAATCATGACAGGAAGGGGAAATGATGAGGAAAATAAGCTTCAGGCATAATTTAAAATTATCTATGGCAATTGCATTAAAGAACCTCACACTTGCAATAATAAGCTCTCTGCCTGGTAACAAGTGCTTGTAGGAGCAGAATGTGATTACCCAGTTATTCATTCCTTACATAAGCAAAAGTCCCATTCACTCACATAAAAGTTTTCAAAACATCAGGGCATAATGGAACGCAAGATAGAACATAATACAGTTCAGTAACTAACAAACAAACAAAATTGATTTACTAATAAAAAGATGGCCTGATAACTAGAATGGTATTCTTCTGTTAGGTCACAACTGGAAATGATCTTTTCTCATTTTGCCTCCCCTGCTGCCTTCTAAAACGATCCCACTATTAATAAAGCTCACTAATTTTTCTAAAAAATTTGAACAACTCAGTTTTGTTTGTAATAGAATGGGGTTTCAAGTTATTTATGTCTCAGATATTTTTGCAAGTTAACCCAAAGGCTTTTAGCTCTGGGCACATGTGTGGGGCTGGCTGGCTGGATATACAATATCAGAGAGAAAGAATGTGTATTTACATGTGCATCTTTAATGTCTGGT